>OZ025301.1:157422694-157939118 GCA_964019185.1 Maratus speculifer | reverse complement strand
CTGGGATTTATGAAATTGTCATGTGTGTTTCTGAAACGCCCTTTACCTTCTTTCCTTCTCTAATTTGCGTCCCAAGTAGTTTGGCAATAAACTTCCTTTTAAGAGATATATTTAATTTTTATAATCCGCCAAATACAACTTTGTACTAATAGCCATATGTATAGCATAACTCTGCCAAAAATTTTTTTTAAATATCTATATTAATAACAGAAAAAAAGTTAATCTCTCTCAATGTATGTATGCGAGGGGAAAAAATGGCTAAGAAAATTTGCAGCATAAAAGATCTAAAAATTTGAATGAGGATAGTCCAATACAGGGGTTAATGCATCTGAATATGAATTTTGCTTTTTTCAATAATTGGATCCGATATTAATTAAACTCCACAGAAAAAAAAGTCGTCCGATCACTGAGTACCAGAAACCACATTCCGAAACTCGAAGGCAAATAAAATCCAATTGCGAAAATAATGTTTTTTAGCATTAACAGCATATTAAAATTTTATGAAGATTAGTCAATCTCAATTTTTACGAAAATTAAAGCCTAGAATGCAATTTAAAAAAAAGAAAGCGTGAGACAGAAACACATGATAACTGAAACAGGGCCATTTACAAAGATAGAACGCCTCTCATGCCAGGGAAAAAAGGAGTTTGAAATCAAACCATGTTTTCAAGGGTTTAAAATAAACAATGTACTTGTTTTCGAGGGGTTTTTTTTTTTTTTTAAATACATAAATATATGAATATACACAATGGTGTAATTGCGGGGAAATTTTTTTTTCACAAAAATCAATTGCATCAATTTAAAAAGCGATTTCAAACAATTACTCTATACTGAGAATAATAATGCAATTAGATCCTTTAGTGTATCCCTGTAAATAAACAATAAAAAAATTTTAATTCGTATTCTTTGTAGTGTATCACAGTAATATATATTGATTTAATTGTATTTGAAGAAAGGGAACACATTAAAATACGCTACAAACATTTTTTCTGATATGAAATATTTTAACGGATTATTTTTGTGTATTCCTGTAAACGAACTGTGAGTACTATAGACACTCCTCTTTCATTAATAGGCTACTTCAGTCAGCTTTCTAATACTATTTCTAAAGAAGAAATTTATAAAGATATCTCGGTTGCATTTCAACCGGTTCCAAAAATGAAAGTGTCCTTTAAGGAATTCCGTGTATTAGTTCTTGAGATATGACTATCACAGAAATCGTGTAAATCCAATAAAATGCACCATAACAGCTTACCTATTGGATAATTTATACCAAAACCTAATTAGAAACAATGTGTCACTGAATTTGAAGTTTGGTAAAAATCCATGCATTAGTTTTTAAGATTGAGTTACAGTCCTCCCCACTTAATCGGGTAACGGATAATCGAATACCCCGCTTATTCGAATAAAATCCTCCGGAACCGAATTTAACCCCATTGGGCTAATGTTATTTTACCCCGTTTAATCGAATACTTTTCACGAAATGTCCTCGCTTAATCGAATAACAAATGAGTGAGACAATTTGAAGAATGGGTGTGAAAAACACGTTTCAATTGCAATTTCCTCCATACTTTTTGTCATTTTCGGTTGTTACACAGAAAACAAACTCCCAGAACTCCCAGCATGTAGTTCGCCTGGTAGGTGCATAATGGACTGGTCAAGTGAGTTCCCTTTCTTTTTCATTTTTTTCGAATTAATTTCAAAAATGGTGAAATAAATTGGACAATAATTTCGATCAATATCATATTTTGTTTACTTTCGTTTGTCAAAGGACTTTTTTTTCGCTTTTTCGATTTATTTTACAGTTATTTTTAATGGAGACATTCTCATTTTCAAAACCGGTTTCGAAACTGAAATCAACATCATTAAAAATATCAGCAATAAAAATCGAATGTTAAAACGGCGAAGCCCTTTGTACAGATCGATCTCAGCTATCCATTGCAAAAAAGATCATTTAAAAATACTGAAATGCGGTAGAGATATCTTTATAAATTTCTTCTATAGAATTTGCATTAGCGAGCAAATCCTTTCGCGTGATTGAAGTAGCCCTTTAATAATAATATGTTGTTACTTAGAGGCTCAAGATGGTGATTGTGATACCATTCGAAAGAAAATCTCGTCCATCTTTTACTCTAAAATTTCCCATAAACCACTTTCATCTACTTTTTTAAACCTGTATAAATTACGTAAAATAAATTCAAATAACAAAATTTGGACCCAATTCACACGATCTGTATTTAGTGTTATGTAAACAAAATGCATGTGTTTACTGTCATTGAACTATTGCGTATTTACTTGTCATTTTGTTTTTATTTTGGTTTGCATTATTCCATTAAAGTTTTTAACTATTTTCTTACTCTGGTAATTAAATATACTATATTTAATAATTTTGTTATTTTATTGCATATTAAATATTACATTTATATGTCTCCCCGTTTAATCAAATACCCCGCTTAATCAAATATTTTTTCTGGAACCGTTAATATTCGTTTATGCGGGGCCGACTGTATTGCGAAAATCGGGGGAAAATCCAGCATAAGAGCGTCACCTGTAGAGAGATATACACCAAAGCATAATCAGCAGCAATTCATATGAAGGACTAACTGAATTGGGCGTTTGATGAAAATCTGTGCATTAGCTCTTGAGATCGAGCTATAGCGGAAATTGTGAAAAATGCAGTATAGCAGTGCCACCCGTAGGGCGATTTACACCAAAAACTAATCAGCCCTAATTTACATCTGAAACCACCTGAATATAATTTTTTATGAAATTCTGCGCATAAGTTCTTGAGATAGGGCGCACACAGTATTTTTGTCGCATACATACAGACAGAGTCAGAGGGCCCACAGACAGACATTTTGTAAAAATATGTTTTTCGATAGTTAATCCTTAAAACGTATAACTCTGTCGAAAACAGGAAGTTGGAAATTTTCTCTAATCCAATACATTTTTCTTGTAAAATAGAAAAAAGAAGAAAAAAATCATTTTAAACTATTGAAATGCAACCAAGATATTTTCATAAATTTCTTCCACAGGATTAGCATTAATGAACGGATCTTTTCGTTTGGCTTGACTGAAGTAATCTCTTAACACATTTAAAGTCGCCGCACTCATTTGAGTACAGTATTTTTTATTTATTTTTTTATTTTTTTGGGAGGGGGGGGGGGCACCCTACAAAAGCAATTCGAAATAAAATCTTTCTAAGATTCTTTTATTTTCGATGAGGGTGTATTAGTATTTTTAAATTAATGAAAATGTGGGTAGTCATATTTTCTTGTGATTTAGTGTCAGTTGTAAACTACTTATGAACAAATCGTGGAAGTAAGTACATTATCGTTTTTTAAAATCTATGTAAAAAAATAGTGTTTTTTTTTTTTTTTTTTTTCTTTTAAGCCAAGTATATTATAACTGACAATATGAGTTAAAATTTGTGCATAAAATATTGAATACTAAGATTTATCACTTAGTTTTATCTTACTTAAAAAACTTACTGGCTTTTTTTCATATTTTTTGTTCTTATATCATTGTTTGCCTTATCTTTAATATCATAATAAAAATATTGCATGTTTGTTTTGTTTCATTTCTCTTCGACCTTAAATGGATTAAGAAACCTTCTATAGTAAACGATATATTTAAGTGACATGGGAATTTGAATTTATTTGTATTTGATGGACAGACTAATCGAAGTCATACACTTTTCAACTATATTGGAAAGTGTCAAAATGTTGAATTTTAAATTATTTTATTATTGGTGCAAGATTACACACACATTTGAACAATATTGCCAATATTTAGTAAAATATGATCTTAACTTTGCGGGAGGGGGGGAGAAATATTTTAGAGATTTCAAAAAAAATTATAAATTTGTTTTCATCCCATGGGCACATGCACAGCAAAATCCATGAAGAGGGATAAATATGTGCTTGTAATACATTACCAAAACTTTTCTTTGGCAAGAATCTTGCATAAGACAATTTCGAAAAATACCAATATTTAAAAAAAAAATGTAAAAAATAAGATGCATAAAAAACCAGTATTTATTTATTATTCTTTTCCCCCCAGTTTATTTATTTTTTCCAAACCACAGTTTTAGATAATTTTGAATGCATAAATGTAAATAAAAATCAGAGCTAAAAATAATTTTTAAGGGGATTACAGGGGGACAGATGATTTATCCTTTTTCTTTCTTTTTTTTTAATGTTTATTTATTATAAATAATTTGAATGGAACAATCTTTATTGTTTTTCCAAAATCACCGGCGAGAAAATTAATCCCTATTGTGGACGCCCATGTTTTATCCCTTTCTACAAAATAAATCAGAAGCATATTGATACTTGTAAGATATATAACACTTATGAAAAGTTTAAGACATAACATAAACATATCATATAGTTAACATCATATTATTAGTAAAAACTTAATCTTTTAAAATTACTTACATTTCTCTTGAATCGAACGTATTATTTCCAATTGGAATCAATAACTTACTATCTGTCTGATTGTGTTTGGTAAAGATTTTAAAATATTCCAGGTCTTTCCAGGCTCCATGTCTGTTTACATTTTGTTATTTTAGTATTCGAAAAACGAAGAATCAGAATTCTGAACAAGAGCCTTGTCCGAAACCAGTCTAACACTTGACGTTTCTTTTTCTTTCTTTTTTTCCCCCCTTTTGCCAAAAAGAGGTAATTTTTGGGAACTAATCAGGGTATAATTGACAGTGTGAATGATGAAAGATCTTAGGAGAAGTGGGGGGGATATTCCGACATTCCGAGGGATAGTCTCTAAAACGATTATTGTGCATCCAACAGGTGTGTGTGTCTCGATTGATGGTCCATAATGTGTTCAAAAACGGACTCATTTTAATCGCAAATGCTAAACAGCTGTTGTTAATTGTCGTTTGAGGAAAACCATCCATGTGGTACTACTATGTATACAGTGGTACAGTATACAAAGAGGTCGGTTTAAAAGCTGATTGTGGGATAGTTTTCGTTTAGAAAATTCCAAGTAAAAATACTAAAAGCTTCTGAAGAAGTGTATCTCAGTGTTATCATCTTTGTATCTCATTACTGGGAATGAAACAGCAAGTACACATAACTTTTTTTGTGCAATTCTTTTCAATTTGTTAAAAAAAAAAAAATAAAAAAACCTAAAATAGGTTTTAAATTTACTGCCTTGCTTTCAAAAATTTAATTTATTAATATATTGTTCTTTTAAGCATTTAATAAATTAGAAAAGTCTGCATCCCTTCGCACAACTCTTGTAATTAAAAAGAAAGTGGACGAATTTCATGACCTCTTTTAAATCATGATTTAAAAATATAGACAATACATTTTTAAAAATGACAACAGTAAGAAAACGATTCTATTTTAGTGCAAAATACATAAAACTAATATTTTAAAAGGTATATATAACATTCAATAAGCGAAAGAAGCGTTAAATAACATTTAAATGTACGGTTAAATTATATATATATTGTTGTTTTTCATCAAAACTTATAAACTGCGACGTTGTATAAATAAACCATAAGAAATTTCGACTCTAAAAAACATTCCATGAAAAACATTGCCCTTAAAAAAGAAATCTGTTAAAACCAGCGTTGACTTTTTTATTAAAAAAAAAAATTATATAGCTATTTTCGAATAGTAATATTTGGCTTATCAAATGACAGCTTAAATAAGGCTAATATTACTATTCGGAAAAAGCAGACACACAAACGGACGGACAGCAATTTTTTTGTTTTTCTGATTTTTTTTTTTTTTTTTTTTTTTTTTTGAATCTCCGGTATCTAAAACGTGTAAATCCGTTTTTTTTTCTTTTTCCCCCGATTTTCAAAACGATTGCAAGATTTACCATTTCTACGTATGATGAGTAAGTTAAAATGGCAAGGGCGCCATGACTGCCAAAGCCGCATCTGTCAGTAGGTCGAATTAAATGATTTTTAAGGCATTTAATCCTGTTTTATTGCATCCATTAGCTCAATAAGTAGAAATTCCAAAATACCGGGCAACCCTACGAAGAGCTCAATTTTTAAAGGAAGAAAATATTCTAAATACATGAATAATTCTTAATATCAGTTTTTTAGAAGACTTCATTTGTAAGGGCGCTTAAAAGAAGAAAAGGAATCTGTCTAAGGGCGCCATGACGCCCAAAGACGCCTATGTCAATATGTAGATTAAAATGATTTTTAAGGCATTCAGTCCTGTTTTATCGCTTCCATCGGTTCAATAGGCAGAGATTCCAAAATACCGGGCAAACCTACGAAGCGCCCAATTTTTAAAGGAAGAAAATACAGTAGAACCCCGCAAATCCGGACCCCGTTAATCCGGATCTCCGGATAATCCGGATTGGTTTGGTCGATTTTTCTTTTTTCAAGTTTAAGAAGTGATCGGAAAATTTCTATAACATAAATTTATTTCAGCCTCGTATTCTGAATAAAAAAGTATTTTTTGAAATCTTTTCGGAAGAATACCTCAAGCTTTCTTATTTAAACTCTTTAATGTTATCTATGAAAAGAACAACTATGTATCATTTAAGCTTTGGCATTTCCAATTTTCACAGTTTTCTATTTAATCCATTTAGAAATGTCATTAAAGCTTACTGCTTAATAAAGTTTTACTCAGAGCATTGCAAGAAAGAAAAGTAAAATAGTCCTTATAGACACATTGACTGATAAGGATCGCTTTCAGATCTTTGTCAGCCAGTCCATAAGTCTCTTGGGACTGTTTCCATGTCTTCGTGCCAAAACCCTTCTACAAATCACTTGCGGAAAATTGAAATAGAAGGGGGAATAAACGAGAATGAAAGAGAAATTACACCTGAAGATTTTGTCAACTTGTTTTAAAATATTGATGGTTTCTAGATGTTGATATCAATGACATTAGCAATTTGTTGGAAGCAGAAAATAATGAAGAGTATGCCTCGCTTACAGATGACTTAATAATCGCTTTGTGCACAACTGAAAAAAATGATGACGATGGAGACGAAAACCATTATCAATGATGATCAACCAGAAGTTATAAACTATAATGGAGCAACTTCCCATTTTGAACAATTAATGATTTATTTTGAGCGCCCTGTGGAGATTACATCCAATGAACTACTTATGCTCATGAGAATCTGTGACCATGCGAAACCATGGCAAAACTGACCAGGAAAACTGGCAGAGCAAAATATGACAAATTTTATAATTACAAAGTAAAAACATTTTTACTGACCGTAAATGATAAATATGTTCAGTATAAAGGTGATTTTCTGTGAGTATGTTTTATTTTATTTCATTTATTCACATTCTCCGGATAATCCGGATTTTCGACAATCCGGATTAGGCCTGGTCCCAATTAATCCGAATTATCGGGGTTCTACTGTATTCTAAATACATGAATATCAGTTCTTATATCAGTATATCTGATATAAGAACGGATATATCTTAATATCAGTTTTTTAGAAGACTTCATTTGTAAGGGCGCTTAAAAGAAGAAAAGAAATCTGTCTAAGGGCGCCATGACGCCCACAGACGCCTATGTCAATATGTAGAATAAAATAATTTTTAAGGCATTCAATCCTGTTTTATCACTTCCATTTGCTCAATAAGTAGAAATTCCAAAATACCGGGCAAACCTACGAAGCGCCCTATTTTTAAAGGAAGAAAATATTCTAAATACATGAATAATTCTTAATATCAGTTTTTTAGAAGACTTCATTTGTAAGGGCGCTTAAAAGAAGAAAATAAATCTGTCTGAGGGCGCCATGACGCCCACAGACGCCTATGGCAATATGTAGAATAAAACAATTTTTAAGGCATTCAATCCTGTTTTATCGCTTCCATCGGCTCAATAGGTAGAAATTCCAAAATACCGGGCAACCATAGAAGGCGGCATACACTTAAAGAAAGAAAATAAATCAATAATTCTTAATATAAGTTTTTTAGAAGGCATCACTCGTAGAGGCGCCGAAAAAAAAAGAATTCTGTCCGAGGCAGAGGCATGCGAAGAGAACACTGCGCCCGGGGCAAAGTTCAAATTTGGCACCCCCGTCATGCAAATTTTTCTTGTAATAGGCCAAAAATGATGTTGTAATATAAAATTGGCGCCCTCTAAGTTTCTGCGCCGTTGGCAACTGCCCCTTTCGCTCGGTGCTGGTCCTAGGGCGTTAAGAAAACCAAAGCCACCTACTGATATAGCTAAAAAAAAAAAAAAAAAAAAAAAAAAAAAAAAAAAAATCTGTCCGAGGGCGCATGTCTAACAAATAGCGGGCAACAATTCGAGTCGCAAGTACTTAAATGCAGAACACATGATAAATATAACACATAAAAAACAATTAATAGTTTTCAATACTTTTCTTAGAAAGCATATCATTGAAATGTTTTGAAAATGTCTTTTTTTTTCTCTTGTTGCTCAGAAAACATTATTTTAAATATGCATAAAAAAAAAAAAACTCGACTAGGGGCGCACCGGGCATTTGCCTCGTTGCCCGGTGGGCCAGTACGACCCTGGCTCCGACCCCCCCCCCCCCCCTTCATCCTTCGTTCGAGCATATGCAACAAGACATTATTACTGTTGAATGCATTATCTAGCACAAAGATTTTATAAAATATTTTTAAATAAAAACAATTTCTTTTAAGCGTTATATGATATAAAATGATATTTTATTGACTTCTCTTTATTTGAATCAATAAAGTATGTACCCAGTTTTGTATATCACTCCAAATAAAAGAGATAAATTCTAAAGATAAGAAAAAAGTTAGACACTGATAACGATATCATTACTGGGGTGGTGGTGGTGGGGGGGGAGGTTCCAGGAATGATAACGTGTGATATCGGAAAAGGGGAGAAGGTTCAAAATTATTAAAAATTTGATAACGTTATACAGTGAAATCTGTCTAAGCCGGAATCTGCCTAAGCCGAAAATCTGTCTAAGGCGGAAACATTTCACAGTCCCACATTTTTTAACATAGATATTTCCGAGCAATCTGTCTAAGGCGGAAAGAATCTGCATGACGCGGAACCGGACATTCATTTTGGGTCCCAGGAAGCAAATTTACTGTTTAAGACGGAAGAAAGTTTTCCTGGGAAATATAAATAGAAGGAAATCTTTTCTTCTTATAATGAAATGTATTGTCCAGTCGCATTCCCTGAGGTTAAGAAAAGGCGTCACTGATTGCTGATAGTAGTTTGTGGATGATATTATTATTGTATATGACTGGGAACTGCAGGACAAATGGGTCACGGGATTTTTGACAAGTTCATTCTTAGGTTACAATAAGATAAGAAAATTTGTTTAAAAAAGGAGGGACAGCTTATGAAAACTTAAACTCATTGACAACTTATGGAAAATTTCAACAACCTTTCATGGTCTTCCGAAATAGCTTAGCTCCTGGTCAGCTGCTAATTTTTATTTGTCCTATAATACAACGAAAGTTGATTTCTTCCTGGAATTTCAGACCAAAAAAAAGGATTTTCAGAATTTACTCATAGTGCTATAGTTAGAACCACAGTGGGAGTAAGGCTCCTATAGTTACAGGAGCCTTAAGTGGGAGTAGCACTGATGAATACGAAGTCGAAGAAGAAGTGACAAGCATTAAGTCATATAAAGAAGCTCTTAAGAATCTAAAGCTTTTACAGAATTTTTACATAGCGCGAAACAATTATGAAATGATACCAACTGATATACAATGTGCTATGGAAAAAGAAGCCATTAAGAAAAAAATAAGTACACTTGAAAAAAATATTAAAAAACCAATCCGGATTATCGAGGTTCTACTATAATTTTTAGCACTTTCCAACAAAGTTGAAAAGTGCTTATGCATTTGGTTTGTCTGGCCGTCTGTCCGTCTGGCCGGATGGCCGTCTGTCCGTCTGTTCGTCTGGCCGGATGGCCGTCTGTCCGCGCTCTAACTCCCGTAAATATACTTGGATTGCTATGAAATTTTTATACATTATTGATGTTTACTCTAGCACGAACCCTATTGAAAATGAAGTATCTACCATGATTAGTTTATCTAGTCTACAGGGCGAATCAAAAGTTTCCCATTACATTACGGCCTATGGGGAAAAATCGTTAATATACTGGGATTGCCATGAAATTTTAGGACGTTATTGAGGTTTACCCTAACACGAACACTATTGAAAATGAAGTATCTACCATGATTAGTTTATCTACAGAGAGAATCAAAAGTTTCCCATTACATTACGGCCTATGGGGAAAAATCGTTAATATGCTTCGATTGCCATGAAATTTTAGGACGTTATTGACGTTTACCCTAGCACAAGTCCTATCGAAAATGAAGTTTCTACCATGATTAGTTTATCTACAGGGCGAATCAAAAGTTTCCCATTACATATTTTAAATATATTAAGCTTTTTCATGTATAATAAAATTGATATATGTCTCTGAAGCTTAATATAAATTATACGCTACTGTCTTGCATAATATGAAGTACATAGCATTTACAGGGCCACACAAAAGATTTAAAATAGTATATTTTTTCCGAAGTACAGTCCTCCCCACTTAATCGGGTAACGGATAATCGAATACCCCGCTTATTCGAATAAAATTCTCCGGAACCAAATTTAACCCCATTAGGCTAATGTTATTTTACCCCGCTTAACCGAATACTTTTCACGAAATGTCCTCGCTTAATCGAATAACAAATGAGTGAGACAATTTGAAAAATGGGTGTGAAAAACACGTTTCAATTGGAATTTCCTCCACATTTTTTTTTCATTTTCGGTTGTTACACAGAAAACAAATTTCCAGCACTCTCAGCATGGATTTCCCCTGGCAGGTGTATAATCGACTGGTCAAGTGTCCCTTCCTTGTTCATTTTTTAAATTAATTTAAAAAATGGTGAAATAAATTAGACAGTAATTTCTATTAATTTTGTATATTGTTTACTTTTGTTTGTGAAAGGACTTTTTTTCACTTTCGTTTTTTTTACAGCTATTTTTATTAGAGACACTTTCATTTCAAAACCAGTTCCGAAACTGAAATCATCCTCATTAAAAATATCCGCAATAAAAATCGAAAAAGTTAAAAGCGACGACGCCCTTTGTGCCGATCGATCTCAGCTATCCATTGCAAAAAAGATCATCTAAAAATATTGAAATGCGATAGAAATATCTTTATAAATTTCTTCTATAGGATTAGCATTAGCGAGTAAATCCTTTCGCTCCATCAAAGTAGCCCTTTAATAATGATGTGTTTCATTTAGAGGCTCAAGATAGTAATTATGATACCATTTGAAAAAAATCTCGTCCATTTTTTACGCTAAAACTTTAAATAAACCCCTTTCATCTTTTTTTTTTATTTATTTATTTAAACCTGTATAAATTACGCAAATTAAATTCTAATAACAAAATTTAGACCCAATTCACACGATCTGCATTGTAAACAAAATGCATGTGTTTACTGTCATTGAACTATTGTATATATTTATTTGTCATTTTGTTTTTATTTCAGTTTGTATTATTCTATTAAAGTTTTTAAAGCTTTTCTTATTCTGGTAATTAAATATACCATATTTAATAAATTTGTCATTTTATTAGACCTTAAGTATTATATTTATATTCCTCCCCGTTTAATCAAATACCCCGCTTAATCGAATATTTTTTCTAGAACCGTCAATACTCGTTTATGCGGGGACGACTGTACCGTATATGTGTCCGATGGTGGTTGATGGAGGGATGAAATGCATTTTAATTATGATATGCGCGTTTATATTTCGCTAAATATATGCACATTATATGGTGTGTATAAATGTTATAGTTGATATACAGGGCTACCCATAACGAGCTTACCAACGTTACTGAATATGAGCGTAAATTATTTAAACGTGGTTCTTAAATAAGCTATGCATTTTTACTCTGAGCTTTAATCAATTTACTGAGAAATGTTTGCAGAATATAGATAAAAGGATATACAGGGCCACGCAAAGAATTCGGTACATGGACGCGTATGAATGATGATCTATGAGAATGTGATTTCAGTTGTTTTAAAAGTGTTTTAGTTTACAATAAATTTTAGCCTAATGCTGACGTGTAATAAAGGTACAATGTAAACTACAGGGCTGAACAAAAGTATTCAAGTATGTTTCCATCTAATAGTATGAATTGCTGAAAAAGAAATCTCAAGCTACTGGGTATTTTCTTGCTAAGCTAAATTTTCCCATTATATGAACTGACATATGAAATACAGGGCTGTTCTAATGTACTGGAATACATATTTGGGTATATTTGGCTATACACTATTATTTCCCTAAATAAAAAAATTTTGTTAAAGATTTCATTAAGTGTTGGAAAGTGCTTCATAATCTATGCTTAATGCATGATTTTTCATACTTGTATGTTCACTAAAATCTGTTATTTTGATTGATACTAGTGTGTATGTGTACTATCAATTTATAAATTATTATTACTATAGATCTATATAAATATGTTAAGATTTCATGTCTATTTAATTAAAAAATTTTAAACAAACGTTAGTTTTAACTTTTAGCCAAAAAAATGTTAAATACTCTGTGAACGGGATGTCTATAAAGTTTCCCTGTCTAAGCCGGAAATCTGTCTAAGGCGGAATTTTATTTCGGTTCCGAGCGATTCCGCCTTTTACATTTATTTTTTTTGCATATCTTATTGATTCAATAAAATATAAATATCACTTGAAAAAAGTAGTTACTATTTAAAAATATTTCATAATAGTTTTTTGTTAGATAATGTATTCAAAAGGGAGCGGGGGGGGGGGGGGGCAGTTAGAAACTCTTATCAACAAAACAAGTGGGACGACATTCTTTGTCTTTTGTTTATTAGTAAACAC
The DNA here is from genome assembly GCA_964019185.1 of Maratus speculifer. Taxonomy (NCBI): domain Eukaryota; kingdom Metazoa; phylum Arthropoda; class Arachnida; order Araneae; family Salticidae; genus Maratus; species Maratus speculifer. The sequence continues at coordinate 157,926,308 of OZ025301.1, read as the reverse complement.
AAGTTTCATTTCAATTGTATGATGAATATCATGATATATGCATACACATACGAAGATGAATAAGAATGCCAAACGTTGGAGTATATCTTATTTTAGAATTATATAATTTTATAATAATTTAGTGATTTTAATATTAACTTTGCATTTTCATATAAATAAATAACAGACTAAAAAAAGATAATATACCATTTTGAACCAGATACAACGTTAATAATAAAATGTGACAATTTTGATTTATTCAAAAATAATATCGATATCAAAAGGCAAACCACTTCTTCCCCCGTCTCCCTAGAAATATCTTAAGGTATCATTTCTCAGACCCCCACCCCTTCCCTCCTAAAAAGATAACATTATATATATGCACAGCTCCCTTCTAACTTTTCAAAAAATTATCGTAGAAGTAGAAGAAAGTTACTCAGTGCCGCAGCTAGAATTCGATTCTTGGGTGGGGGAGGGTTGAGTTTCTGATAAAAGCTTTTGCCGATTATTTGAATAGCCGGTTAATAAAATCAGTACTAATTAAAATATCCACTATATAATACTTAAACTGAAAGAGCATCTGTGTGGCAAGAAATCATCATTCTTTTAGCATGATACGTCTCAGAAAAGTGATTTAGTTCAAATAACCAATTTTTACTTAATTAATCCATGTAATTTGCACTTTCACAGTTTTGAAAATTTTCGCCATTTAATTGAATCACTTTATTAAATAAAATCTGATGCAAAAAAGTGGCCGATTCCGAAATACGCCAAAATGTTTAAATACAGTAAAACCTCCTTAACGGACACTCCCGAATAGCGGACAGTTTTCCAATCCCCACTTCCAAAACTTAAATTTTTGTATGTTTAACCTCTTAATAACAGACATTCCGAATAGCGGACACTTTATTCAGCAATAAAGGATGAAAAAGTATTTTTTAAACAGAAAAAAAAAATGAGAAAAAAGTTTAAAAAGCCTCTGAATTTATCACTACAACGTGTCACAAATTTGTGATCACAGTTAAATGTTGATAAAGAGCTGCCTCCCCCCCCCCCCCCCAAACGTTCAGTGCTAAATTCAGGTGGTTGCCTGGGAGAAATAATCTCCCAGACTATTGAAATGTCATCCAAGAACATTTTGAGATTTTTTGCTTTTAAAGATCAAAAAGTGCAGTCCCTCCGTCATCGCCAGGAACTCTACAATGTCCAATAACATCACACAGAAAAAACAAAATGCATGTAATCACAAGCAAGAATAAGCTTTTGTAACAGATTTTTTTCACAATAATATAATAAATAGTGGATAACAGTTTGCACAATTTTATTTCAATTTTATTGCTTAAAAAATAATTTTAATTTCTGATTAATTATATAATATAGGATAGGTTTTACGACATATAAAAGTAAAGTAGTGAAACACTAAGCTTTTCTTAGTGATTTTTGAATCTCTGGGGTTTTCCCAATAGCGGACACCTCCGAAAAGCTGACAATTTCTGCGGTCCCGAGGTGTCCGTTATTTAGAGGTTTTACTGTATTAAGTTTGATTTTCATTCATACAAGCGGTAATTATAGCGATTTGTCTTAACTCTGGTAGGGGTTTTAACCCCCCCTCCCCCCCCCTTGGCTGAGCCACTGAGTTACTGGTACTAAACGACTGGAAATAAAATCTAGTTTTAAATGATGCATATAATTTTTGCTTAGGGGGGCCATCTACATAAAACGAACCTCCCCCTTTTTTTTTCTCAATAACAGCACTCAATTCTAACTGGACAAATGAACTCTACATCCTTCAATTAGTCTAGGAACAAATTTTTACGCAATTCGTACGAGAAGTTTCCAAATATCTAATTATTTTAAAAAGAGCATATTTTAGAGGCTGTTTCCAAATTAAGGGTGTATTCTGATCAAAACTGCTTACTTTCAGATTTATTTTTGAATTCATTTTTGCTCTCAAATGCACCAAACTTTCAAAATCTCTTTTTTAGAAACTACACAAGGTGCCGTAATTGTCGATTTTTTTGATAAATGAAAAAAAATTTTTGCAAAAAAATGCTATCAAAAACGCCGTTTTGGACCAAATTTTCTGAAGCGGGAGATCTGCGAACGAAAAAAAGGGTCCCGCTGAGAAAACAATTGTTTATAAATCAAATTCTAATTAATTCAGAGGAAAATTACATTACACGGCACCTTGTACGTCACTTCAAAAATCCCCTAAGCAAGTTTCATGTTTCTACTTTAAAAAATGAATCTGAAAATGTATCGGAAAATTTCGAGCTGTTGAAGGTGGAAATTCATTTTTTCGAATACACCCTTAAGAGCCCACAATAGTCACAGAAAAATTACTCAAAAAGACCCGGATGACCATGTAAAGTCTATGGGAGCGTTCTTTTCTAATATCTCGCTCAAATTTTAATATTTTTGCATGATTTTTTTGCACAAGATAGCTGAGGGCAATCCACAACCGGGCTAGTTTTTACTTTTTCGATTTTGGTTATATATTTTTTATAGTACGATAGTTTCAGTTTCAGAACGGGTTTAAACCGGTTTCGAAAGTTAAAGTAATTCTTTAAAGAAAATCTGAATCAAAAATTGAAAAAGTAAAAACTAGCCCGGTTGTGGATTGCCCTCAGCTATCTTGTGCAAAAAAATCATGCAAAAATATTAAAATTTGAGCGAGATATTCGAAAAGAACGCCCCCATAGACTTTACATTAGCGCTCGGCTTTTACCGCGTGACTAGTGTGTGCTCTTAAACTATCATTATGCGGTTTTTCAAGCATGATTTAAAACTACAGTAAAACCCCGATAATTCGGATTAATTGGGACCATACCCAATCCGGATTTTCGAAAATCCGGAGAGAAAGGAAAAAAAAAAAAAGAAATAAAATAAAATATACTTATAGGAAATGACCTTTATCCCGTAAAGCATGGTGACGTCACTGCAACGTCGTTGTGAAGTCACATTGTGACTTTGTGACCATCGATTGTCGATGTGAGGTCACAGTGACTGAAATGTGAAGTCGTTATGACCGTTTTAGAGCTCTTTTGTGACGTTTCACAAAGTGGTCACAATGTGAAAAATGTGTCATTTGTGACTAATTTGACATTAACATTGTGACGAAACTGTGACAAAAGAGACAATATATAAATTGCCAAAAACGTGTTTTTTAAAGTAAATAACATGTTTTGAAGGATATTTATAAATTTCTAAAGATTTTTAAGAAAATCACATCTCAGTCACAATGTGACGACACTGAGTGGTGGTATTTTGGTCACAGATGTGATGTGACCAAAGTGACTCACAGTGACGTCACTGTGACCATGCATGCTATTAGGAATGTTCTTTGAAAGATAATATGAAAGAGTTTAAATAAAAAAGCTTAAGGTATTCTTCCGAAAAGATTTCAGAAAAAAGTTTTTTTTAATTCAGAATTCGATGATGAAACAAGTTAATGTTATGGAAATTAGCCAATCGCTTCTTAAACTTGAAAAAAAAAAAAAAAAAAAAGACCAAACTGATCCGGATTTGGAGTCCGAGTTAGCGGTGTTCTACTGTACTTGGAAGAAGAAAACTTGAAATTTTGGATTTCCACTGAGCAGGACATAATAAATCTAAATCCATAATATATATATATATATATATATATATATATATATATATATATATATATATGTATAGGTTGCAATTTATAATTTTTTTAATATTAATTTCCCAATTCATAATTCATCAAATAAAATTATAAAAGTTGCAAATTCAATGTACAGTCGTCTCTCGTTAATTCGAACTCGTCGGGACCACAAGAAATGTTCGTTTTATCCGAAGTTCGAATTAAGTAGAGTATGAAATGAAAACATGCTTAATATGGCACTATTACAAAGGAATTAATGTTATAGTGTTTTTTTTTTTTATTTATTTTGTCTGTTATCATTAGAATATCACTTAATATTAAATTAAAAGATCTAAATACATAAACTAATTAAAAGATTAGAACCAAACATGATGGAAGACAAATTTGAAGCGTCACTGATGGATAGACAGGGCACTAAAAAAGTATATATCAAATGCATGGGATTATATGTATACTCCTTCAGACCAGTTTTCACAAAAATCTAAGAAAGAAAGTTATTCAAATGATCTTAAATCCAAGAGAAGAAAAGAAACATGAAAGATCGGAGTTCTCGTTAGTTCGAATTAAACGAAGTCAAGAGAAAATGAGTTTGAATTAATGAAAATGTTTAACGTTATTCTGCCGTTGAAAATTTCGGGACTTCATGTTTAGTTCGAATTAAGCGAAGATTCGAATTATCCGAATTCGTATTAACGAGAGTCGACTGTATTTATGATAGGATATTTTAGTACTATTGCTGCATAAAAAATTAGTAAATTAAGAATGTAATTTCCGGAGATACTAATAAAAATATGAAAACGTAATTTAACAATAGAAGTACTAAATTATAATGTATATAATTCAAAAACTTATCATTCGAATGACTTGAAATGCTTCGTCTAGGCATATAGTTTGACCCGAAGATTTGAAAAATTTTGTTAAAATCGGTAATGTAAAAAATGAAATTTGGGTTCGTTTTAATATGTAGATGATTCCATAAAAAAATTTTACATACACCGTTTAAAAGTAGACTTTATTGCCAAACGCTTAGTACCAGTAACTTTCTTCTACGATACTTTGTACAAAAATAAGTAAAAAATGTTTTTTTTTTTTTTTTTTTTTTTTTTTTTTTTTTTTACTTACCCATTATACGTAGTATAGGGTAAGTCTTGCAATCGTTTTGAAAAAAAAAAAAAAAAAAAAAAATTGACGGATTTACACGTTTTAGATAGTGGAGATTCTGAAAAACATATTTTTAGAAAAAAAATTTTGCCGTCCGTCTGTCTGTCTGTAAACGCTTTATCTCCCGAACAAATTGAGATAGAGACTTGAAATTTTGTATGTAATTAGTATGTAAAAATGGGACAAAACCTATTTAAAATCAGCAACCTCGATTATCCGGAACTATTTTTTTCGGACTCTCGAAAAATTCATTCTGATGAAAGGTATATAAAATTTTCGAATGTTTTTGTTCGAAGGAATGGACGTAAAAGGCAATAAAATAACACACATTTTGCATATAAAACGAAGTCGATCGGATTATTAGTTGCCGAGATATTTGTAATCCTGTTTTCCACATTCTTCGATTTTTCATGACCCTGTATTTCATTCAAATTTCAATTCAGAGGTATATTTTAATTGAAAATGAGACGCTTAATCCAACGCAGTAAACTGTTAATTTATATTATTATTATTTTTGGAGTTATAAGGATGTTTCTTTTACGCAGTTCGGTATTACTTGAGTAGTTTGGCGTTTTATATAATTTGTCGAAATTGGTACATCAGCAATTCATTAATAGAGCATTACTATGCATATTAACAATATTTAAATTTTGTTTTGGAATTGCAATGCATTGTATAAATAGTTTTCACATGTTTTATTTTCATATGCCTATCCATGATGGGTAAGTATTACGGTGGCCCCCCAACGACTAGTTTTTTTTTCGTGACTGAAGTTTTTTGAAATATTCGCGTTGACCAAAATATGACTATGATTAGTAATTAAAAAGTAATTAATCGCAAGAAACTGGCCGAAAAAAAAAAAAAAAAATTATATATCTTTATTTTTGGCTTAAAAAAGTCAGATGCAAGAAATTTTTTTTTATTTTGATTTGATTTGACATTGCTTTGAGGCCTTTATCAGTTATGGCTTTCGCCTCGAATGATCCATTACACAGAGAGAATTCAGAACAAATGTATTGCGCATATTCATTACATATTTATACAAGGGGACAACACACAATCCATGTCTTACACGGATTCGAGCCATAACCCCTCGGCGTGACAATGGCTTCCGCTACTGATCACGCCACTAGTGCGACCAAAAGCAAGAAAATTTTCAAACCAATAATAAATAATAACAATACAATGTGTCTAAATAACGCGAATTTTTCTGATTCATTATCAAACACAAAAGTGTGATATTTTCAGACCTAATTATTGGATTGGTTTGTAATCGACCGATTTTTTTCCATTTTCTGACAAACGAGATCTTAAGTTATTTCCTTTCTTGCACTGTCGTATCCGAAAATTTTGTTCAAAATGCCAATTTTAACAGCATTTCCTGATAAATGCTCTACATTTATCAAAAATAGAAAAATGGTTCGATTACTTAATAGGTAAACCTAAGGTAGTACTATGGGTACTATCTTATGGGTACAACCTATGGGTAGTCCTAAGTAAAAATAGCATCTGCCAACTTCAGATAATTGTAAAAAGAGAAAAAGAAAAAAATTATTATAAAAAAATTATTTGAAATTAGTCGATTCGGATCAGAAAATATATTAATAATTTTTCTTTACTTATTAGGTAAAAATAAACACATAAATACAATTTCAGAAACTTTATTTATTTAATAAATGATAATTATGTACGCTTCGTTTATTAATGAAAATATTCGCGTTGACCAACATTAGCACATTCACGGTGGGTGCTAGGGGGGGGGGGGGCTGAAACCCCTCCCAGACCGCAAGATTAAACTAACGATTTAAAGTTTTCTAAAATTATGAAAGTTTACTTTTATTATTTTTAATAGATTTTTCAAAACAGAAATTTTGAAAAATAGTAATCTTTTCACAATTGTTTTTTCTTATTTATAAATTTTCTTATGAAATTTGACAAACAATATATTTTTTTCATTTATCAAAGAGGTTTAAGACTTTATAATGAGCACCATCAAATATGTTTAGAGCCTTTCCCCCAGGTTTCGCTGATTGCTCCCCACTTTCACCCCCCAGTCTTCATTTTGTATCAAATAAACAGAAAAAAAATGTATGTCCGAGAACGATAGATCTTGTCCATTTTTAATAAAATGTAAAATAAATAAATAAATAAATAAAAAATCTGACCGAGCTCGTCTGACATTTCGAGTTAGATCAGGAAAATATAGACTCCGAAAATATACTAGATATCTCCAAAACTTAATCTTTGGAGCACCATTGTTGACCAGTGGATAGCTAGTAATTGAAAGACAATTATCGACTTATAACTGGCTATTGAAGACATATCACCTAATGGTCAGTGACCGAAATTTCTTATTTTCAGCTTTAATTTTCCACCAGTAATCTAGGACAAAAAGGATTAATCAAAACCGGCAAACACCCATGCCAAGCACATGTCACCTAAGTTGCAGATAAGTCTGAAATAAATAACCAAATGACTATTGTGTATGACATGACCCCACCTACCATACAAAAGAAAGAACCTATAGATAAGGATGGGTCAGGGAGCCTTTATCATTTGAATGATTCCAGTACACTGTGAACAGGTTTTCCCCCCTCGGATGTTTGTTAGCTTTTAAAAGTTTTCAAATTGCAAAGATCATCTTAATCCGTTGGTTCGAGAAACGTGAAATTCCAAGTACCTATACAATTAACGGCTAGGAAAACATTCCCAAGTAAATGAAGATAAAGGTGCAAATTCGTCATTTCTAGAATTTGGAAGTTAGGTGAAGGCTGTTCTTTTCAAACTCGTGGTCGAAGTAGCGCGAACTGTGTATGAAAACGTGTGTTATCCAGTGCGAATTCTGTGAAGTTTTTGGAATATCAGTACGATTTTTGCTGGATTTGAATGTATTTCTAAATTTATCCTATTTTCGGAGGGTTTTACTGTTTATGTACTGATTGTGTTATTTGAGAACTTTTCGTGCTGAAGTTATCCATTGAAAATCCATCGCCATTTCATTTTTTGGAGTAAAACTATATTGAAGGTGAGTTTCATTTCATTGCATGTATTATTACTTTTTTAACCCTTTTTAAACTGTATATTGAACACTAAACTTGCTTCTCCAGAATAATTAAATGTTTAAGTTAATGTCTAAGGTTTCTAGAAAAACATATACTATAATAATTTGATTATTACATAATATTTTAAGTAAAACTGATTTAATAATTCTATCTAGAATTATATTAATATATAAAACATGTGTATTATTGTTGAAATCTCACAATTTTTATAAGAACAGTTTAAATACATGTATTGTGATTCTAGAAAGAAGTGTTTTGTAGTTGCAAATTTTTCATATAAGACTTTTTCAATAGAATCAGAGTCTGATTAATGCACGGGCCTCCGGGGCCTTGGCCCTGGGCTCACCAATTTCAGGGGCCCACAAATTCACATAATATTGTTTTATGCAATATGAAATGTAAAATTTAAATATTCTGCATGACTCAATAAAATTTTTAGAAGCTTTTAACCTAGGTCAACTCGCAAAATAAACCCTCTTCTTTTTGTGAAAGTGTCGCTGAAAATGGGTGGCTAGGGGGGGGGGGGCAATTTTTTAACAGGCCCTTGATCACACTTAACTACTGTGACATACATTGTCGCATAACTACTGTGAGCGGTCTGTCAGACCGCTTAATCTAAAGATGAATGAAATGTTAAATTAACTCTTAGAATACAATTTTTGTATTAAACTTTACTTACAGGACTGTTATAAATAAAATTCAGCTACTCAAAAGTTTCTAGAGATAGTAATAGGGCTTCAAACGAAACAAAATATGACTAGTATAAGTAGTTAAACTCCGAAAATTGAAAATCTCAGCGGTCTGTGGGACCGCTAACAGTAGTTAACGGTTAAGCTTGATCGGGCTCTGAATAGAATAAAAGCTATTCCTAGATAAATGGTGAATCTAGGAAAAAAAAAAAAAAAAAAGGTGGCCAGAAAAAACAAGACCGGAAAAAAAGTGACAATGAATTGATAATTATTAAACTTGTCGACAAATAAACGATAAAAATTAAAATGGTAATAAATATGATTTACATCTTCTCGTAGGCCAGCGGTTCCCGACCAGGGGTATGCGTACCCTTGAAGATAAGATACGTAGCTGTCTGCTGGAGGCACATGACAATAATGTAATGTCGGAAATCCCAAATATGTTAGAAATGACAATGCAATTTTTATTGATTTATTATATGGTTGAGAAAAGATAATTACTATTGAAAAAAAATATGTATATATTATTGTTATATTCATTATAACATACCAATATATTATGTAAATATAAATGTAAAATATAATAAAATATTAATATATAATTTAATGATAATGTTTAAATTAAAATTGTTAATAAAATAGTATAATATTATGTATTATATTATATGACCCAATATAATTATATTTTATTAATATATATATAATATATTATATGTATATTATTATTAATAATATAATTATATAAATCAATACATATAATATGTAATATAAATAAATAAATTTAAAAATATATAAATACAATAAAACATTAATAGACAGTTTACTAATTGTAATTAAATAATAATAATAATTTAATATATAAATTAATTTTTTAATAAAATATATTAAACATAAAACATATAAATATGATTATAATAAGTATATTATGTATATTATATATATTATATTTATTTAATTTACGTTTAATTTTACGTATACATTTATTTTTATTGATTTACTATGAGTTAATAAAATAATATCATTTTTAAATCAATTCTTCCCAATTAACAAATTTTTAATATTTAATTTTATTTATTTATACATTTATTTTTATTAATTAATAATGCGTGAATGAAATATTATCGATTCTTGACAATGAAACTATTTTTTAATATTTTATTTCTTTTTATAATTATTTTTATAAATTTACTATAAGTTAATAAAATATCTAGACACACGGCAGTGTGTCAGCCAAGTTCACAAAGTAAAAGGCGACACACCGGCCGTGGGTTATATTACCCGAACCATTTCGAGCCACTTTTGACCCCTCAATAACTTAAATTCTATTTGACCTACACACTTGCAATTTTTTGTGTCGTGTAAGACCATCTTCTAATTTCCGAATCCTAAAATTTTTTTTAAAAATCTTTTACCGTTCACGAGAAATTGACGTCTGAAAACCACTGTTTTTACCACTGATTCACTCACTCACTCATAGAAATGTTTGACTACTTCCAGGTAACTTAGGAAGTTGAAATTTGGTGTGGAGGTAGGTTATTGGATATATAAATAGGAAAAAATCAGAAATCACCATTAATTAAACATTAATGGTTGGTTAGAGGATAAATTATTGGATTACAATGGAAGTTTATGAGAGTTTCACAAAATACTAGAAATAGTGCCAAGTTGGCGACACTTTTGGCGAGTATCAGGGCTAATCTCTGAAGCTACCGAACCGATTTCAAAAGTAATGGTACCAAAATGATGGTGACCCGGTTCAAACATAGACTATATCTTATGTCTGTGCCACTAACCAAAAGAGGGTTCAGAAGCGAAAAAATTCTAAAAATGTGATTTTTGTTTTACTGAAGGGCCTAGAAGCACAAAATTTGGCATATTAATTATTTATAAGATATAAATGGTCACTAATGACATTTGCTAAAAAATGTCAAATTTAAATGGGTGAAAATCCGCGAAGAGCGTTCTAAAAAAGTTCGAAATACCCATTTAAAAAAAATCTCAGCAAACAACAAACCGATGTTAAAAGTAATGATATCAAAATGATGATGACAATCTTTGCTCCAACATAGGATATATCTTATGTCGATTACACTAACCCAAAGGAGGTAAAAGAGCAAAAAACATTCTAAAAATGCGATGTCTGTATATTAAGGGACTGGACTGGAAACATAAAATTTCGCATTTTAGAGTTTATGGGAATTTCACGAAATATCAGAAATAGTGCCAAGTTGGCGACACTTTTGGCGAGTATCGGGGTTAATCTCTGAAACCACCGAACCGATTTAAAAATTAATCATATCAAAATGATGGTATTCACCCCGGTTCAAACATAGGCTATATTTTATGCGCATACCATTAACCAAAAGAGGGTGAAGAAGCAAAAAACATTCTAAAATGTAACTTTTGCGTTACTGAAGGACCTAGAGCTATAAGATTTGGCATGTTAATTATTTATAAGATGTAAATGATCTCTAAGGGCATTTGATGAAAAATACGGAATTCAAAAGGGGTGAAAATGTGCGAAAAGCGTTCTAAAAATGTTCTAAATTGGAATTTTTAAGCAATTGCAGCACACAACAAACCGATCTTAAAAGTAACGTTATCAAAATGATGGTGATAGTCCTATCTCCAATATAAGCTATATCTTATGTCGATTCCACTAATCCAAAGGGGGTAAAAGAGCAAAAAGCGTTCTAAAAATGCGATGTCTGTATGTTAAGGGCCTAAAAACATAAAATTTGGCTGTTCATTAATTATAAAATATAAATGATCACTAAGAACATTTGTTAACAAATACAAAATTTAAAAGGGTTAAAAATGCACGAAAAGCGTTCTAAAAACTTTCTAAATAGCAATATTTAAGCAATCTTGGGTAGTTAGCGAACCGATTTAAAGAAAAAAAAAGATGCCAAAATGATAGCGACAGTCCTTGCTCTAACAAAATTATTGATAAATTATCAGATTACAATGGGAATATATGGGAATTTGGCAAAATACCAGAAATAGCGCATGTTAGCATGATTTTGGTGCGTAATTTTTGTTGTCAATATAGCGATATTTCGCCAAGTTGGCTACAAACGTTTTTGGTCGACGAAATAATCAAGTAGTACCCAATCACGTAAAAGAAACATCCTTATTAGTGGAATTTATAGGAACATAAGCAGTCCTAATGTTAATTTTTTTAATTTGACTGAAAAAAACAGTGAATAAATGCGGGAAAAAGCTGAAAGTTTAATTAATATTAAATAAAACTAATTTAACTAATTTAACCTATTTATTTCAAAAAAGAAATAAATACCTACTTATTTGACAAAAATTAATGATATCCTATCAAAAACATGAATGTGAAAAAATGCCAAGTTCGTTAAAGGTTTCGCTCATAAAAGAAGTGATTTGACAAAAAATAATGATATCCTGTCAAAAACATGAATGTGAAAGAATGCCAAGTTCGTTAAAGGTTTCGCAAATAAAAGAAGTGAGATCTAACTGCAAACTAAGTTCTTTCGAAGCTGCTTAAATCGTAACTCCTGTCATGCATATTATTATTCAATTGCTTAAAATGATTTGTTATGTTACTTGTTATTCAATAGAGCGACTTGGCAAGTTTTCAGCTACCAACTTTAATCTTTGAGTCGGAGTACAATTTAATCTAGAATCTGATTGGCAAAGATCTAGTCAATCGTGTGCTCGAATAGGTATATTAGTTAAGGTACTGATAAATTAAGGAAGGGATCAACTTTAATTTCTGATCAACTAAGTAGAAAAAATTTAATAAGAGAAAACTTGCTAAGTCGCTCTATTGAATAACAAGTAACATAACAAATCATTTTAAGCAATTGAATAATAATATGCATGACAGGAGTTATGATTTAAGCAGCTTCGAAAGAACTTGGTTTGCAGTTAGATCTCACTTCTTTTATTTGCGAAACCTTTAACGAACTTGGCATTCTTTCACATTCATGTTTTTGACAGGATATCATTATTTTTTGTCAAATCACTTCTTTTATGAGCGAAACCTTTAACGAACTTGGCATTTTTTCACATTCATGTTTTTGATAGGATATTATAATTTTTTATATCAATTCTTAATGTAGCTGTGTTATTATTAATGAATTGTTATTATTATTATCATTTTGCAATTATTGTTTTGAGGAAACATAAAATAAATATTTTTAAGGCTTATGCACACTAAAAAATTTGTTTTCACTTTACCTGAATGTCTTACAAAATAAATGAATAAGTAAATCAAACGAATTTTATTATTAAAAATTTGCTTTTTCAATCTTTGAATTTCCACAGTAGATTGTCTTGTTTAATATAATATCATTTTTTGAAATGTATGATCCAATCATTAAATAATCATTTCAGTCGCATTTTGTAGTTTAAGGTTAAATAATAATGTATGAGAAATAATAAGGAAACAAAATGGCGGCTCGCAGGAAGGTACGGCATTTCCACAGTAGATTGTCTTGTTTAATTTAATATCATTTTTTGAAATGTATTATCCAATCATTAAATAATCATTTCAGTTGCATTTTGTTGTTTAAAGTTAAATAATAATGTATGAGAAATAATAGGGAAACAAAATGGCGGCTCGCGGGAAGGTACGGCATTTCCACAGTAGTTTGTCTTGTTAGGTGCGTTCGTAATTATATAATACGTAGCACCTATAGTTGTCGTTCAGTCCGTCCGTCTGTCCGTCCGTCTGTCCGTCCGTCCGTCTGTCCGTCCGTCCGTCTGTCCGCATATAACAACGCAAAAACTACCCAACCGAATCGTTTGAAATTTAAAATACATAAATATTAGATATTTTTGTCGAGTCATTTCAAATTTTATGAGAATCGGATGGATAGATCAATTACAGGGACGATCAAAAGTATTCCATTACATTACGGTCAATGGGGAAAAAAGTTTCAAATGCATTTTAATCGTTTGAAATTTAAAATACGCAATTATTACATAATTCTGTCGTGTTATTTCAAATTTTTTGATAATCGTGTGCATAGATCAATTACAGGGGCAATCAAAAGTATTCAATTACATTATGGTCAATGGGGAAAAAGTTTCAAATATATTCTATACGTTTGAAATTTAAAATACATAATTATTACATAATTTTTTCGAGTTATTTCAAATTTTATGAAACTCGGACGAATAGATCAATTACAGGGACAATCAAAAGTATTCCATTACATTACAGTCAATGGGAAAAAATGTTTCAAATGCATTTTAATCGTTTGAAATTTAAAATACGCAATTATTACATAATTCTGTCGAGTTATTTCAAATTTTTTGATTATCGTGTGCATAGATCAATTACAGGGACAATCAAAAGTATTCAATTACATTATGGTCAATGGGGAAAAAGTTTCAAATATATTCTATACGTTTGAAATTTAAAATACATAATTATTGCATAATATTTTCGAGTTATTACAAATTTTATGAAAATCGGATGCATAGATCAATTACAGGGACAATCAAAAGTATTCCATTACATTACGGTCAATGGGGAAAAATGTTTCAAATGCATTTTAATCGTGTTACACTCATGCGAACTTAATAAAATTTATATGCAACTATAAAGTACATATTATAATATACATCTTACATAATTTGTGGTGCAAAGAACATTTGTTATTGATTTACAAGGCCACACAAAAGTATTCCATTACATAATGGTATAGGGAGAACATTGTTTGATGAGCGTTTTAATTGTAGTTCACTATTTACAATGTTATGAGATTGATATATGAACGTAATATTTTTAAAACTTCGTTATCGTCCGAACGCACCTAATTTGCTACGCTTCACGTGCAATTTCCAACTTGTTTAATTTAATATCATTTTTTGGAATGTATGATCCAATCATTAAATAATCATTTCAGTTGCATTTTGTAGTTTAAGGTTAAATAATAATGTATGAGAAATAACAGGGAAACAAAATGGCGGCATAAGGGTTTTTTTTTTTTTTTTTTTTTTAATTTATTGAAATAAATACATTTAAATGCGTAGTATAGATTCATTTAAAATTATAAATTTAACAACGAATTAGAAAATTAAAAGAATTTTTTTTATTTGTGTAAATATACTTTACCAAATAAATAATTTGAATAACAGGGAAATAAAATGGCGGCTTGCGCGAAGATACGGCATCTAAGCCTTTATGTTGAAGATAACTTTTGCACATGCTATTATAAATTGAATAGAAATAATATGATGAGATAAATAATACAAAAATGTATTTTTTAATTAATAGCATGACGTCACTCAGAGTTTTATATAATTATTTTTAAAATTCATATTTAAGATTCTTAGAGCTATAAGATAAACAGCTGCGTCAAAACTTTTAATCCGTTAAGGCCCCACACTAGGCACAGAAAAATACCCAGATGGTAATGTAAAGTCTATGGGGGTAGTCTTTTGAAATATCTCGCTCAAATTTTAATATTTTTACATGTTTTTTTTTTTTGTTTGTTTGTTTTTTGCATAGTTTAGCTGAGGACGTTCCACAACCGGCCTAGTTTTTACTTTTTCAATTTTGGTTTCAGATGTTTAAAAAAAAAAATACTTTAAATTTCAAAACCGGTTTAAACCGGTTCTGAAATTGAAACTATCATAATATAAAAAATATATGAGCAAAATCGAAAAAGTAAAAACTAAGCCGGTTGTAGATCGTCCTCAACTATCTTACGAAAAAAAAAAAAAAAAAAAAAAATCATGTAAAATTATTAAAATTTGAGCGAGATATTTGAAAAGAACGCCGCCATAGACTTTACATTGTCATCCGGGTCTTTTTCTGTGCCTAGTGTGGGGCCTGAAGTTTTTTTTTTTTTTTTTTTTTTAATTGGTGTATTTTACAAACATATGTCGTCTAAAAATCATACAATACAAATATAATGATCATTTCATATTCACAAAATTAGGACTAGATTTTTTGCAAATATAAAAAAGATGTTCACAATTTCACAAAAACAGGACCCTAGTCCCAAAGCAGAATACTTTGCAATGTTCTGCAACGATATTTAACTGATGAAAAATGTTCTGCCGGAATTGTAGGAGTTTTTATCCTGATCAATTGGTGATTTTTGCAAACTTTTTAAATGAATTATTAAAGAATTTTGAGATTTTTTTTTTTCTTGGCTATTGAGCGATGACTTTCCGGAGGTGATTCTGAGTTTTTAAAGAAGAATTCATTCTGAAATTAACAGCAAATTTCCTGAAAGATTACAACAGAGGGTAGGGGGGGGGGGGATAAAATCTGTTCCAAGCATTAATTATTGATGTTTTTATTTTCACCTCTTTGATGAAATTTGCAGTTTTTACGTGATCTTCCGATGAAATATTCGATTAATATGTAAACTTTTGACGGAATTTGTGTTTCTTATGCGAATTTTTGACAAAATTTGCGGTTTTTTTTCGCCATTTTCTGAAGACATGCCTTTTTTCACGATTTGAGATTGACGAAAAATTTGAGATTTTCTCGCGATCTTTTGATAAAATTTGCTGTTTTTCGCGATTTTTTGACGAAATTTGCTTTATTTCGCGATCTTTTGATAATTTTTTTTTAATTCGCGATCTTGGTAAAAGTTGCGGTTTTTAGCGATCTTTTGACGGAATTTCCAGTTTTTCGCGATCTTTTGATGAAATTTTGCGTTTTTTCACGATGTCTTGGTGAAATTTGCCGTTTTACCGCCATCTCTTAACGGAATTTGCCTTTTCACACATTTTCTTGACTGAATTTGCCGTTTTTCATGATTTTTTGGCAGAAATTGCCGTTTTTTCATGATTCTTTGGCGAAATTTGCCGTTTTTTTCGACGATTTTTTAACGAAATTTTCGTTTTTTATGATCTTTTGACGAATGTTCCGGCTTTATTTGCAATCCTTTGACAAAATTTTCATTTTTTTTCCATGATCCTCTGACAAAATTGGCGATTTTTCTTCGCACGATTGATGAAATTGATTTGTTTCGGCGACCATTTGTTGAAATTCGCGATAGATTTTTTGGATACATGATCGGATTTTTTTTAATTTTTCAGAAAATTCGGAGCACATGTGAATTTCTCGATTTTTTCCTCCTATTGAATGATGGAGTTCTTAACTAATTACTTGAAATGTTCTGCAGAGAAGCTCGTTGTTCTGCGGCATATGTCACACTTTTAAGGACCAGACACATAGTACTAACTTCTTGCGGTCAGTTGTCGCTATTTTTTATCTTTCGTGTCGGCGCTTTGATGTATAAAGTGCTTTTTCAGTGAACTTTTTTGAACTTGAGAGAAATCCAACTCGAAATCGGTTGACAGCTTTACGACTGAAGATGGGGGCGAGATAAAAGTTCCCCCTTCCTTTGTCAGTTTGGTAGGGTCAGTCCCTCAAAAATCATTTAAAGAGGTTTCACCTTTGTTCCGTTCGGAAACAAAGATTGATTGATTGCTCTTTTAGTATAATAAAAACTAGTGCTGTTCACTCGCAGCCTTAAGCATATTCTGCTTTGTTGGATCCTGGTCTGGACAGATCCCTGGCAAGGGAAGTAAAGATCATCCATCATGGCCCATCGGAACCATTTTTCTTTTCACATTTTATGACTAGATATCATCATATTATGAATAAACACCTGTACAGTTCTTGATCAATTCTAACTGGAATCTGCGGTGCACAGATTGTGTCACCCCCTTCCCCCCTTTTTTTCAACAGGTTTGTCAGCGTCATGGAAAGTCAGGGAATTAGTAGAGTCAGGAAAGTAATGAAGAATCAGGGAAATTTCAAAATATACAAGAAAAGTCACGGAATTTACAAATATTTTCTAAAAATCCATAGAAAAGTCCTGGGGGGAAAATGAAAAATAACGCAACATTCATGAAACAATCGAAAAAAAAAATCTAGAAGAAAAAATGCTAGTTTTGACAAAGGATTGTTAAATTAAGTAACAAATTTTGTTACATGCCCTTTTAGTCAGGAAGTTTTATGACTTTCGCCAGGGAATTTTGTAAGATTTGGTCAAGGAATTCGGCAGTTATGTTTTGCTGGTATCCTGCTCAAGAAAATTGCGTCACAAATATTACTAGCATATTTATCTGTCGTTCAAAATTTAAACCATAGCTTCATATCTATAAATAAAAAATAATGCATTACACATGTAAAAATTCATTAAAGAGTTATGGGAAAGTAAAATTTTTTTTGTACTATATGCTATTTAGAGTGATATAAAATTGTAAATTTTAAGGCTCCTGTCCCTGCAGGCAAAGATACTCGGGGGCAATTGCTAAACCTATAAGAGAAGACTTTTTTCTAATTCCTCGTTTGCATTCCAATATTTTAAAATTGTGTTTTGCATTGGATCGCAGAGGTCCATTTCTACACCGTTCCGTCTTTACTTTTTGGATTTTGGTTGCAAGAATTTTTAGATACTTTTATTTTTGAAACCGGTTCCATGGGAAGTGTCAACCTAAAACATATACTTGCAACCAAAATCGAAAAAGTAAAAAAAAAAAGAGCGATATAGAAATGGATCTCTCTGTCCAATGCAGGGGAAAAAATTAAATGGCGAAATGCAAACGAGATTCGAAATTTATATTGCATTTTATTGTCGCTACTGAAGATCACGGCGATAGTTTAGTTTGCATGAATGTTAAGAAATTATTTTTTCTATGAACTATAAATGGAAATTTTCATTAATATATATATTATAAGAATGTAAAAAAAAAAAAAAATATATATATATATATTGAAGCTTCTTGAAAATATTGGCCTGAGGAATATTCCCCCGTATACTTCTGTGATAATAAGCGCAGTGATGCCGCTGGACTTGAAAAATCCTGGGTCCCGAGGACCCAGGACTTCTAAAATTCTGGGTCCCTTTTTCAAAAAAGCGGGTCCCCACTAATAAGTCATATTTTTAGAGGCAAAAATTGAACTTTTTCATTTGCAAAAAAAAAAAAGTTAAATGCAATAATTATTGTTTTAATTAATGTATAAATAATTAAAGCCGATATTATTTTTTTAAAAACTATTAAGAGATATTTACTTTACTTTTTAAAAAAATAAATCCGTAAGATACAAATTATAAAATAATGCTTATTTGAGTTTAGAAGATAACAAGTATCACTATTGTTCACATTTCTTTTAAAAGTGGTAAAACTGATTTATTGAAAAAGACATTTTTTCTAAAAAAAGAATACTTTTCAAAATAATCAGAACAATCAGAAACAGATTTTGAAGCAGGAAAATCTGTTTTTGGAGCAGCAAAAAAAAAAAAAAAAAAAAAAAAAAAAAACTTTGGAAGCAGGGAAGTTAGTTTTTGGAAAAAAAAAATTCTATTCTGTCATTAACTTTTTTTCGTACCCCTTTGACGAAAATTGCATTTTAAAGCTATTTTCTCACAAAATTTTCCGTTTTTTCGCGATCTTTTGACGAAAATTGCCGTTTTTTTCGCGATATTTTGACGAAATTTGCCGTTTTTTCGCGATCTTTTAACAAAATGAGCCGGTTTTTCAAGATCTTTTGACGAAATGTGCTATTTTATCACGATTTTTTTTATGTAAATTGCTGTTTTCGCGAATTTTGACAAAATTTGTCGTTTTATCACGATTTTTGGACGAAATTTGTCGTTTTTTCGCGATTTTTTGTGAAAATATGCCTTTTTTCGGGATTTTGTAACAAAATTAGTCATTTTTTTCACAAAATTTTTGACGAAATTTGCCGAGAATTATTCGTTTTTTCGCGATTTTTTAATAAAATTTGCCTTTTTTGCGAATTTTTTGACGAAAATTACGCGTCCCACGGGACGCGTAAGCTCCATTTTTTTGCGTCCCGTCGCCGATTTTTTGCGTATTTTACGCGCTATAGCGCGTCCGCGGCATCCCCGAATAAGGCCCTGCACCTGCAATTACCCATGAACAGTTTGCTGGAACCCGTATACAAAAGAAAAGAAAAATGCATTCTATCACTTTTAAAAGTTGTCATCTTATGATACCCTGTATATAGATGCGAACAGAACCTGTATTAACTATGTATATGAAGTTTAGTACTAGTTATAAAACTATTTCTTCATAATTCAAGATATCGGTTTATCTACCAGATTAGAGGTCTGCACGGTCCGGACTTTCCAGGCCCGGTCCGTTCTGGCCCATTACAATTTCTACTATTTCTAAAAAATTCAGATTTTTATCATATAATTAAGATTCTTTTATTTAAAGAATACTGCATACATGTCTATAGGATGATTTTAAGTATATTTTACAGGAAATACACATTAGCAACATTAATAATTACTTAGATTCTTAGATTTTCAACATTCAAATAAAGATTCATTAAAAAATTAATATGGTTTAGAATAAAAGAAAAAGAAGAGCGTTAAAAACATCGTAACTTTTGAAGCTGTATAGTAAAAATAGATTTATGGAAATATTTCTATATCATTTTATTAAATATTTTCTCAAATCCAAAAGAGCTAACTTTCTGACACTTATCTAAATTCATTTCTTTTCAGAAACGCATAAGATTAGCACGTATTTTTTATTCAAAAACTATGTAATCGAATGGATTTATCCATTTTTGATACAAACAATTTAAGAAAATACCGTCAAAGTTAGCGTTTTGAATAGAATTTCCGGAAGCGACAGCATGGGAAGAGAGAAAAATCTACAACCATTTGACAACAATATCTTACATCTCAACAAGGTAATAGAAGTATTTTATTTACGAAAATCAAAAACGCTATTCGATTCCAAATATCTTCAATAGTCAGGCTTGTCAATTTTATACTTTTACTGTCAAAAATTAGTCAGGAAATGTGTCAAACTTTCACGTTGTTGAGAAGTGTATTTAAGAATCACTAAGAAGTCCAAAATTAAGTAGAAGGAAATCCAAAGATTACATTAACATAAGTTTTTCAATAATTTATCATTAATAATTTTACAAATCATGTTGTCTGCCCTAAACTTCTTGAGAACAATTAAGTCTAGTTCCGGATCGACTCGTCTATAAGTAGAAAAACAATACAAGCCTGATCTCGGACCGGCTCGAGTCTGCTAAAAAAAAATATTAAGGCCGGGTTACACACAATGTAACTATCCGGTACCGATCTCTACTCTGTAGAAGATACATTTCTGCATTGATGTTGTCAAACTAAGTATCGGCTCATGACACACATTTTTGCAAATTATTTTCGTTAAAGTCATATTCATTTACATAGCTGCCAACTTGTACGGTTTGGCCGTGCAATGTACGGATTTTGTTCTAAGTGTACCAGGGTTGGCATTTTTGCCAGGACAGTGGCAAAAACTGGAAAAAACCAGGGGAAAAATGAAAAAAAACCGGCAAAAATGGAAAAAACCTTTTTGTCTTTAATGTGTAATAAAATCTGCATGCTAATAAGGATAATAATGGTATAAACAATTAAATTTAACAGTGTACTATTTAATATTTTAATTTAATTTGCTAATTCATTAATATTAAATAATTTAAATCTTTAAAAAATAGGTGGGATTCACTCTTACTTAAGAGTTTAAGAACATAATAAAAAATTACATATCTAATTTTTTTTTCTTAAGTCAGGGATATGCTTAAGAAAATTTTAGGTCTTTAAAAGGACCCTTGATAAAATAATTTATTTTAAAACAGGATCCTTTACAAAATTCTTTATCCTCAAACAGGACCCTTCATAAAATTATTTGTCTCTGAAATAGACGTTTCACCTTCAAATTGAACTTTTCACAAATTTAATCATTTTAAAATAAAATCTGCCCTGTTAATAAACAGTTTAACTCACCAAAAAATATACCACTTCTTTATACGTGAAGGGTAGAATCTGAAAACACTGATAATTTAAAATTCACAAAACTATGTCTAGAATTTTCACAAAGACAAGAAAAACTTCCCAATTTAACAAAAGCAGGACCCTGTGAGAAAAGTCTAGACAGACCCCTGTAAGTAAAGTATTTTATCAGTCATTAATATGAATATATATTTTTTAATTATCAAAATATTTTATACAATTTTGTTATTTTTGTTTTATGTCATGAGACTTAAGAAATGTAAATATCTAAGTCTTTTGTACTATTTTATAACTATTTATCTGATGAAACTAGTTTGTTAAAGATAAAATTTAAATTGAATTGAAAATTATATATTGAAAAAACTGTTATGGCTTATTAGCAGGGCTGGAAAATTACATCATTTTACTCGCCACTGGCGAGTGAATTTTCTGTCAGGGCGAGTGAAGTTTTAAGTTATCTTTCAAAACTTCTAACTGTGACGATGCCAAAAGCTTTATTTATTTATTTTACTAGTTTCCTATATTTTGAAAGTTTCAAATTTCTGTAATTTAAGCATGATACTAAGTTCTATTTTATAATAATATTTTCTCTCTTGAATATATTTCTTACTCTTATCGAACAAAAATATGAAAATGCATATGCATTGTAATAACAGCAATTAACTGTTTTTTCAGTCGTTTAAAATTTGTCTTAACGATTTTCAACTGTATGTTGTGTTTTAATGGTTGGTAAAATAAATCCTTGGCTGGTGAAATTTCTCAAAAATTCCCCACCCTTGCTTATTAGGAAACTACATTTTTTTTTTTTTCTGTCACTTTTACTCTCCAAGAAAGGAACAAAATGTTAAATTATTTAGATTTACTTTCAGTACGTAGCCTGTTGTCACTTTAACTTTTTGTATTATATTCCCCCCTTCCCCCCACCATAGCAGATGTTTGTCATGTATGACTAAATCTTTTGAAAATGAAGAGTTAAAACCACATTTTTCAAAACTAAAAAAGATATTTGAACAAGCGATTTTGCCATGTCATCTTTTAGCGTATTTGTTACATCGGAAGTACAGAGATAAACTCCTAAATTATGAACAAAAAGAAAGCTGTAATGCATGGTTATCTAAAATCAATCCCGATTTTATATCTTATATTATTAATTTTAAGCTCAAAGAAAAACCCTTTCCTAGCTCATATTTTGCAGAAGTGATTAATAGTGTCAGTGCATGTAATTGGTGGAGAAATATTGAATAAGCTTGTGCAATTTCAAAAAACTTCTGTTCATTAGTAGCACACCTTCAAATATGCCAGCAAGTAGTGCTGCATTTGAAAGATTGTTTTCAATTTTTTCATTTGTGCAAACTAAGATTCGAAATAAGCTATCAACAGATGCTCTTTCAAAACTTGTTTACTGCTATGCCATGCTAAAACAGCAAAATTTAGGTTGCGAGGTCGAGGAAGATATTGCTGAAAAATTTGAAATTTAATAATTTTCTGCTTTAAATATAATTTTATATTAAATTAAATTTAGGTTACTATCACTATAACTGTTTCTTCGAATTTCTACCATATATAAACTATAAACATAAATGCTATACTCAGTCTCAATAGCTCTATTATGTGAATTATTAATAATTGTATAAACATGAATAAAGAAGTTTCTATTTATTTATATAAAAATGGAATTTTTTTCATTTATAATCTTGTTATAAAAGTTAATATTCTTTCATAAAGTGCATAATTATACTTATTTAACTTAAAAGTTAAAATAAATTTAGAATAATATTGATTCTTTAATTAGGTATGCAGTTTATTTATTTATTTTTTTTTTTTTTTTTCGTGGAATATTTTTTCTCTTTCCGGGGAAAAAAATTATTGGACAGCCTATTTTTGCACCTTTTTTGCAAAAACCTATTTTTGCCAGGACGGTTTTTACCAGGTTTTTTGCGCGATTTTTTCCACTTTCGGCAAAAACTCGCCAACCCTGAAGTG
The DNA here is from genome assembly GCA_964019185.1 of Maratus speculifer. Classification (NCBI taxonomy): domain Eukaryota; kingdom Metazoa; phylum Arthropoda; class Arachnida; order Araneae; family Salticidae; genus Maratus; species Maratus speculifer. The sequence continues at coordinate 157,903,030 of OZ025301.1, read as the reverse complement.
TACCGATGAACAGTACGATTGTACGGTTTTGCGCACGGATAAAACAATCACGGAGAAATTCGAATTTCGTGAAAAGATCGCCATAAATGTGCACATTTCGTCAATATTTTAGTGGAAAAACGAAGATTTCGTCAATGTTTTTATCAACAAACTTTGTCAAAAGATTGCTGCAAAACGCGAATTTCATGTACGGATAGCGGAAAAAATGGCAATTTCGCCAAAATATCACAGATACGATGCTGATTTCGTCTGAAAACCGCGGGAAAACGTCGATTTCGTCTAAAGATTGCAGATCTAACGCCGATTTCAACAAAAATCGCTGGAAAAAACGCCGTTTTCGAAAAAGGATCGCGTAAAAATGCAAATTATGTCAAAAGATCGTTGGAAAAAAAAGCGGGTTTCATCGAAAAAAAATCGCGGAAAAAACAGCCGATTTCGTCAAATGATCGCGGAAAAACCACCGATTTCGACAAAAGATCGCGATAAAACACCGATTTTGCTATAATATCGCAGATTTCGTATAAAGATCGCGGGAAAACGCCGATTTCGTCCAAAGATCACTGATAAAATGCTGATTTCGTGAAAGGGTCGCGAAAAACAGTGAATTCTGTCAAACAATTGTGGGGAAAATGCAGATTTTGTTAAAAGATCGTTGAAAAAACGCTGTTTTCATCAAAAGATCGCATAAAAAACGCGAATTTTGTGAAAGGATCGCTGAAAAAATGTGAATTTCATTAAAGATATTCAATAAAAATGTATAATTAATACCAGTAGGTATACTCCCCCTCCCACCCTGTCAACTGCTGTAACCTTTCAGGAAATCTGCTTTGAATTTAATCTGTCCTTATCTTATACAGATCATCATGCATGGCAGTGTTTTGGAAACATGTTTCCAAAGTATGAAATTGCAAAAACATTTTCTTGCACAACCTTATGCTTTTTTTCCCCAAAATATAAATAAATATAAAAGTAGCATAGAAAATATTGTTATGAAACAAAGGATATTACTTTTTGCATTGCATATTATGCATTTGCATTGCATGTTATGCATTTTTAAGCAGATAGAATGCACCGTGAAAATTGTAAGGATTTCAAAATTGACATGTTGGCAGGTATGCGATTTAAAATAACTCATATTTTATCGCTTTTGAGCAAATCTTTATAACGGGCCGGTAGGCCCGCTAAATTTTTTTTATCGGCCAGACCCGTTGAAAAAAATATTATAATTCTGCCGTGCCGGGCACGGGACACGGGCCAGGCATGGGCCCGTGCAGACCTCTACTACAGATATAAAGGAGTGTCCCCAGAGGCCTAGTTATAGGCCTTGAGTATTCCCGGAAACTAATTCAGGTAGAAGATGTGGGGCGATAATAAAGACAAATGTAAACTTTAATAAAAAAAAGTGTAACTATTTTATCAAATACAAGATTTAGTGGAAATTCACAAATAAAAATTGTAAACAAATAATTATAATATTTCATAACACAGTGGAAGATTTAATTTAGTATTGCAATCGATATCTGATTTTCCTTTCTTTATTTTTCATGTTAGTAGTGTTATATTAATTCAGTATAATTCATTGATAATTCACAGAAATCTATACATATAATAAAACAGTAGGACCCGGTGTGTCTGTACATTGAAGATAATTGACAAAAATGGAGTCAGGGCGATAAAAGAAAACCAATGAAACACAAAAAAATTTTTTTTGAATTTTTTGTCTGTCTGTCTGTCTGTTTGTTCGAGATTATCTTCGTAACTACTGAATGGATTTTTATGCGGTTTTCACTAATGAAGAATGCACACTCCCGGGCGGTGTATAGGCTTTGTTTCATCAAAATCGGACAACAGACAAAAAAGTAACAAAAAGAAACAAAAGAAACTATTAGGTGCGCTGCTCACGTTTTTTAGTACATAACGTTTTTTAGTACATATAAAATCCAATAGATGTCACTGTGCGATTTTAAAACGCGCTATCGTTATGTTTTCGCCAGTCTACTTAAGTATGAGAAAGTTTCAAGCTGGCTGTCGTTCCATGTGGTTTAGTCGGTAGAACGTCAGTACGCCATACTGATGGCCCGGGTTCGATTCCCAGCATGGAATTTTTTTTCACTATGTTGGCATTAACGCCTATAAGCAATTAAAAGAATTTGAAATATTGTATTCAAGGCGAATTTTCTCTCTGGGAAAATTTCCTTGCATTAATATGTCAGTGTAATTTTTTTTTCGATTTAATTTTTTTTTTCGAAACTTTGTTTTTCTTAAAAAATTACAGTAAATATTTGATATTTCCCAACGTTTTTTGAATGATCGACTTGCTTTTTTTTTTTTTAATGTATGTCTGAACCTTATCTAACTACTTCTTCAAGATTTCTTTAGATAAACCGACCAGCGTAGCGGGCGAAGGCCGCTAGTTTATAAATAAATGTACAGTCGGCCAAAAGAAAAGGAAAAAAAAAAGATTCTTACACACAAAAATTAGTTATCAAATCGTCGCAAAGAAGAAATCTATCAAAAGCCATTGGATTTAGGAACTATGCCGCTTTCATAGATAAAGTGTAGCAAATTTTAAAGTTTTCTATTCGAGCATTTAATTTAAAAATTATTTAGATTTTATTTTATTATTTTTTTAAAACCAGGATACCAAACTGAAAAGTTTTTTTAGAGACAGTTTGAGGAGGGGAGTACATAGTTACATATGATCGACATGGTATTGTAAAGTAATATCTTTAAAAATATTCTGCCGTAAACAGAGCTCTTTCAAGGTGAGCATAAAATTATACATTGTAATCTGGACAACTTTTTAAGATGATACTTCTTTATCCTAGCGATTTTACTTTCAGATGCTTTACTGTACAGAAAAAAATGACATTATATATAAATCGTAAAGTATGCTAGTTAATTCACAGAATAATAACTGCATGATAGAGTTTGTTTAGAATAAAATTCTACAAAAAAAAAAAAAAAAAAAAAAAAATGACGATTAAAAAGTACAAAATCTATCTTTTAAAGCGAAAACCTTTTAAGGGGGCTCAGGGGTTAAAAACTTTTCAATTTTTTTTTTTTTTTTTTTTTTTTTAATCTAATTTGATTTTTTATTTAATTCTTAACTCAATACAAACAAATTGGAAATTGCACGTGAAGCGTAGCAAATTAGGTGCGTTCGTACGATAACGAAGTTTTAAAATATCATATATATACCATATATCAATCTCATAAAATTGTAAATAGTGAATTACAATTAAAACGCTCATCAAACAATGTTCTCCCTATACCATTATGTAATGGAATACTTTTGTGTGGCCTTGTCAATCAATAACAAATGCTCTTTGCACCACAAATTATGCAAGATGTATATTATAATATGTACTTTATAGTTGCATATAAATTTTATAAAATTCGCATGAGTCTAACACGATTAAAATGCATTTGAAACATTTTTCCCATTGACCGTAATGTAACGGAATACTTTTTATTGTCCCTGTAATTGATCTAGGCATCCGATTTTCATAAAATTTGAAATAACTCGACACAATTATGTAACAATTATGTATTTTAAATTTCAAACGTATAGAATATATTTTAAACTTTTTCTCCATTGACCATAATGTAATCGAATACTTTTGATTGCCCCTGTAATTGATCTATGCACACGATTATCAAAAAATTTGAAATAACTCGACATAATTAGGTAATAATTGCGTATTTTAAATTTCAAACGATTAAAATGCATTTGAAACTTTTTTCACCATTGACCGTAATGTAATGGAATACTTTTGATTGCCCCTGTAATTGATCTATGCACACGATTATCAAAAAATTTGAAATAACTCGACAGAATTGTGTAATAATTGTGTATTTTAAATTTCAAACGATTAAAATGCATTTGAAACTTTTTCCCCCATTGACCGTAATGTAATGGAATACTTTTGATTGCCCCTGTAATTATCTATGCACACGATTATCAAAAAATTTGAAATAACTCGACAGAATTATGTAATAAATAATTGCGTATTTTAAATTTCAAACGATTAAAATGCATTTGAAACTTCTTTCCCCACTGACCGTAATGGAATGGAATACTTTTGATTGCCCCTGTAATTGATCTATGCATCCGATTTTCATAAAATTTGAAATGACTCGACAAAATTATGTAATAATTATGTATTTTAAATTTCAAACGATTCGGTTGGGTAGTTTTTGCGTTGTTATATGCGGACGGACTGACGGACGGACTGAACGACCACTGTAGGTGCTACGTATTATATAATTACGAACGCACCTAAAAACCGCATAAAAATATTTGCATTTTTAACGGAGTTATAAGCATTTATGTATCAACACTTTCATAGCCGCATCCATATAATTTCAACTATAAGTCGCGTTTTCTCAAAACTTGATTTTTGATGACTAACACCAAGATTAAAAAAAAAAAAAAAACTATTTGATGGAATGGCTTAATTTTTTTTTTTTTTTTTTTTTTTTTTTTTTTCGCATAAATGCATGACATCATTATCTAGATTAGGAATTAATATATTTTAGATAGTTTAATATTTTGAGTATTTTTAATGGAAAAAAAGTTGTATTTTTTAGGGGTTTTTTAAATTTTCAACTTTGAGAGATTTTCTAATACTGTTTTTATTAAGTGATAGTTATATCCTTAATTTGTAATCTAGATTATAATGTTATATGCATGCAAAAAAAAAAAAAAAAAAAAAAAAAAAAGCCATTCCATTAAATAATTCTTTTTAAATCTTGGTGTTAGTCGTCAAAAATCAAGTTTTGAGAAAACGCGACTTAAAGTTGAAATTATATGGATGCGGCTATGAAAGTGTTGATACATAAATGCTTATAACTCCATTAAAAATGCTAATATTTTTATGCGGTTTTTGCATTGAGTTAATTGGATAATCAAACTAGGAGGAATTAATTGGATAATCAAACTAGATCATAAAAAAAAAATCAATTTTTTGAAAAGTTTTCAACCCCTGAGCCCCCTTAAACATTTTTTTTTTTTCAAATCTTTAGCGATTTCATTTTCACAAGCTTACTTTATACTATGTAGTTCCTTATTAATAATATACTAAAACCTGCTAAAATGGAAAAGTCGGGGACCATGTGAAAAGTTCTTTTTTTCAGACATGTTACTTTCCGCGGAATTTTGCTTTTTCCTTGATAAATTTTATTTATTATTTCTGGGCATGCAAACGCATTAAATTTTTTTCACATTTTTTTTTTTTTTTTTAGGGAGAGAGGGGGGGGGGGGTAACATATAAAATCAGGGTTCCCAGCATCATGGAAAGTCAGGGAATTTCAAAGTTGTCATGGAAAGTCAGGGAAATTTCAAAATATGCAGGAAAAGTCAGGGAATAAACAAATAATTTCTTAAAAGTCTTGGAGAAAAAATAAATGACATGAAATTTATCAAATAGTTTCGGGTAAAAAAAAATCATAAAATCCATCAAACAATTAAAAAAAATTGAAAAATTTGAAGTATGATTGCAAAAATATATTGCTAATTTTGACAAAAGATTGCGAAAATATATAGCAAAATTTTCCTGTATGCCCGTTTGGCCAGAGAATTTTTTGAAATTTGGTCAGGGACTGGTTTATGGGCAAAACGCAGCTTTAAAATATCTCGTAAAAAATGCAAACTTCTTCTTAGGATATCAAAAGAAACCTCAAAAGTCGTCTAACGATCGCAGAAAAAAGAAATACTATTTTCTTCCAAAGATTTGCGGGGTAAACGCGATTTTCGTGAACAGGTTGCGGAGAAAACATAAATTTTGTCGAAAAATAGTAAAAAAAAATCACGAATTTCAACCAGGGAATGCAAAAAATACTCAAATTTCGGTAAGAGTGTTCTTAAATCAAAAAGGGCAAATAAGTTTTAATTTAGTTTTGCTCGGAAATGCATGAAACTAGCAGGTGTTGTTATTCAGAAACTCTCAAATTGCACATAATTTTCTAATTTTTTTTTTTTTTTTTTTTTTTTTTTTTACAAACGCAATAGAACTTTTATAACAAGCCTTCAAACTTGACGTTTTTGATCACATTTCCCGACGGAGGCGGAAAAAACGGTCGAAAAGCAGGCGAAAAACGGATGATCATGTGATCTATATAGCTTCGAACTGGATAGGTAATTTGATTATCATAAAATGGAAAACTGAGTTCGATTCCAAATCGCTTCGATAGTCAGGCCTTCCAATTCCACTTCCATTTTTCTAGTCGTTGGGGGCCACCGTAATACTTACCCATCATAATATAAAATATGAAAATAAAACGCGTGTAAACTATGTATGGCAATTCCAAAATGAAATTTAAACGCATAAATAAATAATTTTAACAGACATAATAATGCTACATTAATGAATTGCTGATGAGCCAATTTCGACAAATTATTTAAAACGCCAAAATACTCGAGTAGTACCGGATTGCGTAAAAGAAACATCCTTATAACTCAAAAAATAATAATCATATTAATTAAAAATTTACTGCGCTGGATTAAGCGCTTCATTTCCAATTAAAATATATCTGTGAATTAAAATTTGAATGAAATACAGGGTCATGAAAAATCGAAGAATGTGATAAACAGGATTACACATATCTCAGCAACTAATAATCCGATCGACTTCATTTTTTATGCAAAATTTGTGTTATTTTATTGCCTTTTACGTCCATTTCTTAAAATAAAAAATTTTGAAAATTTTTATATACCTTTCATCAGAACGAATTTTTCGCGAGTCCGAAAAAAATAGTTCCGGATAATCGAGGTTACTGATATTAAATAGACTTCGTCCCATTCTTACATACTAAGTACATACAAAATTTCAAGTCTCTATCTCAATTTGTTAGGGAGATAGAGCGGTTACAGACAGACACAGACGGAAGGACGGCAAAAATTTTTTTCTAAAAATATGTTTTTCGGAATCTCCAGTATCTAAAACGTGTAAATCCGTCAAAAGCCCCACCAGTGGCCGAGAGGTTCGGACCTCTCAACTGGTAGACGGCAGGTGCTGGGTTCGAACCCAATCGCGGCTGTCGGCCTAACCGTTCGGAGTTTTCCGTGATTTTCTTCGAACCTTGCGTAAATACGGGTTAGGTTCCCTTAGAAAGACCCCCACGGAGGGCACTCCCCCTGGTCCTATATCCCATTAGCGTAGATAATCGGACGACAAAAATCAACCAACCAACCAACCGTCAAAAAATTCTTTTCGATTTTCAAAACGATTGCAAGACTTAGCCTATACTACGTATGATGGGTAAGTAAAAAGGAATTTGTAAATGTGTCAAAACTTTTTGCGCTTGTTGAGCGGAGCAGTCAGTGGCATAGCTATGTTTTTTGGCGCCCGGGGCCAGCAAGAAATTTTGCGCCCCCACCCCAATATAGATATATAACAATTTCTCTCAATTTGGCGCCCCCAGGCCTCGGCGCCCGGGGCGGAAGCCCCCTTTCCCCCCCCCCCCCCCCCCCCCCTTAGCTACGCCACTGGGAGCAGTTGAGAACAAGCTCTGTCCTCGCCTTCGAAGACACTTGCGAGCTAATGCTATTCCTATGGAGAGACATTCTTCTAATAGCTCTTTCGCATTTTGACATTTTTAAATAAATTTTTTTTGCATTGGATAGCCGAGGTCCCTCTCAAGATCGCTCCTTGATTACTTTTTCAATTTTGGTCGCAATTATTTTTTATAAAGTTACTTTCATTTTCTGAACCGGTTCTGAATTCCGTAAAACCGTAAAAGTTCAATTTTTTTTCTTTTTTACTCTGAACTTGTACCATGTCTGTTTAGATAGGTTGTCATCTAAGTAGGCATAATTGTATGGTATTTCTTTCATCGACATTATAAAAATTTTGTCTGTAACGAAAGAACTGTCAACTGTCTATAAAGAAATCATGTATTAACGGAGGTATTTCATTATCCAGACGAAAACATTTACACACAGTTGTATCTGATAAAACAAGAGCCTGCTTATAACGGAACTCTTCTCAAGTTCCCGGGATTCCTTCTCTCTGAGTAGATTATACTGTATTTTAATACCATTATACAAGGGGTGGGGAAAATTTAAGAAATGATCCATTTATTGCAATTTTTGTTGTAACAAATTGTAAGCGACAGCAAAAATAGTTTATTATTAATTACTTTCTTTGAATTTTCAGACCAAAAATTTAGTCCCAAAAATAAAATCGTTAAAATATGGCACTGTACACCGAAAAACTCGTTCTCTGCGAGCAAGTTTTCAACAACTTTTTTTTTTTTTTTGCAATTGAGTGGCAAATTAAACATTACCTTTCCGCGGTTGTTAAATGATCTAAAGCATGTTAAAATTTAAAACTCACAACTAGCTAAGATTATTCTGCAAATCATTGCATCAGAAGTACAAACTAAAAATAGAAGCTTTCATTTCAGATTTACTTATAGTAGTAGTTGCATAGATTGATTCACTCTGACATCCCCCCTCCTCAAAAATAAATAAATAAAACAAGATTTAAACAAAAATAATACTGACAATTTTACTGCTAATAAATTAAGTTTCTTAATTTAAAATAATTTTTCATTTTCCGGTTCACACGCTTTTCCTTTTTTTTTTTTTTTTACTTTTTGCACCTGTAGATTGATATTGTATGCATATACAGTTGAACCTCGAAAATCCGGAACCGTCGGGACCGCGGCGATTCCGGATTTTCGATTTTTCCGGATTTTGGAGGTTTATGAAAAAATCTTTTTTATGGCTATATAATACCGTAAAATCCCGTTAATCCGCTCTTCCCGATCAAACGCCTCCTCCCCACTTTATAAAGAATTTGAAATTTTCAAAAAATTTCCGAGAAAGCGCCCTCCCTCCCGATTCTCAAAGACGAATCATTTTGAAATGAATGAATCATGAATCTTTGATGAAATGTGCGTTTTTTCAAGATTTTTTAATTGATTTCATGCTTGTTTTGGCTTTCTTTTTTTTTTTACAAGTTTCTCCGTTTTTTCTGCATTTTTTCGACAGAATTTACGTTTTTTTCCCCCAAATTTTTTCAAGTATCAAAATTCATGATTAGTTCAACGATTCATTCATTTCATCATGATTCATTACTGTAAATTTTGTTGAACGGTTTTTTAACTTTTAATTTTTGTAATAATAAAGTCTTTAATTAACGGCAAGTCATTACAATATTAACCAGAATATATCTATATATATTTTTTTTTAGTATAGTTATCAGAATTTAACTGCAGTTGATGAAAATTACAGCTATGTCTTATTTTAAAAATTAATAAAACTGAAATCGGAAAAATGTCCGGATTTTAGAGATTTCCGGAATTTGGAGGTCCGGATTTTCGAGGTTCAACTGTATAAAATGAAAGATATGTCCATTCTACATGCATTATACATTGATTTTCTCTTTTTTAGGTGCAAGTTTTTTGTTTTAGAAGGTAAAGACATGACAGCAGCTGAGGAGTCTCTTGCTCCTATGATTGAAGCCGTTTACAATGAACTCAACCGCAAGCGCAAAAGACTCATGGAAGACACCTTTTGTCTCGATGAGTTCGAACTTGAAGGCTTCCTTCCAGTTTTAAATGATATAGTACCTCTTCAGTATAAAAATGCAGAGCATATTAGACAAGCATGTGACGATTTCAGTGATGATGAGGATAACTTGTGTCCGGAAATTAAGTACATCTATCCAATTCTAAGTTATTTAATACCGTTTCACTATATGAATGCGGAACATATTAGACAAGCTTTTCTCGACTTCGGTGACGATAGTGTGCGCACGGAAATGTGGATGAAATATTGTAAAGAGATGGCTAGAAAAGTAATATTAAGTGCTTTTGAAGAGGATCATTATTATACAAAAACTCTCCAGTGCAATAAACCAGTGAGTTCGTTAGAATCAACTTTTGAAAATGACATCGCCAGATTCAGATCTGTTATAGATATGTTAGACAATACGAATACTAAATCTTCTTCGTCATCATACGCTATTGAATCTAGAGATAAGACTGGATCTAATATTATGTACTGTGATACTTTTAACCAAACTTCGTCATCATGTTCTACAGAATCTACACATGTGACTGAATCTCATATTATGGACTGTGATATTCCTAACCAAACTTCGCCATCATGTCATACAGAATCTACAGATGTGACCGAATCTTTCATCATGGACTCTGATGCTGTTGAACGTATTACAGCCATTTTTGAAGAACTCGTTTATAAACTTTTTTCTAAGTTACCATATGATATAAGAACTGTACCACATTTTTCACGTTATCTCATTAAATCTTCAGACGGGACTGAATCGTATAACATAGACTATGACAAATTTTTTCGAGAGAGTTTTTCTCATGAGGTAACTACACAACAATTGCTTGATGTGCTGCTTAATCAGGCGAAATTGAACTCATCAAAAAAAATTCATATGGATTCAAAATATACTCCCATCGGTAAGTTTGAAAACGTGCATCTCTCTGTATCGCAACTCTCTAGAATCTATCTCGCTTTAGCTGTAATATTTCTAAATTTCAAACTATTAATTTTAGCTTTCACCACACAATCTAACTTTTACGAACTAAATCGTATACACATATTTCGCAAGAGTAATTATCTTAAATTATCTCTTACTGTCAAATCATTGCCCGGATTTGTCTATTTTTTTTTTTTTTAATTTATCATTAATTCATTATTGTTATTTTTTTTATCTTATACATCTAAGGCACTTACTTTTTTTTCATACAGCTAAAATAAATTGTTAAAGCTAAAAATTTTTCACGGTATCTCATTGAATCTCCAGATGAGACTGAATCGTATAGCATAGATTATGATTCAAGATTTATTTTTTCAAGAGTGTTTTTTTTTTTTTTTTTTTTTTTTTTTTTTTTTTTTTTTTTTTTTTTCATGAGGAAACGACACAACAATTGCTTGATGTGCTGCTTAATATGACAAATACGAAATTGAATTTATCAAAGATGGATTCAAATTATACTCCCATCGGTAACTTTTATGAATTAATTCGTGTGCACATATTTTGCAAGAATAATTTTCTTAAATTATCTCTTACTATAGGACAAAATTGGGAAATTTCATTAACGGCCACTGGCCAGTAAGACTAGTTTTTCAAGTGGCCACTTTATTTAAACCAGTGGCCACTTTTTTATTTAAAAATATTAAGCAGTAAATTTTCTATAAGTATTAATCTAAAATTGAATAGCCCAAATAAATATGTTAATATAAATATATTAATATCTAAAAAAGTAGAATTTCTGATGAAATGTAAGTAAATTGTATTCTCTCCTTGTAAAATAGTGGCCGCTGATAGACAATTTTTCACTGGCCACCTTTTCTCATTTACTGGCCCTGCGGCCGGTGGCTAGTGCTAATTTTGCCCTTTATCTCTTACCATCAAATCATATCCAGGATTTGTTTAAAAAATTATTTATTATTAATTTATTATCTTTTTTTATTTTATACATCTAAAATACTTAGGTTTTTTTTTTTTTTTTTTTTTTTTTTCCCATACGGCTAAAACAAATTGTTAAAGCTAAAAATTTTCACGATATCTTATTAAATCTTCAGATGAGACTGAATCGTATAGCATGGACTATGATAAGTTTTTTCATGTGCTGATTAATATGTCTAATACGGAATTGAATTCATTAAATATGGATTCAAAATATAGTCCCACCGGTAAGTTTGAAAATATGTATTTCTGTGAATCGCATCTCTCTAGAATCTATCTCGCTTTAGCTGGAATATTTCAAACTATCAAACTAGTAATTTTTGCTTTCCCCACACTATCTAACTTTTTACCAGGGTTGCTACATCACCTGGAGAGCTTGGAAAAGTCAGGGAATTCCGAAATTTACCTAATAAGTCAAAGAAAAGTTAAGAATTTCAATATTTTATCCAAAATCTCGAAGAGTCAGGGTGTTTGATAAAATTTCATAGAGATCGCAAAATAAGTATTACAAGCTTTGTCTCTTGACAGATGAAGAAAATCTTCCCTGTTTTTGCTAATTCCTGTTTTTAGAAGTTTAATTTATTTCCCCCCCCCCCCCCCCAAAAAAAAAAAAAAAAATTCTTGCTATTTCTAAAAATCATGTATCATGTCCCCAAACACAGTTTAAAATTGACTCATTAATGTACTTTTCTCAAACTTTTTCTGCAATATATATCTTTTTGAAGCATTAATATAGCTAATAAAATCATTTCAAGTCTACTTAACTCCCATCTTGAAATGTTTGCGTCTCTACCTCTATTGTCTAAATCTAAAATTATATTTAAGTTAGATTGTGATAGTTGCTGAATCATATTATGATTAAATAAAACATTTTTTTTCCAGTAGGGAAAAAAAAAAAAAAAAAAAACTTATTTAAAAGCACTCAAATTGTTAAAGAATATAATTTATATTACAAGCCTATTGTAAGAGCTTTTTTTTTGTGTGTGTGTGTGTGTGTGTGTGCGTTTGTGTGAGGGGGGGGGGGTGTACACGCGAAAATGTTAATCAGTATTATATAAAGTTGGAAAATTTTTATATTTTCAATGGGTTTATAAAAGTTTTTTTAATTTTTATTTAAAGTTTATTACAATAAGTTTATTTTACTTTTGGCGGCTCTTAGTTCACACAATGCCATTAGACTAGAAATTTCCTAAAATGCACTTAGAAAAGTCAGGAAATTTCATTCTGATGTTTGAGTAGCAGCTCTGGTTTACGAATTAGTCCGCGTACACATATTTTGTAAGAATAATTACCTTAAATTAATTCTTGGTCAGGAAATCATGGCCAGGATTTATTTTTAAAAAAATCATTTTATTTATTATTAATTTATTCTTTTTTTATCTTATGCATCTAAAATACTTAATCTTTTTCATACAGCTAAAATAAATTGTTTATTATATTTCTATTTTCATCACTATAAGCATAAAAGTACTTTTTAGTTTTTAATATCAGAAAATGCTGGAAATTGATAAAATTTTAAATAGCACAACTCGGTACCTTTTGGTCATACACAGGGATGAGATTCGTCCGCGGTTTTCAGCTTTTTTGTTATTTTCAAATTTCAAATTTTCTTATTTACCAAAAAAACCCAAGATTCGTAATTTCGTCAAAAAATCGCGAAAAAACGGCAAATTTCCTTAAAAGATCGCCAAAAAACGACTAATTTCCGGCCAATTTTGTCAAAAGATTCGCGAAAGGATGGTTAATTTCGTCACAAAATAATGAAAAAACGGCAGATTTTGTCAAAAATCTCGATAAAACGACAATTTTCGTCCAAAAATTGCGATAAAACGGCGAATTTCGCCAAATGTTTTGCGAAAAATCACAACTTTTGTTAAAAAATCAGGATAAATCGGTAGATATCGTCAAACGATCGCTATAAACCGGTTGATTTCGTCAAACGATCGCGAAAAAACGGTAGATTTCGTCAAACGATCGCGAAAAAACGGCAGATTTTGTCGAAATATTCGCAAAAATGGCAAATTTTTGAAAAAAAAAAAAAAAAAAAACTTTAAATTTTGCCAAAAGATTCCAACAAATGACAGATTTCATGAAGAGATAGTGATAAAACTAAAAATTTCATCAAAGGGACTCTTAAAAAAAACTACCCCAAAAATTAATTTTCAAAATTATTTTTTTGCCACTCCAAATGCAGACTTTCCTGCTCCAAAATCCATTTTTGACACCTCTAAATCTTTCTGCATGAATGTGACTTCTGAAAGCACCCATTCATTGAACAAAAAATACTCTATATTCAACAAAAATGTTTTTTTCAATAAATCTGTCTTGCCCTTTTTAAAAAGAAATGCAAACAATAGTGATACATGTTATCTTCTACACTCAAATAAGCATTAATTTATAATTAAATTTGTATCTTGCACATTTATTTTTTTAAAAATAAATAACATTTTTCTCAATAGTTAAAAAAAATAATATTGATTTTAATTATTCATTAATTATTGTTAAAACAAAAATTATTGCATTTTAATCTTCTTTTCCAAATGAACAAGTTAAATTTTTGCACCTAAAAATGACTTATCAGTGAGGACCCACTTTTGTAAAAAAGAGACCCAGAATTTAAGTTCTGGGTCCTGGAGACCCAGGATTTTTAAAGTCCAGCGACATCACTAGATATCTTTAATGTGTAATATCCAAGAAAAAAGCAGGAGAAAGAAATTTACCTTGTGCAAGAGCAAAGCGAAAAAACAAAGAAAATTTCTATTTTTTTTCTACTAATACTTAACCAAAAATGTCTTACTGTTAGAAAATTTCAATAAAAAAAATATTCATGCCAATAACAGGGTTTTATTAATGTACTGTATCTTGATAAACTAAATTTTCATTAGAGTAAGTATAAATAATTTCTGCAATTCACGTTAATAATTTTCTTTTAATTAAATTTACCAAAAGCTAAATTGTATGTTATATATTAATACAATTATATTTGTTGCGATTGACATTCCTGTCATTGCTCAAAAGTCGTTCGCGCAGTTTTCAGCTTTTTTGCTTTTTGGTCAATCTCATCCCTGCATACAGAATGGATGCTGTTTTTGTTTTAAATGCTAGAGCATTGATTCCCCCCCCCCTCTAAATTTAAACTAGCATACCCGGCTTAGCCCATCAGCGATACCGCAGACGCGTTATAGCGCCTAAATTACGCAAAAAAATCGGCAACGGTATGGGAAAAAAAAAAAAAAAAAAAAAAAAAAAAAAAGACAAATTTCGTTTAATTGTGAAGTAACGAATAATTTATAGCAGATTTCGTCAAAAGATTCGCTAAAAAAGGCCAATTTCGTCAGAAAATTCCGTAAAAAATGGCAGGTTTTCTTAAAATTTTGCGAAAAAGCTATAGATTTCGTCAAAAATTCGCAATAAAACGGCAAATGTCGTCAAAAGATTCTTGAAAAACGGCAAATTTCGCCAAAGAAAGAAAGAAAAAAAAAAAGGCTAATGCCGGGAGTGAATTTTTCTGCTCCAAAAATTAATTTCCCTGCTTCAAAATCCATTTTTGTCTGCTCCAAATTTTTCTGAGTGAATGGATACTTTTTGTTTAATGAATGGGTACTTTCAAGCACCCATTCATTAAACAAAAAGTATCCTTTTACTCAACCCTTTTTGAAGTATTCTTTTTTGAGCGAAAATATCTGTTTCAATATATCAGTCTTGCCCCCCCCCCCCTTTTTTTTTTAAGAAATAAGAATATTAGTGATACTTGTTATCTTCTACACTTAAATAAGCATTATTTTATAATTAAACTTGTATCTTGACATTTATTTAAAAAAAAAAAGGAAATTTCTCTTAATAGTTTATTTATTATTATTAAAACAATAATTATTGCACTTCATTTTTCTTTTGCAAATGAACAAATTTAATTTTTGCGTCTAAAAATATGATTTATTATTAGTGGGGACTCGCTTTTGTAAAAAAGGGACCCTGAATTTTAGAAGTTCTGGGTCCCAGGGTCGCAGGATTTTTCAAGTCCAGCGGCATCACTGGCCCAGGACAGTGATAATACACTTAAATACCTTCAAATTGGTATGATTTTATATATTTAACCAGATATTGTAAGAATTTATTTCTTTAAATGGAAATTTCGTGAAGAAATATTGATATTTAATGGTAAAAAGGCTTGTACGAAATCATTCTTGTTTTTTTACTTACTTTTGGGCTAGGGCTGGTAAAAAAGAGGGGGGAGAGGTCAAAAAACTCAAATAAGCATTTTTAATGTTGTTGTTGTTTGTTTGTTTGTTTAAGCCAAAAAAAAAAGTTTTTTTTTTTAATTATTATAGCATATTACATATTGTATCATCCAAGTTTATTGATAAAATTAAACATTATTTGATACTATATAAATATTAACTTCATTTCAAAATATTCTAATTAAATAATTACAATCAGTTATGTATATAATTGAAGTCATTTGTAATTTAAATATTTTTAATAACAGCTCTGTATTATGATCAAAGAATAAACTGATCTATACAGAGAACCATGGATATCCTGAAAATAGTATCGAGTATCCTTTTGTTAATAAATAACAAAAGATTAAAGATTTCTTTAAAAAATATGTTAGTCGGGAAATACATATAAAAGGTAATTTATTAAAAGTAACTTTTAAATGTGTGGTTATTATGTAATATTATTAACGTCAGAAAGAAAAAAAAAATACTACAGCCTTTTACACCGATTTATTTGTGTTATTTCAATTTATATTAAGTTAATTAGTAAAAATATAATAAAATTTCTTAATTTAATATATAAAGTTTGGCGAAGTATCAAGGTAACCAAATGTTTATTTACTTAGAATCAGGTAATGTAATTATGAAAATTTTTGGCTAAGGCAAATTTAAGCCCCCTGTCCTCGCTCGAGGTAACGCTCGCGAGTTAACGTTATTCCGATGGGGAAGCATTTTTCAAATAACTCTTTCGCATTTTGACAGTTTTTTTACAAAGTTAGTTTCACTTTCAAAACCCGTTTTGAAAGTGAAACTAACTTTGTAAAAAATATCTGCAACCAAAATCGAAAAAGTAAAAAAGGTGCGCTGTCGGCATGCACCTCAGCTATCCAATCACAAAAAAAAAAAAAAAAATCAAAACTGTCAAACTGCGAAAGAGTTATATCAATAAAAATAAAAACTTTGTTAAATCACCATAAAAAGATAAATTATACAGGACGCGTTTCGAGCTGCAAAATTACTGCTCGTCATCAGCTGGTCCAAACACGTGTCACAACGGACAGAGTGGGAATAAGCCACAAGAAGTGTCGATTTTATCGCCAGTATTTTCGGTGTTTCTCAATATTGCGAAAGAGTTATTTGAAAAATGCTTCCCCATAGGAATAGCATTAGCTGGCGAGTGTTTCCTCGAGCGAGGACAGGGGCCGAGGAAAGGGACACCTTGCAGAGAAAAACTTTTTTTCCTGCTTTACCTGAAACTGTTGCAATTTCTGTGAAATAAAGCCGCGTAGGATCCATTTTTCTACTTGCCATCTGTGTGTCAAATTTTACATTTACCAAGCATTAACATTACAATTCTATGGGCAAAAAAAAACTTCAAGCAAAGATCTTTTAATTGTTGATGCATCAAGTGTGTTAGAAACTACACGTGTTGGTCTGTGGTGAAAAAAAAAGAAGGGGGGATTCTTTGTTGTGTATTTACTCTGGGTTACTTCACCATTCAATAAATTCCTCTAACTGTCCAGTAAATATCTACAAAGAAAAGCAAGAAGATTGATGTTAAAAATGTAAGAACATTGTTAGAATATATTAACAACATTACACCTTTATTTCGTCTTGTTTTGTTTAAATAGCATATAATCTTTTCAAGATTATTTTGATTTAGAGTATAGTTAAGCATTATTAAGGCTTATGGTCACTCATTTTCCTTGGTAATATTAAGTCCAGGGGGAGAGCCCCCCCCCCCCTCTCCAATCGTTTGCACGAGCTGTTACAGTTGGAAAATTTACAAACAGAACTGACAAATTAGTTCAAAATTTTAATAAAAAACTATACTACACTTTCTATTTCTGATAGATTTGACGAACCTTATCAATATAATTAGAAATATTACTAAGCTTTTTACAAATAAAAACTATATTATATTTTCTAATTGTGTTAACGTGGTAAAATTATAAAACTAGTCGGCAAATGCTGGGAATTATTTATGTTTGTTTTTCACTGAGTTGGCAAATGCTGAATTTTGACATGGCAATTTAAGGCTCTCTCCCCCACCAATAAAAAGTCTTCGCCCCGATTAAGTCTATGCGCATTTGATGCATTCCTATATTCAAAAATCTCCTCAGGAGACTAACATTTGTAACTTCTTTTTTCTGTGTATTTTTCTGTAAGCATGTCTATTTCAGGGTTCCCAGCATCAGGGAAAATCTGGAAAGTCATGGAATTTCAAAGAGGTCATGGAAAGTCATGGAAATTTCAAAATATATCTGAAAAGTCAGGGAATTTACAAAGATTTTCTAAAAAGTCCATGGAAAAATCTTAGAGAAAAATGAAAAATGACACGAAAGTCAACAAATAATCTCTGGAAAAAAATCTCAGAATTCATTAAAAAAGTCGCAAAAAAAAAAAATTTTTTAGAAGTTTGAAGAACAATTGAAGGGGAAAAAATAGTTTTGACAAAGGATTGGGAAAATAAGTAGCAAATTTTACTGCTCCCATTTGGTTAAAGACATTTTTGAAATTTGGAAATTTGGTCTGGGAAAGTCATGGAATTTTTTGAGATTTGGTCATGAAAAGTCAGGGAATTTGCCCGTCATGTTTTGCTGGGAACCCTGTATTTTTTTTTTTTACTTGGTTTTCAAAATATGTTTAAAAACTGTGCTTAATTTTACATGAAGTGTTACAATTCTATTTCCTCTTTCTCAGTTTTTAAAACATTAACACAGATATTTTAGAAATATCTTGAGAACTATGAAAAAAAAGAGACATCTTTTAAGAAGAAGAGAACACTGGAAAAATAAGTTAAAAATATTAATTTCCCGAGGAGATATTTTGAATATAAAAATGCATCAAACGCCCATACACTTAAGGGGCCGTTTCACTCAAATGAAAAGACCCGTTCGCTAATGCTAATCCTATGGAAGAAATTTATTAAGATATCTCGTTTGCATTTTAATATTTTTAAATGATTTTTTTTTGCATTGGATAACCGAGATTGATTTGAATGCAGGCCGTTTTTTTTATTTTTTCGATTTTGTTTACAGATATTTTTTATGAGGGTGATTTCGCTTTCCAAACCTATTCCGAAAATGCAAGCGTTCTCGTAAAAAATATCTGTAAACAAAATAAAAAAAATAAAAAAATGGCCTGCATTCAGATCAATCTCGGTTATCCAATGCAAAAAGAATCATATAAAAATATTAAAATGCAACCGAGATATCTTTATAAATTTCTTCCATAGGATTAGCATTAGCGAACGGGTCTTTTAATTTGAGTGAAGCGGCCCCTTAAGGCCCCTGTCCTCGCTCGAGGAAACACTCGCGAGCTAATGCTATTCCTATGGGGAAGCATTTTTCTAATAACTCTTTCGCATTTTGACATTTTTGAATATTTTTTTTTTTTTTTTTTTGCATTGGATAGCTGAGGTGCATGCCGACAGCGCACCTTTTTTACTTTTCCGATTTTGGTTGCAGATATTTTTTTAAAAAGCACTATTCAGTTTCGAAACCGGTTTTGAAAGTGAAACTAACTTTGTAAAAAATATCTGCAACCAAAATCGAAAAAGTAAAAAAGGTGCGCTGTCGGCTTGCACCTCAGCTACTCAATGCAAAAAAAAAAAAAAAAAAAAAATCATTCAAAAATGTCAAAATGCAAAGAGTTATTAGAAAAATGCTTCCCCATAGGAATAGCATTAGCACGCTAGCGTTTCCTCGAGCGAGGACAGGGGCCTTAACGTCATGGAGTGGAATTCGGAAAATGACTGACCAGCAGCCTTAACGAAAAAAATTAAAAAATGTTAACTGCGTAATTTTAATCGATGATCTTAGGAAAATTAAGTATTTAAAATCAAGCTTATTTAAATCGGCATATCCTTATAATGGTTAAGGGATCTCAAGAATTACTTTTTACCTAGTGGTGTAATTTAAACATGTCACATTTAATTTTTTCTCTATGAAAAATAAATGCATAAAATTTTTAATATAGACAATTTAATACCTTTTCTATTTAAAATACATATATATTTTAATATTCTATATTATTTTATTTTCTCATGTTTAATTTTGATTAAAAAAAAATTAAAATAAATTGCTCTTTGACTGTGCGCAACATTTCTCAAAACTAATAAAGTAATTTGCAACAAACTTGGTAAATACCTTCTTTAAGTTAAAGAATGACTTATATTTCAAATGTAGCATTATAATTGCATGATTAATTATTTAAGTTTGGCAATTTTTCAATAAAAAGGGATTTTTTTTTTAAATATGAAAAATAAAATAAAATTTTAAACACATAAATAAATAAATAAATTACGTTCAAATGAAGCATAAGTTCAAGATACATTAGTTTTATATCATTATCAATATTTTGGGGGGCTCTTGAACTAATAGTTTTGCTACAATCTTCCGCGTAGTGGATGCAAATAAAAAAAACAATAAATTTTTAATCAAAATTAAACATTAAAATAAAAATAAAAAATAATAATAATAATTCAATATAGAGTATTAAAAAAAATTAAATAGAAGATATGTTAAGTCTCTATATTAAAAATACTATGCATTTGTCTTTCATAGGTATTAAAAAATAAATAAATAAATAAATAAATGCAACAGACAATTAAATTGCACTACCTTGTAAAAAGTAAGACTTCTGAGACCCCTTAACCCATAACTACTGTTAGCGGTCTCAGAGACTGCTGAGTTTGTCAAGTTTCACAGTTTAACTCGCAAATTTTAGTTTAACTATAGATACTGGTCAAATTTTGTTTCGTTTGGAGCCTTATTGCTACTTCTAGAGACTTTTGAATAGCTGAATTTTATTTATAATAGTCTAATACATAAAGTTTAATACATAAGGGTGTTCTTAACTTCTTCGCTCAACAAGCGCAAAACGTTTTGACACATTTACGAATTCATTTTTTAACAGAAATATATAAAATTGGAATGCCTGACTATGGAAGCGATTTCGAATCGAACTTAATTTTCCATTTTATGATAATTAAATTACCTATCCAATTCTAAGCTATTTCGACCAAAAGATCACCCGTTTTTCTCCTGCTTTTCGACCGGTTTTCTGCTTTCGTCGGGAAATGTGCTCAAAAGTGTCAACTTTGAAGGCTTGTTATGAAAAAATCTATTGCGTTTAAAAAAAAAAAAAAAAAAAAAAAAAAAAAAAAAAAAAAAGAGTGCAATTAGACAGTTTCTGAATAATAACACCTGTTATTTTCATACATTTCCAAACAAAAATAAATTAAAGCATGTGTCACAAAGTTGCCCTTTTTGATTTAAGAACACCCTTAAATCGCATTCTGAGAGTTAATGTAACATTTTATTCATCTTTAAATTAAGCGGTCTGAGTTATGTGACATTTTTTATCACAACAGTTAAGGGTCAAGTCACTGCATGACAATATTGGTGTTCTATATAAGTGTTACTGAAAAAATGAAATTGATAAGTATCTGTAATTTTCAGAACAATTATGCTACAGCCCATCCGAACTCCTGAACTCATAGGACCGGAGGAAGCGACGAAAGTGAAGACATTTTCAGGAATGTGTTTCATATGTCATCTTTTTTTAAATCTTATTTAAAATTGCTTGTGATATTACCGGGTATTGACACTGTGCAATACATCTGTGTTCATAAGGCTTGTCGCTTACTGGGCAAACAAGGCGACAAAGACAAATTCTAGTGTTCAAACCAGTTTTTTTTTCTTTTGTTAATAGGTTGAAATGTCTCTTGACTTGCACTTTTTTGTCCAGTGTGTGATCTGCCTAACAACTGCTTAAATGCCAAAAAACATGTGCCATAGAGTCTATTTTTTACTTTTGTGAATATTTCATAAACATTATTTGACTATTACATACAAATTTAAAAGTGTTTTTAAATTTTAATTGATTAATTGTGATTTCAACTTGTTTCATACGAATAGTTTATTTCTGAAAAAACTTTGAAAATTAGTGCTTAAATCTGATTTGAAGAAATAATGGACACTCCGAAGAAATGCTTAACAATTAGTTAGTAATTTGCAGCAATGTAAGATGTAACTTTTATAGTAATAAAATTAACTCAGAGTTTCCCCCCATACAGTTTCTGGAAGATGCTGCACACTTTTTGTCCTCCAGTCCAAAGAGAAAAGAATACTTTTTTTTATCCTCCAATCAAACAATCGTGCCCTTATTGTCTTTTGTAATGAAAAATTTCAGATTTAAATAACTTTAAACATTAAAGTTGTCTTTACAATTAAAAAGTATTCCCAAGACTCTAAAAAAGTGTCTATAGGTATAACAAAGGTACCCTTTTTTTGCCAGAGCACCTAACCCTTTTTAAAAAAAGGGATAACCTTTTTTAAAACCTTAAAAAACCTCAGAATAACCTTTTTACTGAACGAAATTCTGATAAACGCTTTTTCGTTGTTTTGCAAATGAAAGAAAATGCCCCAAGAAAGAAAAAACACTTGTTAAGTTGTTATCAAAGAATGTGATAAGTTAGCATTTAGAGCATGCACTAGTTCAGATGCCACCTGCAAGATAATGCAACCAAAAACAAACTTTTTTCGCTTGAATTTCAATATTATTTAATATATATTTTTTATAGGATAGCTGAGGTTAATTTCAAAACAATTACATTTTTTGCTTTTTCGACTTTAATTAAATTTTTTATGACGATTTAGTTTCAGTTTTGTAATCGGTTCATAAAAAAGTGACCTCATCAAACACCTGCTACCAAAATCGAATAAGTCCGGTTAGAGATTAACATTCGCTAACATATTTCATATTTTAAGCTTAAAAATATAAAAATGCAAAAGAGAAATTTGAAAAGAATGCCGTCTTTAGTTTGCCATTAGCTTTGCCAATGTTTCCTCGTGACTAGTGACTTGCCAGCGGCTGAGAGATTTTTCTCTAAAGATAGATGAAAGGAGGTGCTGGATTCGAACCCATGTCATTCTCGTCAGGTTAACAGTTTTGAGGTTTCAGTTGTACTCTTCAAATCTTGTTTAGCTTATATATCTATAGCTGGGATTGGTTTCCCTAAGAAAGAGCACCCCTTCCCAATCAAGGGCAACCCCTCCCTTTGGCTTAGATCCTCGAGAAAATATTCGGTCTTAACAAAATGCCAAAGCCGTCGTGTATTTAGCGTAGACTCTTAAATTAATTGTATCATTTATTTTCTGAAAATAAAATATTCATTAAAATGTAAGAGAAACATTTTAAATATTTGAAAATTGAACTTTGAAGATTTTCAGAAAACCGGTGTCCATATAAACGTTGTGTGTGTATGTGGGGATAGGGGAGGTCTGTAGTATGTAGCTTGTTCTAATTTATATATTAGCTATAAACCAATTTTTGTAATTTAATACTTATTACAAAATACCCTTCAAAATAGTTTTATTCTTCATCTAGATTGTTGGATTTAACTTTATTTTTATTAACATTTTTTTTTTTAAAGTTTATAATTAATTTCAACTTAAATGAGGGTTTCCAGCATCATAGAAAGTCAGGGAATTTCAAAGTTGTCAGGGAAATTTCAAAATATATAGGACAAGTCAGGGAATTTACAAATATTTTCTAAAAAGATTTGGGGAAAAAAGGAAAAATTACGCTATTAATGACTATTTGATTTCATCATTTGATTCGGGGAAAAAAAAAAAATCACGGAATTTATCAAAAAATCAGGAGAGGGAACGGATTGATAAATTTGAAGAATGTCACAGGAAAAAATTCTTAATTTTGACAAACGATCACGATAATATGTAATAAATTTTGTCGTATGTTTGTTTAGTCAAATAAATTAAAAAAAAAAAAAATTCTTTCCATTTCATGGAAAGTAAGGAGGTTTTCTAAGATTTGATCAGGGAAAGTCAGCGGATATTTTAAGATTTGGTGAAAGAAAATTAGAGAATTTGTCCGTCATGTTTTGCTGGGAACCCTGTATTTAACGTAAATATTTATGCTTTAACCAATTACGACTATATTATGCCTTGCTGTATCATAAGTCATATTTAGCCAATATTATGCATACGTAATTCATTATTTATCTAGAACTTTTGATAAGATATAAAATCAACTTGGTTACATTGAATTGTTTCTGAAATTTCTCGTACACAAATTTAATTATTTTTTACTTTATCAAAAATCACTTGTTTTACTTATTAAGTTACTTTATCTAAGTGCATATGCATTTATTTTGAAAAAAGAAAAAAAATGACGAAATTTGTTTATGCTTCTTTATTAATTATGTCTAATATTATGCCTTGCTATATCAAAAGTCAGATTTCTGCAGTGTTATGCATATATGTTATTTATTATTCATCTAAAATTTTAGATAAGACGTAAAGTCAAACTTGTTAGGTAGTAGAAACTTCCTATGTATAAATTTTGCGATTTTTTAAAAACTTTATATAAAGAAATTTTGAAAAAAAAAAAAAAAAAAAAAAACTACGAAAATGTGTTTATTCAAGATTTTATTTATTTATTTATCTTTTTCAACCTAATCACGAAAAATGTTTATGCTTTAACCAATTACATCTGTTATTATGCTTTGCTATATCAAAAGTCATATTTCTGCATTGTTATGATTATATTTATCATTCCTCTAGAATTTTAGATAAAAAAAAATTAAATCGAATTAATGAAATGTAAGGGTCAGAAACTTCTTATACATAAAATTTAAGTTTTTTAATTGTTGTTTGTTTGCTTAAACTAAAATAATATTTCTGGTGTGTTTTTCATTTACATATACACATTCTTTTACTTCTTTTTTAATTTCTTTCAAAGCCGTGCATATTTAACCCCATTTAAACCATCATTCCATTATTTTCATAACTCAGACGTATAATGCACGTATTATTTTCTTTGTGAAAAGTCTATTGTAAATATGTATGTTTTTTATTTAATTGTATGTAATTTTTGTGTTTAAAAAATGAAATAAACATGTTTTTTAAAAATAAATGTGTTGCTGATATTATTCTTCTTATGCTTTTGTTCTTTTACTGTAAACTCTTTTTAAACAAGCTTCATTCTTTTTTTATGATATAGCAGGATTTCCAGCGTCATGGAAAGTCAGGGAAAATATGGAAAGTCATGGAATTTCATAGTAATCATGGAAAGTCAGGGAAATTTCAAGATATATATGAAAAGTCAGGGAATTTACAAATATTTTCTAAAAAGTCATGGAAAATTCTTGGTGAAAAAATGTAAAATGATACAAAATTCATCAAAATCTTGAAAAAGTCACGAAATTCATCAAATAATCAGGGAAAAGAAAATTTAGAAATTTGAAAAACAATTGCAGAAAAAATTCATTAATTTTGACAAAGAATTCTGGAAATAAGTAGCAAATTTCTTTATATACCTTCTTGTTCAGGGAATTTTTTGAGATTTGGTTAGGGAAAGTCATGGAATTTTTCGAGATTAGGTCATGGAAAGTCAGGGAATTTGTCATTCATGTTTTGCTGGGAACCCTGTATAGATATATATGTATATATTGAAATTAGGGAGGGTTGACCATAGGGGAAATTTCACCTGCCCCTTACAGGGTAATTCTCCGACAACCTCAATTTGAAAAATTGCTATAGTATCCAGTGTGAGAAAAAAATTAATAAAGTATAAGTGGAAAAGCTTATAGGGACTTTTTTCATTTAAATAGCACCTATAGTAAGTAAATAGAAAAGTGGAAAAAATTAGAAAAAACTATAACAGTCCTAAAAGTTAAGGAAGGACACGACTCTAGCGTCACATCAACTCACATTAGTTTTTTTTACTCTGATATTTTATACTCATTTACTATTTATAACTAATTTTTATCTAAGTATTTATACAATGTAACCTCCAAGTAAGGGACACCTATGGGACTGGAACTTTTGTCCCTTAAATAAAGGTGTCCCTTGTTCAGAGTTTTTTGAATTATTTTTAATTAATATTTCAGAAAGATACAAACATAACAAAGCATTAAAGGTGAAATTTAAATGTACCCGAAGTGTATAAATTACGTTAATCAGACACAAAAAGAAGAAAAGAGAATTAATTAAATAATTAAAATTTTCAACTGATTACTAAATCATTAAATGATTTGTAAAATTATTAATTTGTATTTTTTATGCAATCTGTGTACATGCATTTAAAAGATTTACACTTGAAATAATCAGTCTAAAGGGATTGTTTTGCAAATTTCAATTTTTTACTACAAACCTTTCAAGTTTTCATTTACCATACGTATAAATTTTAGTTCTTCACTACGAGCAGTATTTACAAAAGAAATTAAAAAAAAAAAAAAAAAAGTATTTATTTGCTTTGCGTATTTTAAGGCAGCAAACTGGTCTTCTCAGCAAGCAGAAAAAGTTTTGACACATTTACAGATTCATTTTTTAATGAAAAGGTTTAAATTTGAATGCTTGACTACGGAAGCGATTTGGAATTGAACTGTATTTTCAATTTTATGACAAATAAATTACCCATTGAGTTATAAGCGATTTTGATCACGTGACAAACACAGGGATGAGATTCTTCAGACTTTAGCCTGAATTTCAGACTTTTCTTCAATTTTTAAAGAAATTTCACCAATTAAATTTCGGGGTAAATTTTATATTTTTTCCTTAGTTTTTTACTTTTGTTTTTGTACTTTGATATAATAGTTCATTTTTTCATGTAATATATAAATTTTAATATCAATTATAATATTTATTCTGCTTGAAAATCATAAGTATTATTGTTCAAATGTCATTCGCGCAGTTTTCAGATTTTTTACTTTTTTGTCAATCTCATCCCTGAAACACGTTTTTTACCTTTTCTTGAGTTAGTTATTATTCTTTTGCGTAGAAATTCGGTTCAAAACGTCCACTTTGATAATATTTTCTGAAAGATCCATGCATTAAAAAAAAAGAAAAGAAAGAAAGAAAGAAAAGAAAAACTGCTCGATTGCATATTTTCTGAACAAAAACGCCTGCTAGCTTCAGGCATTTCCTAATAAAAATAAATTAAAACTAATGTCTTAAAAAAGTTTTTTTTTTTTTTCTCTTTGGATTTGAGAACAGCCAAAAAGCATGCGTAAAGTTCTTTATTTAACAATTTTCTTTTATTCTCAACTTTCAGAATCATTCTCAGTATTTTGAGCGTTACTTTCAACTTTCAATGGGGATAAACACATTGATGTCGAATCAAAATTGTGGGTAAATAAGTGCTCGTTAATTGTGTCATATGCCTCTGTATCAACATGACTATCAGTCTGTTTGATAAGCTCACAAAAACCTGTATTTTAATTTTCACCGAAGAATCTTTCCTTATTTGAAATGCAAAAATCAGTCCATCTAATGTCATTTTCAAGTATCCCTTATTCAGAGGTAAATAAGGGACGTCCACGTCCTATACCAAGGGTAAGGGACTGGGACCGGATGTATTATTCTTTAATAAAGGTGTCCCTTATTAAGAGTGCCCGTTACTTGGAGGTTTCACCGTATATACTTTCATTCGTGTGTTTGATAGAACTGTGCAAGAACATTGCATAAGTTTTTTTTTAGGTCTCCGAAAAATTGTACTTTTTAGCTAAAAATCTTATTAACTCAAGGTACTTGAGCGATTTCGATAAATTTTTTTGGTAGTGGAGTATAAATATAATATCAGATGTAGTAGACAGACAGTAAAAAATAAAACAGATAAATAAATAAAAAATAATAATTAGTTTCGGATTTTTTTACCTTTTTTGGAAAAGTGCCATTGCTTTAAAATAGAAAGTTTATGTCGCTGAAAAAAAAAAAAAAACTGTCTGCCATAACTCTAGAGCATAATTTAATAAAAATGGATTTTAAATTTCACCAAAATCAGTCGTGAAGTTTTCGAGGAAACGGGAAGATTCAGATGAATCCAATGGAAAATATGCGAGCTTATTGCACATAGTCTTTACTTATGCTCATGCGGCAGGGGAAAATAATGTAATTTAATAAATTACAATCGACTATTTGGAAAATCATATTTTCAAAGACTAAAATTTTAGACTTATAATTTCTATACTATAAGTCTATAATTTCTATATTAAAAATAAATAAATAAATAAAATAAATGAATAAAGATCATTTTTGTAATGGTCAAAACGCGGCTACGTCATAACAGAGTCATCTGTTACGTACGTCATGGACTAAACATTAATATTCCTGGACCAATCACAAACAAATTTTAAATGAAGTTTCAGTTTTACAATTTTCGGTGCTGAAAACTTTAAACCTCTAAACATCGGACATTTTAAATTTTTACATCGTCGTAAGAGAAAAAAAAAAAAAAAAAAAAAAAAAAAACTAACGTGCAAGTTGTTTAAAATCTGTCGTTAAAATTAAAATTAAAAAAAAAAAAAAGAAAGAAAGAAAAGAAAAAAAAATTTACATGCAATTTGGTTGAAAGTTTTATCCCAATTTGTTTTTGAGCTATTATTATTATTATTATTATTTTATTTTTGTAGTTTTTAATACTTTTTTTGTCATCATGGCAACAGAAGTATTTCATTTCTGGAAATTAAATATTCAGATATGGATCATTAAATTCAGATATGGTTCGGATATCTCTAGACTGAAAGAAATAACCATTTACCGAATAGTTTTTTTTAAAAAACTTAAAATTAAATGTACTTTATAATAATTCCAAGTTTGATCAGAAATTATTTATTTATATTTTTTCAAAATAACACACATTTTAACTACTTTTTTTTTCTTTGTTAGGAGGAAATTGCAACTAGAAAAGATATGATCAAAAACGTGAATTGCCAAGGATATGTTCAGGAAAATTTTAGGTCCTTTAAAGGACCCTTCACAATTTTTTTTTAATCCCCAAACAGGACCCTTCACAAAACATTTTATCCCAAAACAGGACCCTTCACAAAAAATATTTGTCTCTTAAATAGACCTTTCGCAGAATTTTTTCACCTTCAAATTGAAATTTGCACAAATTTAATCATTTAATAATAAAATATGGCTTGTAAATAAGCAGTTGAACTCGCCAAAGAGCATATTACTTAGCTTTTTATCTATGAAAGATACAACCTGAAGATATCGATAATTTAAAATTCACAAAATTTTAACTAGAACTTTCAGAAATACAAGAAAAAAATTTACAATTTCACAAAAACAGGACATTGTAAGAAAAGCATGGACCTACCCCTACTTGCCCCCCCCCCCCCCCAGAGTTATAGATGATCATTCAGAAGTCGATCCAAATAATTCCTTTTTTTTTTTTTTTTTTTTTTTAAAGTCAGGTAACGACATGATTGTGTTGAAATTCTCCGATATATCTATACAGAGCTTATGAATTACACTTTATTTTAAGTAGAGAGTATAATCAAAATATTGTTAAAAAACAGTAGTTTATAGATATACAACTTTAATGCCCCTGTCTTCGCTCGAGGAAACGCTCGCGAGTTAATGCTATTCCTATGGGGAAGCATTTTTCTAATAACTCTTTCGCATTTTGATATTTTTGAATGATTTTTTTTTTTTTTTTTTTTTTTTTTTTGCATTGGATAGCTGAAGTGCATGCCAACAGCGCACCTTTTTTACTTTTTCGATTTTGGTTGCAGATATATTTTTTACAAAGCACATTCAGTTTCGAAACCGGTTTTGAAAGTGAAACTAACTTTGTAAAAAATATCTGTAACCAAAATCGAAAAAGTAAAAAAGGTGCGCTGTCAGCATGCACCTCAGCTATCCAGTGCAAAAAAAATTATTCAACAATGTGAAAATGCGAAAGAGTTATTAGAAAAATGCTTCCCCATAGAAATAGCATTAGCTCGCGAGCGTTTCCTCGAGCGAGGACAGGGGCCTTAACTGTTTAAACTGTGCATTTTTATTTGATTGAGTTAATCGGACTCAATTCTGAACACCTTATATTACGTAGGATATGGATTAAACATTAATATTACTGGACAACTGGACCCATCCTAAACAAATTTTAAATGAAATTTCAGTTTTACAATTTTCGGAATTGCAAATCTTTAAACTTCTAAACATAGCACATTTTAAATTTTTATATCGTTGCGTAGAGAAAAAAATGCACTTTTAAATGAAATTTGTTTAAAATCTTTATCAATTTTTTTTTCTTCAAATATATTATTATTATTATTATTATTATTATTATTATTATTTTGTTATCGTGGCAACAATCAAAGAACAAAAAATAAGTTTCCGAATTCAACCAATAAAAAGATAGCAGATATACTTCAGATTTCCCAGTTCTTTAGCGAAAACTACTATTTTCCAAATAGTTAAAAAAAAAAAAAAAAGCACTGATTGAAAAACGTTAGAAGATATGTAGACAAATTTCAACAAGATTAACTCATTGTGTTGAAGGGCCCCACCAGTGGCCGAGAGGTTAGGACCTCTCAACTGGTAGACGGCAGGTGCTGGGTTCGAACCCAATCGCGGCTGTCGGCCTAACCGTTCGGAGTTTTCGTGGTTTTCTTCGAACCTTGCGTAAATACGGGTTAGGTTCCCTTAGAAAGACCCCCACGAAGGGCACTCCCCCCATGGTCCTATATCCCTAGTGCAGATAATCGGACGACAAAAATCAACCAACCAACCATTGTGTTGAAGTCAAAATATGGGACTACTAATGTTGCCAGGTTCAATGTTCCAAGCACGAACTAAAAAATTCTAAGAATCTTCTTTTTAGGAAAGATTTTTCTCTCATAAAATGAGTACTGCCATCTATTGGTGGTCTGAAGTATTTCTTTACCCTCCTCTCCAGCTGGAGACCGGGGCGTGCGAAGAGAAAACTGTACCCGGGGCAAAGTTTCAATTTGGCGCCTCTCCCCCTAACTTTTAATTGTGATTGACCAAAAATGACATTGGTAGCATAAATTTAGTGCCCCCTAAATTTCCGCGCCCGGGTCGACCGCCCCCTTCATCCCTCCTTTCGCACTTAGCTGCCTGGAGAAATTTTTTCACGGCTTCGACGGGGAAAAGTTCCTTTCTAAATTATTGTTTAAGCAATAGTTAAAAGGAAAGAGAAATAGTGCAGTCGACTCTCGTTAATTCGAACTCGTCGGGACCACAAGAAATATTCGAATTATCCGAAGTTCGAATTATGGAAAACATGCTTACTATGGTTATACTATTACAAAGGAATTAATGGGTAAACGAAAAAAAAGTGACCGGAAAAAAAGTTATCGGAAAAATAGTGATCTAAACTACAAAAGCGGAAAAAAGTGACACGGAAAAAAAGTGACAAGGAAAAAAGGTGACACGGAAAAAAAGTGACAAGGATTGGTTTTGGGGATTTATTATTGATATTGGGGATTCATTGGTTAAGTATGAAAGGGGGATCGGGGAGGGGGGCTCATAATTTAGGTAAATGGGTTTTTCATGCTGAAT
This sequence comes from Maratus speculifer, assembly GCA_964019185.1. Taxonomy (NCBI): domain Eukaryota; kingdom Metazoa; phylum Arthropoda; class Arachnida; order Araneae; family Salticidae; genus Maratus; species Maratus speculifer. The sequence goes on along the minus strand of OZ025301.1, from coordinate 157,872,019 downwards.
TAACTGTTTTGGTTCAATTTTTGGATATACGTTCATACTGAAAAGACGCTTGCCTGATTAGTTTTGGGAAGGGACGATTACCCCCCCCCCCCATCCGTCCTCAATTAGATGAATGGGTTTTTATGCAGAATTATCCAACTTGTGTCAAATTTGCATATAGGTTCTTTTCGATAAGGCTTATATATAGTATAAAATGCCTGAAGAGTTTTAAGAGTTTAATGGTTAAGTATAGAAGGGGTACGGAGGATAACCTTTCTTAAATTAAATTAATGGATTTTTTCGGATAATTATCCGATTTGCTTCGAGTTTTGGACATGGGTTCATTGTGATAAGACGTATTTCTGATTAGTTATGGGGTTCTTTTGCTTATTATAAAGGGAAAACGAGCAATTATCTCTCCCTCAAACTAGATAAATAGATTTTTATGCAGAATCATCTGATGCATTTCAATTTTTAAATATAGGTTCTTTTTGATAAGGTGAATTCCGGAATAGTTTTAAGGATTTAATGGCTAAGTAAAAAGGGGAGATGGGGGAAGCCCCTCTTAAATTAAATAAATGGCTTTTTATCAGGGTTGTTAAATACCCGGGTTTTTTCAGAAAAAACCCCAACCCACTGGGTTTTTTCAGGGTTTTTGGGGTTTTTTCAGGGTTTTTCGGGTTTTATCAGGGTTTTTCGGGTTTTTTCAGGTTTTGAGGGGTTATGGGAGGTGGTTCAGAATGCTTGAAAAAAAAAAGTACTTATTACTAAATTTAAAGTAGCTAATTAATTACAAATATATATAAATCAATGACAGTAATCAAAATTATGCTTTGTTTTTAGATAAATTGGTTAGTAATAACTTATAAAGTATTTTTTATTATTACTAAATAATAGAATAAGCCAAGTGATTCTACATGTCTACATAATTAAATTAGGATTCTAAGCATATATGGTATTTTGTTATGAGTTTCTATTGTACAACATAGAACGGATTACACACCAATGTATTTTTTTAATGGGAAAAAATTTGTTTGTGTTACTTACACATGCTACAGAGATTAACTAACAATTATTTCTTATAAAATTGTAATGGTATAATTAGGATATTTCTTTTCTTTGGGGTAGGGGGTGATGGTTATAAACTTTATGAGTGGTGTACTGATATTAAGAAATATATTACAATATATTATATGTGTAATATAAATACATTATATGTGTAATTTACAGTTGAAATTTTGAAAAACCCACTTGGGTTTTTTCCTGGGTTTTTTCAGAAAAAACCCACCCGGGTTTTTTGGGCTGGGCAAAATCATAACAACCCTGCTTTTTATGCAGAATTATCCGATTTGCTTCGAATTTTGGACATGGGTTAATTATGATAAGACGTATTTCTGATTAGTTATGGGGTTCTTTTGCTAATTAAAAAGGGGGGCGGATGATTACTACCCCCGGCCTTAAATTAGATTTAAAAAAAATATGCACACTTATCCGATTTATTTCAAATGTTGGATGTAGGATCTTTCTCATAAAGTAAATTCGTGAATAGTTTTAAGGATTTAATGGCTATGTATAGAGGGAGAACGGGGGATAAACCCCCTTAAATTAAATAAAAGGCCTTTTACGCAGAATTATCCGATTTGCTTCAATTTTTCGATGTATATTCATTATAGGGCAATTAATCCCCCACTCTTTAAATAAGGTTTTTTTTCACAATTATCCAACGTATTTCAAATTGTGGATATAGGTTTTTCCTGATAAAGTGAATCCCTGAATAGTTTTAAGGGTTTAATGGCTAAGTATAGAGGGATGAACGGGGGATAACCCACAATTAATCAGGAATTCGCCTTATCATAATAAACGCACATCCAAAATTTGAATCAAATAAGATAATTCTGCGTAAAAAGCCATTTATTAATTTAAGGGGGGTTGTCCTCCGTTCCCCCACTGTATACTTAGCCATTAAACCCTTAAAATTATTCTGGGATTCACTTTATGAGAAAAAACATATATCCAAAATATGAAATATATCGGATAAGTGAACATAAAAAACAATTTATATAATTTAAGGGGAGGGGGGATAATCACCCGCCTTAATTTTTAATTAGAAAAATAACCCCATATGTAATCAGGGATACGGCTTATCATAATGAATCTATAATCCAAAATTTGTAGCAAATCCTATAATTCTGCGTAAAAAGTAAGGTTAATTTAAGGTAGGTTATATTCTATTCCCCTTCAATACTTAGGTATCAAATCCTTAAAACTATTCAGGGATCCTTATCAGTAAGAACCTATATTTAAAATTTGAAATACATGGGATATTCTGCATAAAAACCTATTTATCTAGTTTAACGGGGAGATAATTGCTCGCCCCTCCCCCTTTATAATAAGCAGAAGAACCCCATAACTAATCAGAGATACGTCTTATCATAATGAACCTATGTCCAAAATTCTAAGCAAATCGGATAATTATGCGTAAAAAATTATTAATTTAATTTATGAAAGGTTATCCCCCGTTCTCCCTCTATATATAACCGAATCTAGGAAAAAAAGTGACCGGAAAAAAAGTTATCGGAAAAAAGTGACATAAACTACAAAAGCGGAAAAAAGTGACACGGGAAAAAGTGACAAGGAAAAAAGTTACCGGAAAAAAAGTGACAAAGAATTGATTTTGGGGATTTACTATTGATTTTGGGCATTCATTGCTTAAGTAAGAAAGGGGGATCGGGGAGGGGGCTCATAGTTTAGATAAATGGGTTTTTCATGCTGAATTATCTGTTTTGGTTCAATTTTTGGATATACGTTCATCCTGAAAAGACGCTTGCCTGATTAGTTTTGGGAAGGTACGATTACTCCCCCCCCCCCCATCCGTCCTCAATTAGATGAATGGGTTTTTATGCAGAATTGTCCAACGTGTGTCAAATTTGCATATAGGTTCTTTTCGATAAGGCTTATATATAGTATATAATGCCTGAAGAGATTTAGGAGTTCTAATGGTTAAGTATAGAGAGGGAACGGGGGATAACCTTCCTAAAATTAAATTAATAACTTTTTACGCATAATTATCCGATTTGCTTAGAATTTTGGACATAGGTTCATTATGATAAGGCGTATCTCTGATTAGTTATGGGGTTCTTCTGCTTATTATAAAGGGGGGCGAGCAATTACATCCCCCTTAAACTAGAAAAATAGGTTTTTATGCAGAATTATCCCATGTATTTCAAATTTTAAATATAGGTTTTTTCTGATAAGGTGGATCTCTGAATAGTTTTAAGGATTTAATATCTAAGTATAGAAGGGGAATAGAATATAACCCACCTTAAATTAAATTACTTTTTGCGCAGAATTATCAGATTTGCTTCAAATTTTGGATTATAGAACCATTATGATAAGGCGTATCCCTGATTACATATGGAGTTATTTTGCCAATTAAAAATTGGGGCGGGTGGTTATTCCCCCCCCCCCTTAAATTAGATAAATTGTTTTTTATGCTCACTTATCCGATATATTTCATATTTTGGATATATGTTCTTTCTCATAAAGTGAATCCCGGAATAATTTTAAGGGTTTAATGGCTAAGTAAACACTGGGGGAACAGATGATACCCCCCCTTAAATTAATAAATGGCTTTTTACGCAGAATTATCTGATTTGATTCAAATTTTGATTGGGCGTTCATTATGATAAGGTGAAGTCCTGATTAATTGTGGGTTATCCCCCGTTCATCGCTCTATACTTAGCCATTTAACCCTTAAAACTATTCAGGGATTCACTTTATCAGGAAGAACCTACATCCAAAATTTGAAATACGTTGAATAGTTGTGAAAGAAAAAAAACAATTTATTTTATTTAATGAGTGGAGGATTAATCGCGCGCTTCCCTTATTTAATTATCAAAAGAACCCCATAATTAATCAGAGATTCGCCTTCTTATAATGAATATACATCCAAAATTTGAAGCAAATCGGATGATTCTGCGTAAAAAGCCATTTATTTAATTTAAGGGGGTTTATCCCCCGTTCCCCCTCTATACATAGCCATTAAACCCATAAACCTATTCAGGAATTCACTTTATGAGAAAGATCCTATATCCAAAATTTGAAATACATCGGATAAGTGTGCATAATTTTTTTTAATCTAATTTATGGTGGGTATAGTAATCACCCGCCCTCCTTTTTAATTACCAATAGAACCCCATAACTAATCAGAAATACGTCTTATCATAAGGAACCCATGTCCAAAATTCGAAGCAAATCGGATAATTCTGCATAAAAAGCCATTTATTTAATTTAAGAGGGGTTTCCTCCATCTCCCCTTTATACTTAGCCATTAAATCCTTAAAACTATTTTGAAATTCACCTTACCAGGAAGAACCTATATTTAAAATTGAAATACATGGGATAATTCTGCATAAAAACATATTTATCTAGTTTGAGGGGGAGAATTGCTCGTCCCCCCCTTTATAATAAGCAGAAGAACTCATAACTAATCTAAGATACGTCTTATCATAATGAAGTTATGTCCAAAATTTTAAGCAAATCGGATAATTATGCGTAAAAAGCCATTAATTTAATTTAAGAAAGGTTATCCCCCGTTCCCCCTCTATACTTAACCCTTAAACTCCTAGAATCTCTTCAGGCATTTTATACTATACATAAGCCTTATCGAAAAGATCCTATATGCAAATTTGACACACGTTGGATAATTCTGCGTAAAAACCCATTCACCTAATTGAGGACGGATGGGGGGGGGGTTAATCGTCCCTTCCCAAAACTAATCAGGCAAGCGTCTTTTCAGGATATCCAAAAATTGAACCAAAACAGTTAATTCAGCATGAAAAACCCATTTACCTAAACTATGAGCCCCCCCCCCGATCCCCCTTTCATACTTAACCAATGAATCCCCAAAATCAATAATAAATCCCCAAAATCAATTCTTTGTCACTTTTTTCCGGTAACTTTTTTCCGCGTCACTTTTTTCCGCTTTTGTAGTTTATGTCACTTTTTTTCCGATAACTTTTTTTCCGGTCACTTTTTTTCCGTTTACCATATAACCATTAAAACTTTTAAATCTCTTCATGCATTATATACTATATATAAGCCTTATCGAAAAGAACCTATATTCAAATTTGACACACGTTGGATAATTCTGCATAAAAACCCATTCATCTCATTGAGGACGTATGGGGGGGGTGGTAATCGTCCCTTCCCAAAACTAATCAGCCAAGCGTCTTTTCAGTATGAACGTATATCCAAAAATTGAACCAAAACAGTTAATTCAGCTTGAAAAACCCATTTACCTAAATTATGACCTCCCCCCCCAATCCCCCTTTCATGCTTAACCAATGAATCCCCAATACCAATAATAATTCCCCAAAATCAATCCTTGTCACTTTTTTTCCGTGTCACTTTTTTCCTTGTCACTTTTTTTCCGTGTCACTTTTTTCCGCTTTTGTAGTTTAGGTCACTTTTTTTCCGGTCACTTTTTTTCCTAGATTCAATTAATGTTATAGTGTTTTTTAAGCTTATTTCATCTGTTATCATTAGAATATGACTTAATATCAAATTAGAATGCATAAATACATGAACTAATTAAAAGATTAGAAACAAGCACGATGGAAGAAAAATTTAAAGCGACATTGATGGACAGACGGGGCTCTAAGAAAGTGAATATCAAATGCATTGTATTATGTGTATACTCATTCGGATCAATTTTCACAAAAATCAAAGAAAGAAAGTTATTCAAAGAATCTGAAATCCGTAAAGAAAAGAAAAATGGAAAATCGTAATTCTCGTTAGTTCGAATTAAACGAAGTCAAGAAAAAATGAGTTCGAATTAACGAAAATTTTTAACGTTATTCTGCCATTGAAAATTTCGGGACTTCATGTTTAGTTCGAATTAAGCGAAGATTCGAATTATCCGATTTCGAATTAACGAGAGTCGACTGTACCTTGAACCACATAAGACTTATCCCATCGTTGCCACCAACTAATTAGGTTGTAAGGGGGAAGGCAAGTGTGATTTGAAGTAGTACAAGGGAAAACATCGTGTAGTCCTTATTTTAGACATATTACACATATCTAACAATACATTTTATCCATAAAAAAAAAAAAAAAAACGCAATAATACTTTTATTCTTCTAGTTACATCACGGTTAACAATGCGCACACTACAGCAAGTTATCTTCACCCTTCAAAGTCTGATGTCCGAAGCACGCACCCAAAAATTCTAACAAGGAAGGTCTCCATATGGGCATACGCAGAAAATTCTGAAAAAATTACACAATGTTCTTCTCATGTGGATATATATGTTTGTAAAAAAAATTTTGGCGAAACCCCGATAGAACGTTCGTAAAAAAATAATGAACATTTCTTTTATTTGGCGATTTATCATCGGTTGGCGACAAAATATAATTATTTCAATAAATACTTTTTTATGTCAAATTATTTTTAAGGTAAAAGTGTTTCATCTTGAACTTGTTTAAATAAATTTTATTTATATAACGTTAGTTTTGTCAGCTTTAGTTTGTTTTAACTATATTTTTGTCATAATGTATTTAGAATGAAAATTAACTGTAAAATTTTATGAATTAAAGCAAAATTTAAATTAATTAAAACTGTTCAGCTCTGTCGATTCAATTTTGTTGCTATGGAAACAAAAAACTTCTCCGATATTGAAATGCATTACTTCAGTGGAGCATACGGGGGGGGGATTGGGGGTTAACCCCCCCCCCCCCCGAGCCGTGACAAAAATACAGAAATTTTCATTTTTATGAACCAAATCATTTAAAACAAAACTAAAGTTAGATTTTTGTTTTGTTTTGTTTTGTTCGAAATCCGCCGTTTTATTGAATCAACTTTTATTTAAATGTTTGACTCGTTTAAGCGGCAGTAATATATTTTCTTTTAAAACTAGGGAAAGCACATGGTAACAGTATCAATATCGAAAACTGGTCACTCATTTCGGAAAAGGCCGGCATTCATTTATGGGTGATTCTCAAAATAGGGGACAATTTCAAAAGTGAAATCTTAAAAAAATTACTGTTGGCAAAATTTCTGAAAAAAATAGGTGTTGTTAATATAGTATTAGGTATACTTTAAATGTAGTCAGCAGAGCTAAATATTTAAAAATTAATTAAAAAAAATAATTAGTATTTTTTGAGCCATGCTAATGACAAAACAAATTGCATAGAATAAATATTTTTTCCTGTTTAAATATTTTTTTCTACATTTATTAGCCTTCCTTTTCAGCAAATGGTTTCCATTTTTACATATATACATATAAGGAGAATAAAAACATTACCAAAGAGCAAACTTTGTTAACATGAGCAACATTCTGACACTAACAATGTAAGAAGCTGTCTTAGTAATTTTATGACAGATTTAATGCATATTTTAGGGATAATAAATGTAATACCTAAATTTATATGTAAAATTAAACTTTATAAAGGATACAATATAATCAATGGTTACATTTATGCATATAGGAGTCTTTAGTATGGACAGAAAAACCATGCTAAAGAGACTGATATTTGTCCATGCTAATGACAAATTTTAATTTAAATAAGATTATAAGCCATTATATAATCACAATGCAATAGTCCTTTCTGGGGCTTTTTAAAACACAAAAGTCCTATGCAAATAAGTAAAATAAAAATTTTAATTATAAAATAAACATGAAAATTATTATCCATTCTAATGACATACAATTGATGTACGCCCCTAATATTCAACTTCTATTCTTAAAATACATTACATGCTTCCATTTTCAGGCTGAGATAAAATGGCTACTTGTTGCCATGGAGAAACTTTATATTTTCAAACTATTGTCATATGTGAAAATGAAATTTTGATTAATAACCAGCTGTTATAGTATGACCTTATTTTGAAAATAGAATATGGAGGACTTTCCTTGTCACTTTTTTTCCGTGTCACTTTTTTTCCGCTTTTGTAGTTTAGGTCACTTTTTTTCCGATAACTTTTTTTCCGGTCACTTTTTTTCCTAAAAGCGGAAAAAAAGGGACAAGGAGTTGATTTTGGGGATTCATTGGTTAAGTATTTAGGTGGGATCGGAGGGAAGCTCTTAATTTAGGTAAATGGGGTTTTCATGCTGAATTAACTATTTTGGTTAAATTTTTGGACATGTGATTGCCCCCCCCCCTCACACACACACACACACCCCATCCTCCCTAAATTAGATAAACGGGTTTTTATGCAGAATTATCCAACGTGTGTCATTTTTTAGATTAGATTCTTTCTGATAAGGATTATATATAGTAGTATATAATGCCTGAAGAGTTTTGGGAGTTTAATGGTTAAGAAAAAAGGGGGAAGGGGTAATCTCTCAAATTAAATTAATAGTTTTTTACGCAGAATTATCCGATTTGCTTGGAATTTTGGACATAGGTTCATTATGTTAAGACGTATCTCTGATTAGTTATGGGTTTCTTTTGCTTATTACACAGGGAGGCTGGACAATTAGTCCCTCCCTCCCTCCTCAAATGAGATAAATCTGTTTTTATGCAGAATTATCCGATGTATTTCAAATTTTAAATATATGCTCTTTCTGATATGGTGAATACCTGAATAGTTTTAAGACTTTAATGGCTAAGTATAAAGGGATGGGGGGATGGGGATAATCCCTCTTAAATTAAATAAATGGCTTTTTACGCAGAATTAACCGATTTGCGCCGAATTTTGGACATTGATTCATTACGACAAAACTTATCTTTGATTAGTTAAGGGGTTCTTTTGCTTATTATAAAGGGGGACAAGCAGTTATCCCCCCCTCAAATTAGATAAATCTGTTTTTATGCAGAATTATCCGATGTATTTCAAATTTTAAATATAGGTTCTTTCTGATAAGGTGAAACCCTGAATAGTTTTAAGGGTTTAATGGCTAAGTATAGAGGCAAAAACAGAGGATAAGCCCCCTTAAATTAAATAAATAGCTTTTTATGCAGAATTATCCAATTTGCTTCACATTTTGGATGTAGGTTCTTTATGATAAAGCGTATCCCTGATTCATTATGAGGTTCTTTTGCTAAGTATAAATAGGGAAACGGACGATTATTCTCCTTCCCCCCTTAAATTAGATAAATTGTTTTTTATGCATAATTATCCGATGTATTTCAAATTTTTGATATAGGTTCTTTTTCATAAAGTGGATCCCTAATAAGTTTTAAGGGCTTAATGGCTAAGCATATAGGGGGGGGGCTGGGGATAACCTACCTTAAATTACATAAATAGCTTTTTAAGCAGAATTATTCGATTTGCTTCATATTTTGGATGTAGGTTCATTATGATAAGGCGCATAAACTAATGAATATAGTTAAAATAGGGAGGGACGCAGCAGTCCATTCAGGGAACCCTTTTGGGGAAAGAAGCTTGCTTTCCCCATTCGACGGAGGGGGATGTCCGGTAGTAGATATCGCGGGCGACTAGTCTCTTAGGAAATTTGTCGATCAGAAGATTTTCCAGTAAAGGTTTGTCGCACAAATATCCAAGTAACATAAAAAAGCGAGTTGAATGCAAATAACAAATAAAAACAAATGTTCTTTATTTTTTAATTTAATGATTGAAAATAATTATGTCAGAAAACATTATAACACATTTTACCTTTTTCCTTACAATGATAAATTTCTATTCATTTAGCATTTAAAACTGGTTTATTTATTTATTTTTTTATTTGTGAAAAAAGTAATATGCTAAATCATTTGTTGTAACTGTCTTTGTCATTTTAATTTACGCCGAATATTTATCATTTAAAACTGGATTTTTACTAATTAGTGTGCCATATTACACATTACAAAATATAACATAAAACATTTAAAAAATGTATGTTAGAAAATTTTAATGTACAAACTATATTGTATGCCACGAACGAATGAGCTAGTGAATTCATTAATTTGTATTGTAGTAATATAGTTTTTTTTTATTACTAGCTTATGTTAGTAATTAGAAAGTTAATTGTTTAAAAATCTGTAGTTCTTGATAGATCTTTAGGTTTGAATGCTTAAAAAAAAACTAATTTTAATTAAAGGAAAAAAATATTTTAAGAAAAACAGGATATTTATTTTCTTTGTTAGGATATTCATAGAATACTAAAAAAAGGTATGCAGAAACATAAACCGCAGTTTTAAATGCAAATAGCTATAGAGGATATACAAACAAACCCTTAAAACCATTCAGGGATTTACTTTATGAGAAAGAACCAATAGCCAAAATTCGAAATACATCGGATAATCGTGCATAAAAAACAATTTATCTAATTTAAGGGTGTATTTCAATTCAAACTGCTTATTTTCCGATTTATTTTTGAATTCATTATTAATCTCACATACACCTAACTTTCAAAATTTCTTATTTAGATAGTACACAAGGTGCCGTGATAGTCGATTCTTTGATAAATGCAGAAAATATTGCAAAAAAAGCAATCAAAAACGGCATTTCGAACCGATTTTCCCCTAGCGGAAGATCTGAGAACGAAAAAAAGGGTCATACTGGAAAGATAATTGTTTATAACTCAAATTCTAATGAATTGAGCGTAAAAAGACATCACACGGCACCTCATACGTCCCTTCAAGAATCCCTTCAGCAAGTTTCATCTTTCCAATTTTATAAATGTGTCTGAAATTGTATCGGAAAATTTCGAGCTGTTGAAGGTGGAAAAGGGCTTTTTCGAATACACCCTTAAAGGGAGAATAACCGCCGCCACCCCCTTTTTAATTAGCAAAAGAACCCCATAACAAATCAGGGATAGCCCTATCTTAATGAACCTACATTCAAAATTTGAAGCAAATCGGATAATTTTGCGTAAAAAGCCATTTATTTAATTTAAGTGTAGTTATCCCCCATTTCCCCTCTATACTTAATTATTAAACTCCCAAAATTCTTCAGGCATTATATACTGTGACGATGTACTGACAATTTTAATCGTGGCAGAAGATAGATAGGGAAGTCTTATTGTGAAAAGGTATGCAGGGATGAAAGTATCTTCATTCAAAAGCTGAGAAGAATAGGTGCTATTGACTTCAAAGGACATGCCTAGAAAGTGATTGCGCTGGTCTAGTGGCAATGAGCTGAGGGGGACACTGGGATTATTGAGCATTGAGAGAGCAGGAAGGTAATTGGAAGAGAGACGTGTGCTCGTAATGTACAAGAAAGTACATTGATGTAAGATGGCTTAGACGTGCTAAGCCAAATGTAATATTGGAGCATAACTTCCATGAAGTTGTAATGTCGTTTTAGATATTTTTTTATTAATTGATCTATGGTTCTAATAAAGAACTTGAGGAATTAAAACTGTATTATTGATGAACTTAACAAATAAACCAATTGAGTAAAGAGAAACTCAGGCCGCGACACCACAATACTATAAGCCTTATCAGAAAGAACCTATACCCAAAATTTGACACACATTGGATAATTCTGCTTAAAAACCCATTCATCTTATTTAGGGCGGAGGGGGAGGGGGGTAATCATCCGTTCCCAAAACTAATCAGGCAAACATATTTTCAGCATGAACGTATATCCAAAAATTGAACCAAAACCCTTAATTCAGCATGAAAAACCCATTTACCTAAATTAAGAGCCTCCCTCCCGAACCCCTCTTTCATACTTAACCAATAAATCCCCAAAATCAATTCCTTGTCACTTTTTTTCCAGTAACTTTTTTTCCTTGTCCCTTTTTTCCCGGTAAATTTTTTTCCGTGTCACTTTTCCGCTTTTGTAGTTTTATGTCATTTTTTTTTAATAATCTTTTTCCGGTCACTTCTTTTCCTAGATTCAGGCAAGTAGATATCATGCAACTCTATCCCCCCCCCCCCCCCCCAGAGCCGAATTCTGGCTGCGCCACTGATTACTTGCAGCATTCTTCATCTGGTAGCCTTTATTTTGTCATACGCTTAAATATATGAAAAAATACTTTTCAATATGACAGTATTTTTTATACAAGAAAGTATTTTTAAAGTGATGTAATTAAAGATGAACAGCAAAAGCAACAGAAATATGTAATATAAAATACGTCTATATGTCAAACTCTCTCATTGTTCAAATTTAAATTCATTAAATACTATTTACGCGTATTCTAAAATTTCATCAACAAGAAATATTCAGGTGCATTAAAATCGTTTGCTTTAGGCGAGAAAAAATGCTGCTCGCCAAATCGCTTGACGCTTTCGTCTTTTAGCGCCAAACACTCGGAAGTATTTTATTTTTTTTTACTGAATTTCTTCTGTAATTCCGCCGCTAAATTTGACTGATTTTTTTATTATATACATGAGTAGTTTAATCAGTATTTTTTTTTTTTTCAAAAAATTCTGAGTATGCCCATTATGGAGACCTTCCTTGTAAGAATCTTCTTTTCCAAAAATATATATATATATATATATATATATATATATATATATTTGTTTACAGGATGAGTACTGCCATCTATTTATGCTTTGAAGTAGTTCTTTTCAGGGGTTAAAAACATTTAAATTTCTTACACCAGAATAGGCTTAACAGTTGAATTTCTATTTTCATTCCGAAATTTCGAGCTTATATAAAAAATTAAGAAGAGTATTTTTTCCTTTATTTAATGAGAGATATTTCGTAATTACATGAATTTAAAATTCCGATTTCGGTTTTTCGATATGAATTTGAATCAAGTTGAATGTAGATTTTGCCATTGCAGAATTCAATTTCGCCTCCGATTAGAAAAAGAAAAAAAAAATTGATAGGGTCTTTTAGAAGTGCGACCCCGTTTAGAATGCAACGAACTAACTTCATTTTTCTTGTGTTTATCAATATAATAGCAAATAGAACGGCGTGAAATACCCAATTGATTAGCAATTTCTCTCTGAGTCATTGGAATTGCGGAATAATAAAGAGATACAATTTGACGTGCTACTTCTTCATTAACTAGATTAATGAAAAACGGATTTTTTCTTTCGTTTAAACGCTTTTTTATAGACGCTGAGAAAAAGGAAATGCATTTTAACAATAAAACGAGTGGAATTCCATCGAATTCGACGAATGAAATATTTAAAAGACCCGATCGATTTGGTTTAAAAAAAGGTAAAAGTAATTACATTATTGAATCAATATATAATAAATATATTTCCAAACTTAATGTCAAGTTTGCCTGTTAGAATTTTGCATGCAAATATTCGCACATCTTCAGTTAAAATTGTAATCTGAGTGCCGGCGAAATCCAGAAATTTTATTTTATATGCACTCACTAAAAAATAGTTCTTTAAAAAAAAAAAAAAAAAAAAACTTATTTTATTTTTACTGTGACATTATTTTCACTAAGTCATCTGAAAGTAAAATCTCAATCTCAGTGTCCATAATGAAAAGAAATATTGAAATGTAATATCGGTATGAGTAAAAAATGCGATGTTTTAAATAGTGACGTCATTTTCTCTTCAAATGTTTTTTAAAAGTTACTGCTATTAGTAATATGAAAAAGGCATCCTTAATAATAGTGTAATTCCCATTTATCTGGTTGCTGAATGACATCATTTTCCTCATTTGAAATTTTTCTTTAGCCATTAATTTTTATCATAAATTATTTTCTGTTATTTTATTTACATTTTTATTATTATTTCTCAGTAAATATTTTTTTTTTTACCTCAATTAGTGCATAATTATACGCAATCATTTTATTGTGGTTAAATTTTATGAAAACAATTGACTTTTTTCTTTTAAATGCAAAGACTTTTAAATGCACTGGTGAAATAAAGCTTCTGACTCGTGGAAAGTGATAATGGAAAATAAATTTTTATTATCGAGAGAAAAGCTAAACTGAATTGCCATCATATTTAAGAAATATCGTAAAAAGCATTTAAAATTAAAAATAAAATATAAAAATTGAAATAAATTAAAAAAAAATAGCTAAAATGAGCACAACTACAAATAAATAGCTTTCATTAAAAAAAAAAAATAATAATAATTATCAAAATCGGTGGAGTAGAAAATTAAGGGCTGACGACACGACATTTTTTAGCTTGTCTGAAAGAAATAGCATCGGAGGCTAATAAAAATTGAGACCAAACTGACAACCCAGTGGCAGAGATGCATGGATATTTGAATTAAATATAAATCAATAGATTTTAATTAAGTCAAAAAATAATTGAAATTTTTTAATAATTAAATAAATCATTTCTTAAGCTAGTCAGATCGGTTAATGCGTTGTTTAATTACACGACGCATCGCGCTTTTAATTGGTATGCAAAATTTTAAACTATGATAATGTGCCATGTGCGATGTGCGTTCAGTCCATCGAGAGTACCATGAACCTCGCCATGGACCAAGGTTTTTTTTTTCTCCTCCCAAACATTTAGCACAACTTTTAGGTGCATTTCACCAGCCCGCACCTATGGAGTTCAGGAAATTCAACAATGTCATTCGTTAGTACTCCGTTAGTACCGGTAAGTACCGAGAGATTTTCGTTTGTACCGCATCCGTTGCGGAGTTATGGCCAATTCTCAAGTTCCGGCGCGCGGGCTGGAGAAACATGGGATTTCCTATAGGAAAAAAATGAAGGTTCTCCGATTTCGTTCAAATTATGTGGGTCGTTAGTACTACGTTAGTACCGGTAAGTACCGAGAGATTTTCGTTTGTACCACATCCGTTGCGGAGTTATGGCCAATTCTCAAGTTCCAGCGCGCGGGCTGGAGAAACATGGGATTTCCTATAGGAAAAAAATGAAGGTTCTCCGATTTCGTTCAAATTATGTGGGTCGTTAGTACTACGTTAGTACCGGTAAGTACCGAGAGATTTTCGTTTGTACCACATCCGTTGCGGAGTTATGGCCAATTCTCAAGTTCCAGCGCGCGGGCTGGAGAAACATGGGATTTCCTATAGGAAAAAAATGAAGATTCTCCGATTTCGTTCAAATTATGTGGGTCGTTAGTACTACGTTAGTACCGGTAAGTACCGAGAGATTTTCGTTTGTACCACATCCGTTGCGGAGTTATGGCCAATTCTCAAGTTCCAGCGCGCGGGCTGGAGAAACATGGGATTCCCTATAGGAAAAAAATGAAGGTTCTCCGATTTCGTTCAAATTATGTGGGTCGTTAGTACTACGTTAGTACCGGTAAGTACCGAGAGATTTTCGTTTGTACCGCATCCGTTGCGGAGTTATGGCCAATTCTCAAGTTCCGGCGCGCGGGCTGGAGAAACATGGGATTTCCTATAGGAAAAAAATGAAGATTCTCCGATTTCGTTCAAATTATGTGGGTCGTTAGTACTACGTTAGTACCGGAAAGTACCGAGAGATTTTCGTTTGTACCACATCCGTTGCGGAGTTATGGCCAATTCTCAAGTTCCAGCGCGCGGGCTGGAGAAACATGGGATTTCCTATAGGAAAAAAATGAAGGTTCTCCCATTTCGTTCAAATTATGTGGGTCGTTAGTACTACGTTAGTACCGGTAAGTACCGAGAGATTTTCGTTTGTACCACATCCGTTGCGGAGTTATGGCCAATTCTCAAGTTCCAGCGCGCGGGCTGGAGAAACATGGGATTCCCTATAGGAAAAAAATGAAGGTTCTCCGATTTCGTTCAAATTATGTGGGTCGTTAGTACTACGTTAGTACCGGTAAGTACCGAGAGATTTTCGTTTGTACCGCATCCGTTGCGGAGTTATGGCCAATTCTCAAGTTCCGGCGCGCGGGCTGGAGAAACATGGGATTTCCTATAGGAAAAAAATGAAGGTTCTCCGATTTCGTTCAAATTATGTGGGTCGTTAGTACTACGTTAGTACCGGTAAGTACCGAGAGATTTTCGTTTGTACCACATCCGTTGCGGAGTTATGGAAAATTCTCAAGTTCCAGCGCGCGGGCTGGAGAAACATGGGATTTCCTATAGGAAAAAAATGAAGGTTCTCCGATTTCGTTCAAATTATGTGGGTCGTTAGTACTACGTTAGTACCGGTAAGTACCGAGAGATTTTCGTTTGTACCACATCCGTTGCGGAGTTATGGCCAATTCTCAAGTTCCAGCGCGCGGGCTGGAGAAACATGGGATTTCCTATAGGAAAAAAATGAAGGTTCTCCGATTTCGTTCAAGTTATGTGGGTCGTTAGTACTACGTTAGTACCGGTAAGTACCGAGAGATTTTCGTTTGTACCGCATCCGTTGCGGAGTTATGGCCAATTCTCAAGTTCCGGCGCGCGGGCTGGAGAAACATGGGATTTCCTATAGGAAAAAAATGAAGGTTCTCCGATTTCGTTCAAATTATGTGGGTCGTTAGTACTACGTTAGTACCGGTAAGTACCGAGAGATTTTCGTTTGTACCACATCCGTTGCGGAGTTATGGCCAATTCTCAAGTTCCAGCGCGCGGGCTGGAGAAACATGGGATTTCCTATAGGAAAAAAATGAAGGTTCTCCGATTTCGTTCAAATTATGTGGGTCGTTAGTACTACGTTAGTACCGGTAAGTACCGAGAGATTTTCGTTTGTACCACATCCGTTGCGGAGTTATGGCCAATTCTCAAGTTCCAGCGCGCGGGCTGGAGAAACATGGGATTTCCTATAGGAAAAAAATGAAGGTTCTCCGATTTCGTTCAAATTATGTGGGTCGTTAGTACTACGTTAGTACCGGTAAGTACCGAGAGATTTTCGTTTGTACCACATCCGTTGCGGAGTTATGGCCAATTCTCAAGTTCCAGCGCGCGGGCTGGAGAAACATGGGATTTCCTATAGGAAAAAAATGAAGGTTCTCCGATTTCGTTCAAATTATGTGGGTCGTTAGTACTACGTTAGTACCGGTAAGTACCGAGAGATTTTCGTTTGTACCACATCCGTTGCGGAGTTATGGCCAATTCTCAAGTTCCAGCGCGCGGGCTGGAGAAACATGGGATTTCCTATAGGAAAAAAATGAAGGTTCTCCGATTTCGTTCAAATTATGTGGGTCGTTAGTACTACGTTAGTACCGGTAAGTACCGAGAGATTTTCGTTTGTACCACATCCGTTGCGGAGTTATGGCCAATTCTCAAGTTTCAGCCGCGGGCTGGAGAAACATGGGATTTCCTATAGGAAAAAAATGAAGGTTCTCCGATTTCGTTCAAATTATGTGGGTCGTTAGTACTACGTTAGTACCGGTAAGTACCGAGAGATTTTCGTTTGTACCACATCCGTTGCGGAGTTATGGCCAATTCTCAAGTTCCAGCGCGCGGGCTGGAGAAACATGGGATTTCCTATAGGAAAAAAATGAAGATTCTCCGATTTCGTTCAAATTATGTGGGTCGTTAGTACTACGTTAGTACCGGTAAGTACCGAGAGATTTTCGTTTGTACCACATCCGTTGCGGAGTTATGGCCAATTCTCAAGTTCCAGCGCGCGGGCTGGAGAAACATGGGATTTCCTATAGGAAAAAAATGAAGGTTCTCCGATTTCGTTCAAATTATGTGGGTCGTTAGTACTACGTTAGTACCGGTAAGTACCGAGAGATTTTCGTTTGTACCACATCCGTTGCGGAGTTATGGCCAATTCTCAAGTTCCAGCGCGCGGGCTGGAGAAACATGGGATTTCCTATAGGAAAAAAATGAAGATTCTCCGATTTCGTTCAAATTATGTGGGTCGTTAGTACTACGTTAGTACCGGTAAGTACCGAGAGATTTTCGTTTGTACCACATCCGTTGCGGAGTTATGGCCAATTCTCAAGTTCCAGCGCGCGGGCTGGAGAAACATGGGATTTCCTATAGGAAAAAAATGAAGGTTCTCCCATTTCGTTCAAATTATGTGGGTCGTTAGTACTACGTTAGTACCGGTAAGTACCGAGAGATTTTCGTTTGTACCACATCCGTTGCGGAGTTATGGCCAATTCTCAAGTTCCAGCGCGCGGGCTGGAGAAACATGGGATTCCCTATGGGAAAAAAATGAAGGTTCTCCGATTTCGTTCAAATTATGTGGGTCGTTAGTACTACGTTAGTACCGGTAAGTACCGAGAGATTTTCGTTTGTACCGCATCCGTTGCGGAGTTATGGCCAATTCTAAGGTTCCGGCGCGCGGGCTGGAGAAACATGGGATTTCCTATAGGAAAAAAATGAAGGTTCTCCGATTTCGTTCAAATTATGTGGGTCGTTAGTACTACGTTAGTACCGGTAAGTACCGAGAGATTTTCGTTTGTACCACATACGTTGCGGAGTTATGGCCAATTCTCAAGTTCCAGCGCGCGGGCTGGAGAAACATGGGATTTCCTATAGGAAAAAAATGAAGGTTCTCCGATTTCGTTCAAATTATGTGGGTCGTTAGTACTACGTTAGTACCGGTAAGTACCGAGAGATTTTCGTTTGTACCACATCCGTTGCGGAGTTATGGCCAATTCTCAAGTTCCAGCCGCGGGCTGGAGAAACATGGGATTTCTTATAGGAAAAAAATGAAGGTTCTCCGATTTCGTTCAAATTATGTGGGTCGTTAGTACTACGTTAGTACCGGTAAGTACCGAGAGATTTTCGTTTGTACCACATCCGTTGCGGAGTTATGGCCAATTCTCAAGTTCCAGCGCGCGGGCTGGAGAAACATGGGATTTCCTATAGGAAAAAAATGAAGGTTCTCCGATTTCGTTCAAATTATGTGGGTCGTTAGTACTACGTTAGTACCGGTAAGTACCGAGAGATTTTCGTTTGTACCACATCCGTTGCGGATTTATGGCCAATTCTCAAGTTCCAGCGCGCGGGCTGGAGAAACATGGATTTCCTATAGGAAAAAAATGAAGGTTCTCGGATTTCCTTCAAATTATCTGTGATGTTAGTACTACGTGAGTACCGGTAAGTACCAAGAAATTTTCGTTTGTACCGCATCTTTTGCGGAGTTATGGCCTATTACCGTTATACTTTTATACCGATTCTGAGGATAACATTCTTCGTCTTTGATTTAATGTTGCGAAAATTCGTTGTCTTGGGAATAACATTTAGAATCAAAATTTTTATAATAACAACTTTTTTACAAAATTAAATTTTTTACAAATTTTGCGCTTACATTTTCAGTTTATGTTGAATATTTTATCGTTTCAGAAGCAGGTTGCACGAATACGAATTCTTTCTTTCTTATTTGTATCATTACTTTTATTGTCATGTTATTTTTTAATTGTAAATTTTAATTAATGACTGTATGTATGGATTTTTTGAGTATTTTTCGTATAAATTTTAAGATTTTATGCTGCATCAAATGATGAAATATGTAAAAATTTAATATGTAATAATGATTTGTAATATGTAATATTGATATGTTATAAAAAAATTGCTATTTACGTTATTTTTAAGGCGTGTAATTCCCATACGTCACATGAATATTTTCCATAAAAGAATCATTTTTAATGTATAGTTTTAATGCTTGATTTAATTTTATAACCTTTTTCTTAACGACCCCAACTTGAGCTAATGTTTGATTCTGCTCAGGTTTACTCTAATTTTATAAGTCTTCATTTCAGATAGGTTTTCGATTGGACTTTGACTGCTTCATGTCGGATTCGAATTGATCTTTTTTGACAAAGTGAAAATTATTTGAAAGGTTTAGAAAAAAATTTCATCAGAAAATCTATGTATTTGATTATTAAGGGGTATATATACATTTATGTATATATATATATGAGAACGTGTGTTTCAAAACTCTCCTTATCCAGAAAATAAAATTTTGGAAAATTTTCAAAAACGTAAAACAGCGTCCACTGATTTTCATGATAATTCACATTTTATCTATTTCAAAATTACTAGATATTTTTTTTTAATTTAGAATATTTTTTTGTGCAAGTTTATCAATAGTATAAATTTAAAAAAAATCGCGATTTGTTTTTACTTTTTAAAAATTTTTATTTATTTATTTATTTATTTTTGTACAAGGCGAGTTTTGAAACTTATGTTTTCATTCATACATGTACTCCTTTTTCTACTTGAAAAATAAAATTGAAACTAACGATATAATTTTAGATTGCATTTCTATAATTACATTAAAATACTGATCTATTAGCTTTTAATTTAAATTTCTGATTCTCGCCAATCAGTTTTCTTTTGTAGATCAGGTTGAAGTAGATTGATCAGAAATGGAAATTAAATCGACTTTGAATTGAAATTACTTCAAGTTGAAATAATTGAAGTTCTTGTGAGGGAGAACATCTTCTCCTCCCCACTTTCACATCCTAAAATCCTGCCTTCTCTCTTGCTCAGATTAGCGGTCTGCACGGGTCAGAATTTCCAGGCCCGTGCCCGGGCCGGCACGTTTATATTTTTACATCTCTAGGCCCGTCCTATACAGGAATCTGTGAAAACAGGCCTGGCCCGTTCTGGCCCCACACAATTTCTACTATTTCTAAAATATCAGATTTTTATCACCTAATTAAAATTACTTTAAAGAATACTGCAATACATATATATAGAATGATTTTACAGACTATTTTACAAGAAATAAACATTGTCAACTCTAATGATTACTTAGATTTTTGGACTATCAACATTCAAATAAAGATTCATTAAAAAATTGATACTGTTCAGAATAAAAGAAAAGAAAGAATGTTAAAAACATCGTAACTTTTGAAGATTAATAAAAGTAGATTTATGAAAATATTTCTGTATTATTTTATTAAACTTTTCAAATCCAAATTCAATTTCAAATCCAAAAAAGTTACTTTCTGATACATTTCGGATTTCATTTTTTTTTTTTTCGAAAATGCAAAAGATTAACAGATGTTTTTATTCGGAAACTATATAATCGAATAGCATTATTTATTTTTTTGATACAAGCAATTTAAGAAAACAAAGTCAAAGCTAGCATTTTGAATAGAATTTCTAGAAGCGACAACATGGGAAGGGAGAAAAATCTGCAACCATTCGATAAAAATCCCTTATCTCCCAAAAAGATTACACATATATCATATTTACCAAAAATGAAAACCACTATTTGATTCCAATTCCCTTCAAGAGTCAGGCTTGTTAATTTTATACTTTTACTAATTTACAGTTTAAATGTCCTACACATTTTTCGTCTAATATAAATTTAAAAATTAGTCAAAAAATATGTCGAACTTTCGCGTTTTTCAGAAATAAATTTAAGAAACACAAAGAAATATATATAAATATTACCCTAACAAGCTCTTTATCCCTATTAATAATTTTACAAGTTATGTTGTCTGCCCTACACATCTTCAGAACAATTAAATCTAGTTCCCGTTCGTCTTGTCAATATGCACAAAAACGATGCAATCCTGATCTTGTCCCAGCAAGAGACTGCTAAATAATATAAAGCCCGGATTACACACAATGTAACTGTCCGATGCCGATCTCTACACTGTACAAGTTCCATTTCGGTATTGATGTTGCCAAACTAGTATCGGCTCGTGACGCACATTTATACTTATTCTCGTTAACGCCATATTCATTGAAAATAGCTCATATTTTATCGTTTCTGCTTAAATGTTCTCAACGGACCGGTAGACACGCGAAATTTTTTATCGGCCCCACCCGCTTATTTTGTTTGTCGGCCCGGCCCATTCCGTTAAATATATATATATAATTCTGTCAGGCTAGCACGGGGTGGCCCGTTAGAAAATTCGGTACAGTTCCGCCGACTCTGGCCCTTGCAGGCCTCTAGCTTAGACTTGGACACAGTACATTTTACGGAAGATAAAAAATCGTTATTTGCTTCCCTACACCCCTCACAAATCAAATCTCACGCCTGCTAAAAATCTTTTTTGGAATGCTGTATGTTCACGATTAGAATCTGGCACGGCACCCAGTAATGAACCTCATGCAGTTTCATTATTGGTAAGTATCTTGAAAAAATCCTATTTAAAACTTTTGTTTTCCAGCAGGTAGATGCTTGAACTTTTATCAACAATTTGCATAAAACAGAGAAACCTTCTAAAAATAAATGGAATCTTGTAAGAAACATGCTGATAACATGTTCGGTCAAATCTATTGGAATTAAATGTCATTTTTAAGAGGTGTAAAGAGTAAAAGTTATGTCTGTGATTTACAACACTGTCAGTTAATATGTGACCTACTTGACCCCACTTTTTCGCGAGTTCCAGAGTGATATAATTCCTAAAGTTTCCGCGATGCAGATAATAGATTAAGAAAATAAAAAGATAGTCAGGTATATGTGAACACCTTACGTGAGATAAAAATTTCATTCTCTGATAAATATGTTGATATTATTAAATTATCGTGTAAAAAAATTCGATTATCATTTTTTTAAACTTTAATGATTCTGAATAACATACATTATTTGTAATGCTTTACAAAGTGTCCAATAAAAGTTTTTTTCTATAGATAATTAGTTTTTTTTCCGATAAATAAATTTTTGAAACTAAAATATTATTAATTAGTGGGCTGATGAAAAAAAAATGATTTTATGAAATGATCATTTTGTGGGCAGTTAATTTTCATCATTTTATTCAACAAAAATTCTGCTTTTTGTTATAGATATTACAAATTGTACGTTTTGCATTCATATGTCAGAATGATTGAAGATTTCAAATTTGCAATGCAATGTTAATTTTATTCTCAAACATTTGTTAACATACCTAAAATTATATTCCAACTAAATTTATGAATGCCCCCCCCCCCCCCAATTAGCAACAAAAGATACGCTCCAACTTTAAACAATATTTACTAAACCAATCATTGAATAACGCAATTTTTTTGTCTTACTTCTCATTGTAACAGGAAATATGTTAGAGGTCTGCAAGGGCCGGAATTTCCAGGTCCAGGCTCGGCCCGGCTCGTTTTGGCCCGTTACGATTTCTACGATTTCCAAAAATTCAGATTTTTATCATATAATTAAGATACCTTTAAAGAGTGCTGCATACTTATCTATGGAATGATTTTGCAGTATTTACAGTAAATACACATTTGTCATAGTTAGCGTTTTGAATAGAATTTCTGAAAGCGATATCATGGGAAGGGAGAAAAACCTGCAACCATTTGAGAAGCTATATTATATCTCAACAAGGTTATACAAGGATTTTTTTTACCAAAAATGAAAAACGCTATAAGATTCCAAATCCCTTCAATAGTCAGGCTTTATAACTTTTATATTTTTACAATTAAAAATTATTCTGAAAATGTGTCAAACTTTCTCGTTATTGAGAAATTAATTTAAGAATCATCAGGAAGTATATGTCCAAAGATTAAGCTAACATAAGTACTTTATCGCTGTTAGTAATTTTACAAATCATGTTGTCTGCCCTACAGATCTTTAGAACGATTAAGTCTGGTTTCGGTCCGGCAAGTCTATGTGTGGAAAAATAATGCAAGCTTGATCTCGGCCCGCACGAGTCAGCTAAAAAAATATTAAAACGGATTACACACAATGTAACTGCCCGATGCCGATCTCTACACTGTACAAGTTATATTTTCATATTGATACTCTCAAACTAGTATAGCTCGTGACGCAATTTATATTTATTCTCGTTAAAACCATTTTCGTTGAAAATAGATCATATTTTATCGTTTCCGCTGAAATCTTCAGAACGGGCCGGTAGGCCCGAAAATTTTTTATCTGCCGGGCCCGGCCCGTTAGAAAATTTGAAACGATTCCGCCGGCCCGAGTTGGCCCGCTGACCGGGCCGGGTACGGGCCACGGGGCAAACCCGGGCCCGTGCAGACCTCTAAAATATGTACTAAATAAGACTTAAAGCACCAGGAGACCGTAGAGGATGCATGTTAATAATTTTACATTTCTAGGACCGCCCCATACAGAAATCAGTGAAAACAGTCCCGGCCCGTTCTGGCACGGCACAATTTCTACTATTTCGAAAAATTTCAGATTTTTTTTTAAACGATTACTGCATACATATTTATGAGATGATTTTACAGTATATTTTACAAAAAATGCACAATAACAACATTAATGATTACTTATACTCTTTGACTTTAAACATTCATTAAAAAATTAATATGGTTTAGAATAAAAAATAAATTAAAAAAAAAGAAAATTAAAAACATCATAACTTTTGAAGCTGTATAGTAAAAAGTAGATTTATTAGAATATTTCTACATCATTTTATTAAAGATTTTCTCAAATCCAAAGGAGCTACTTTCTGATACATTTCTTTTTGAAAATGCATAAGATTAGCAGGTGTTTTTATTCAGAAAATATGTAATCGAATCTATTTCGAAAAAAAAAAATCATATTTTTATCATATACTTAAGATTCCTTTAAAGAATACCGCATACATTTTTATGGGATGATTTTATTGTATATGTTACAGAAAATACATCATAGAAACATTAATGATTACTGAGATTTTTAGACTTTCAACATTCATTTAAATATTCATTAAAAAATTAATTTGGTTTAGAATAAAAGGAAAAACAACTTTAAAAACATCATAATTTATGAATTTTTATAATAAGAAGTAGATTTATGAAAATATCTCTATATCATTTATTAAAGGTTCTCTGAATTCCAAAGAAATTACTTTCTGATACATTTCTGAATTAATTTCTTTTCGGAAACGAATAAGATTAGCAGGCGTTTTTATTGAGAAACTATGTAATCGAATAGCCTTATCCATTTTTGATCCAAAAATTTAAAGAAAATACTGTTAAAGTTAGCTTTTTGAATCGAATTTCCAGAAGCGGTAGCATGGAAAGGAAGAAATATCTACAAGCACTTGAAAAGAATCTCTTACACTCGGCAAGTATATAGGGGGAATTGGGGTACATTGATACATGGGGCACATTGATACACCCCCTCTACCGCTCACAGGAAGTTTCACAACGGTTCCAAAAGGTGATGCTAGTGCACTCAACTACATACAGAAAGTCCTGGAATGATTCAGTAGTTTGGTGAAATGGGACGGGTGATTTATTGTTTTCGTAGGTCAAAAGTAAATTTTAATTGTACAATTGAAATGGTATTATACAACTGTTCCAGTATTTTCAAAAGAAAAGAATACTCTCCCTGGCAAGTGAAACTACTCTTTATCAGTTCCTCATTTTTCATTCTTAGATAAATTATGAAGTGTTGGATTTGAGACTCATTTTATTCAAAATGGCTGTATGGGGCATATTGATACACTCTATCTCGGGGAATATTGATACCAGCTAAATCCTTTTTTAGTATATTTTTTCATTACTTTTTATTATTTTTTTACCCTACACTCCTTAATCCAACCATTTTCACCAAAAATTCCTAATATTAATTTCTATTGAAGTGAAATAGCTCTAATTTTTTATATTAGAACATTTTATAGTATTTTTGCAAACAGAAAAAGTACGAAGTTAGCCAAAAGCTTGTACTAGTAGAACTATTAAAAGAAAAGGACGGCATTCTGGCAAATCTGGAATTTATATCGATTTTCCAGAGAAAAAAAAAGTGTTTTCGACATGAGAAATGTTAAGTAAGAAAAGCAAACTTCAGAACAGAAAAAGATAATTATATTATAAACAGAAATTTTAATATAATTATCCTCTATTTTCTGTTTATAAAACTATTTATAAACAGAAAACCTGGTAATTTTTTCATCTTTCCCAAGAAAGATGATAATCCTGGGATTGAAGCGCTAGATATGACAAAGTTACCACAGCCAACAATCAGACAAGGAACAGCCAAAACATCAGGTCATAATATATTTAATTTTGATTGTTTTAATACTGCTTAAAAATAAATTTTGGGTGATTTGAATTTCTATAGATAAATATAAAATAGTTTTCTAACACATTTTCTATGAAAAATATCCATTGGTATTATTTTGTCGTCATTTTTCTCAAACGTATCAATCTGCCCCGCGGATGGGGCATATTGATAGAAATGACTTTTTATTATTTTTTTTAAATTACATGCAAAAATACTATATAAAACAATTATTGTACATTTTTATAACATACTATACAAGTTTTGCTGTCACCTCATGGAAAAAAAAACTTGAATTTTCTACTTTTTTACACAAAAAAAAAAAAAAAAAAAAAAAAAAAAAAAAAATCTTAGAAAAAAACTGTATCAATCTACCCCACTTCCCCCTACAAATATTTTACTTACCAAAAATGTAAAACACTATTTGATTCCAAATTTTTTCAATTGTCAGGCTTGTCAATTTTATAACATTACAATTAAAAATTAGTTAGGAAATTTCTCAAACTTTCGACTTGTTCAGGCATGAATTTAAGAACCCCAAGATATATATTTCCAAAGATTAGTTTAACAAAGTTCTTTGACACTATTAAATCTTTAACAAATCGTGTTGTCTACCCTATAGAATTTCGAGAACAATTAGTTCTTGCCTGCCTGGACAATATGTAGAAAAAAAATGCAAGCTTGATCTCAACCTGGCACAAGTCAGCTAAAAGAATATTAAATCCGGGTTGGACACTACGTAACTGTCCGCTTCCGATCTTTCACTGTACAAATTACATTTTTGTATTGATATTGT
Organism: Maratus speculifer; assembly: GCA_964019185.1. Classification (NCBI taxonomy): domain Eukaryota; kingdom Metazoa; phylum Arthropoda; class Arachnida; order Araneae; family Salticidae; genus Maratus; species Maratus speculifer. The sequence goes on along the minus strand of OZ025301.1, from coordinate 157,845,683 downwards.
CAAATTAGTATCAGCTCGTGACGAACATTCTAGTTAAAGCCATATTCATTGAAAATAGCTCATATTTTATCGTTCTTATCAAATCTTTATAACTGTCCGGTAGGCCCAACTGTCTTTTACAGCCAAGCTATGCTCGAATAGACCGGTCCGGCCCGTTGAAAAACTTATTCTGATTCTGCCAGCCCGACCCGTTCGAAAATCATTTCGCCTGCCCAACCCGGGCTCGTGCAGACCTGTAGAGCCGTATAAAAATTTAAATTTTGTAATTTTTAAAGGAATGCTTTTTTTTACCCCAATTGCTTTTATTATATTTCTTTACTTCATTTAAAACATTTTTGTAACTGGAACTGTATGCCTACGACTAACTATTAAGAAATTAGCCATTGGCCACCGTTGATAGTGGACATCCTGTCGAGAGAAATCTCAAACACTATGCTTATCTGATAAGAAAATTAAAAAAAATGAAATTTTTCCAAATAATTATAACTTAACACCTCACAACTTTTAAGATCAATTCACTTTAAAAAAATACAAAAGGAACTTAATTGCGTTCATTATACTATTCATTTTCATATCAAAATACATTTGAGCTCCAATTAATAGAATGTCGAAGTATCTCTAGTATCAAACTCTCTTAAAATTTTACAATGCAAACATTGCATTATTTTTTTATTACAAAAAAAAAAAAAAATAGGAATAAAACCAATATAATCTATATCGTTAAATGCACTTAAATTAAAAACCGTTTTCAAACTAAATATACGTATACTTTTGTATGACTTGTAAAATACTATCATAGCTACCAAAACAATTTATAATAAATATATTTTTTTTATAATAATAAATAAAATATTTTTTGCTCTTGGAAAACAGAAATTTAAAGGTAATTTTTGCTTCATTTATTATGTAATAAGAGCAAATTTTACTCTTTTTAAAACATTCTTTCTTGAATATTATAGTTTCTCTGGCTGGATTCGGGCTGAGAATTTAATTGCTTTACTGGCCGATTTTGGGCTGAAAATTTAGGTTTTATATAGGGATGGACAATAATTTTTTTCTAGGTGTTGTACCCGTTCTCATATCGAACTGTTAATTTTTATACCGAGGTCAGTCGAATTTAATTTCTGTGGATCGATATGCCTCGGGCTTGGAAATTTCGGCCCATGCAGATTTCTAGAACAGCATTCAATCCTTTTGCAATCAATATGTACATTTTTAGATATTAGCATACAAATTTATTTAATTTTACTTTTCATAATTGTTGAGAAAAATATAAATTTATTAGAGCAGGGATTAATATTCTATTCCATTCATGAAAGTTTTTTTTCTTTTTTTCACGAAATGTTTATAATCTTATGTGCTACTTTGCATACTTTGATTTGAGTCATATGAAGAATGTTAATATATTTCCTCTTTAAAAAAAAGTATGCGATTCATTACCATAGAGAAAGCTTGAAAAAGTTTTTTTTTTTTTAATTTTATTGGAAAAGCATTTTTTAGCTTTTTGCGATCCTTACACACATTTTTAAAAATTTCTCTGTATATTTTATTTAATTTTACATTTTATATTTGTTGGAGAAGAATTATATTTATTATTCTGTGCAGCACATATTTCTATCTTTATTATGTTTATAAAATCAGATATCATATTTACATTGACTTTAAAAAAAAAAAAAAAACTTTAAAGTTTACAAGATTACAAAAAACTATACACATTCATGAATATCCGTTAAACAACAAATAAGGAAAATTACGTCCTATTTAAAATAGACAAATAATAACACTGTCAAACAGTTTAAATAAAATAATGTATTAACAAGACATTTATGTCATATTTCGATATAATTTTTAATTTTTGTTACCAATTCTAATGCAGCACATGTAGTAATATTTTTTCTAACAACAAAAGTATTTTAACGTGACTATTAAAAAGGTTAAAAAAAACTTTAAAGTGATAAATTCATTAACTTATATTAAAAGCATTAAATTGAAGAAATTGCCTCATATTTCAAATCGACAAAGGATAATACTGACAAACAGTTGAAACTTAAAAGTATATCTATGCCAGACTTTTATTTCAAGATAGTCCTTTTAACGAATGCTGCCAATTCTATTAAATCGCAAATGATATATTTTTTACTAAAATTCTTTCATGTGATTGTTAAAAAGAGATATGAAACTTTATTAAAAATTAAGTCAGATTTAAATTTTTAATATTTAAAGTTATAAATATAATTTTCTAAAAGGTATGTCAGTGAGAAATAAAATCCTCTTTTATTTTATTAACAATATAGTAACACTTATTATAGCAGTAGTAACAATTATGCAAAGTTTGAATAATTATGCCGAATCTTTTATTTCTTCTTGTTATTTATTAGAAGATTAATTTTCTATACATTTTAACTAAATACAGACATTTTCAAAGATTTAAATTACATATTTTGGTTTTGCATAACTGTTTATGAAAATATGTTTGTCATTTTGCTCAATTTAACATAAATTGCTATTTTATTTCGCATGTATGATGTACACTATACGGCTAATGATGACCAATCACTTCCGATTTGTTAGATATTTAAAAAAAAAATCATGATGATTGAGGAATTATCCAGAATTTTCAGCTGTACAAACATCAAATTATACCTCATATATTTCTGGGGAAATTCCACCCCACACACACACACCGAAACCCCACAAGGGTCAGTCAACATATTAAAAGAAAAGATATGGCATTTGGATAATCCTCTAAAACCAACGTCGCTAAAGCGTTGAAGCGTTAGAACGTGATTAGGAGGTTTATTGTAATAAACTGCGTTCATTTTTTATGAGGATATCACGTATACTAGTGGAGAAATTCAGTTTTTTTTATAAAATCAACCCCAAATTTCCCCAAATGTTTTGTTTATAATTTGCAGAGTTCTTCATATAAAAGAATATTCTTTTCAGAAACCATGACCAGCGACATTCTACTCAATATCCAATCACTCAATCAGAATTTAAAAAAATAAATATTGGATAAAAAATAGACAGTTTCTCTAAATAAAAATTCACTACGTAATAGAATATGCTACGTAATAGAATGATAGCACCCTGCAATCAGAATTTTAAAATAATAAAAAATGTATAAAAAATGAACAATTACACTAAATAATAATTCACTGCGCAGGCACAAATGCATTCAAAATGCAATGTGGATAATGTATTAGAACAAATTTCATGTATATATAGAACAACTTTCGTGAAAGTCTCAAAAACATAGCTTGAAAATTCTGAAATTTATTTTTGATAGAAAAGATCGAAATTCGTTGTTCCACAAATGCAGCAAAAAGATGAGGGTCTTTATCCGAATACAAATTGATTATTGCCCATCGAGCGTACAGAAGCATGCACGTACTACTATATTTCGATATAGCCCCTCGTGTTTTTGCTTCCTTTTGGAAACAATGGATTTCGAGCTAATTCTATCAACGATCAGTTTCAGAATTTTCAAGCTATGTTTTTGAGAACTTCACAAACGTTGCCCTATACATTTATTTAATACATTATGCGCATTATATTTAGGTCGCATTCGCGCATGCGCAGTGAAAATTCAGTGAATTTGTTCATTTATCCTCTAATATTTATTACCGCTATAACTCTGATTGAAGGATATTGGGAACATTATCATTTGTAATGGTTTCTGAAAAGGACATTCTTTTACATTAAGAACACTGCAAATTATATTCAAAACATTTGGAGGAATTTGGAATTTTTTTTAAAAAAAACTTAATTTTTCCGTGAATATGCGTGCTATACTTATAAAAATGAACACTGTATATTATAAGACACCTCCTAATCATGTTCTAAAATTTCAATACATTAGCAATAGTAAATTTTATAGGGATAACCAAAAGCTATTCGCTATTCTTCGATTTTTTTTACACTCCCCTATGGGTTTTCGGGAAAAAAATCTTCATGAACATATATGACGTCTACTATACTATTTACCCACTTGAAATTTCAGGATAATTTGTTATGCATTTTCCTAAATATCTAACAAAACGTCTAAGATTGCAAGTATCATGGCCACATAGTGTATTTTTTCTTAAATGCTTGAAGATCCTATACGTTATAATATATTTTCTAATGAATCATATAAATATTATAAAAAAGAGCTTAATAATCTTGTTAATAAACAAGTAATTTAGTAAGATTTATGGAAAAGATGCTGGAAATGCTATTTATTTGGAATTTTTTTTCTTATTTATAAAATTATTTCTTCCCATTTTTTGAGCTGGATGTAAACAGTTTTATATATTTATACGTATATTAGTTTACTTTTACAGCGCTTAATTCATGAAAAATCTATATCAATATACTCATTTACCATTTTGCATAATCTTTTAGAGCTTATTATCTATATAGCATCTTATTCGAAAAACTTTGTGTCATAATATAGTTTGAATGGTAGATATTAGATAATGTAAAATACAGTCAGTAACACTCAATATTGTGATTCTTACTTCATCAGAAAAACTTTCAAATTGCAACAACGTATTCATGTGTCCTGACTGCAATTATTACACTGTTAAAAATAAAGGTGAGAAACCAGTTGCATTTGGCTCTCAGGGATGAAAAGGTGTAACCATTTGACACCCGCGGGCTTGAAAATGTGTTCGGGGTGCCGTTTGATCCCTCACTGGGTGAATCACGCGAATTAGGGTGCCGCGCAATGCATACCTTTGGAAGATTTTCCCCCATAGTTATTTGCGCATGTTCTGCGATGTGTGTCCTTCCTCTTCAACTCACCGTCACTGGTGGATTATAACAGCAATTTCTCCCTACGAAGACTATCACCGCGCATGCGCTATCCCAATTTCGGTTGGAACTTCGGATGGAAAACTTTTGGTGAGCTTTTTACATAAAGCAATCTTTGAGTTTCTGGACATTTGAACATTTCAAGGAGACTTTGAAGGTGAGCTCGATGGCCGAACGGTTTGAGCGCAGAGTTTGCAATCAGACGTGGGTTCGAATCCTTCACAGGACAAAAGTCAGTTTATAATTCATTTTTATTATTGGGCCCTGTAGATTAGGGGTGCCATAATTTCACCCTAATTAAGAGTGCCATTCTGGCTCCTCTAGGGGTGTCAGCAGTGAGACAAGCCTTTCACTCCTAAAAGGTGCAATGTGTCACCTGTAGTTTTAACAGTGTATATAGAATATAATCATTTCATAAGACAAGGAATTTCTGCCTTTCTATCATAAAAATTTTCTCTCCCATTGAAATTAACCTATTCTATTTTAGCGCTTTAATTATAAAGTGGGAAAAAATAGATTCTGTAAGATTTTAACTTTTCATATGCAATTCAGTAAGAAGCATAGACTAGGAGGAGTAAGAGAATTGGGGAGAGTACACTGTTAAAACTACAGGTGACACATTGCACCTTTTAGGGGTGAAAGGCTTGTCTCACTGGTGACACCCCTAGGGGAGCCAGAAGGTGAAAATGGGTGAATTAACCTTAATTAGAGTGAAAAGATTGCACCCTTAATCCAGAGTGCCCAATAATAAATAAAAATTAAACACCGACTTTTGGCCAGCGAAGTATTCGAACTCATAACGTCTGATTGCAAGTTCAACGCTCTAACCGCTCGGCCATCCAGCTCCCCTTCGAAGTCTCCCTGAAATGTTCAAGTGTCCTGAATTTCAAAGATTGCTTTATGTAAAAAAGCTCGCCAAAATTTAGCCATTAGAAGTTCTAAACGAAATTGGGATAGCGCACGCGTGGTGATAGTCATCGTAAGGAGAAATTGCTGTTTTGATCCACTAGTGACGGCGAGTTGAAGGGGAAGGATACACGTCACAGAGCATTCGCAAATAACTAAGGGGTGAAAATCTTTCAGCGGTATGCATTGCACGGCACCTTGATTAGCATGAATCACCCAGTGAGGGATCAAACGGCACCCCCAAACACGTTTTCAAGCCCGCGGGTGTCAAATAATAACACCTTTTCACCCCTGGGTGCCAAATGCAACTGCTTTGTCACCTTTATTTTTAACAGTGGGTAAGCATGCGTTGCAACATCTTTGGGAATTTGCATTTTTCTACCAACTTATACATTTATAAAATATTATTTTGGATTAACTGTTTAATGCACAGAATCTTTTTAATTTTTCCCTTGTGACAACAACTATGCTTTTATGTTTTCAAATTTTTAGATTCTGCTTCAACTTATCATTTAATAAAGAAAAAAAATCTAATACTTGCATGGAAATTAAAAAAAAAAGTGAAAGTTTATAGAACTTTTTATACTTGGACGTTCGATTGATTGAAATTAGGTAAATTGGGGCTTGATTAAATTTTGATTTGAGTAGTAAGAAGAAAGTTAATAAATACTTTTATTTTATTTTATTATTTTTTTTTTAATGCCACAGAGGGTATGTTAAGATATAAGAAGTTAGAATTGTTAATAAAAAATCCATTTTTGTTTCCATTACTTATTAGATAAACAAGCTGTTTAAGCTAAATAAATAAATATTTATTTATTTAGCTTATATATATATATATATATATATATATATATATATATATATATATATATATATATATATATATATATTTATTAAAAACAATTTTTCATTTGAACTGCTAATAATTTATTTACAAATCTTTTTTTGATTAACATTTTATTTTATTCTATGATTTTATGTCAATTGTTGTTAAAATTTCTTTTCATTATTATACTTTATATTTATCACTACAATATTTATAACAAACAAATGAATGTGTCACTGATTTATCTGCAATATGTTTAGTGTATTATTGAAAAAAATTATAATTTTTTACTTATCATTATTTTCATTTCGGAAATTACACCTTTTTCTTTATTATTACAATAGTAATATGTTACATTTACAAATAATTGTAATGTATTGTAAACATTTTATATTAATAAAATAATGTAAAAGAATCCTTTTTCGATTGTGTTTAACATTTCGTTATTTTTTTTAGATGTTTATTTGGCTTACATCAGAAAATAATAAAATATAAATTCAATTATACATAAATGTTACGGCCAAAACCCGAAATTGGCCAATTCTAGAATTGGTCGGCTAATTCCCGAACTGGTCAGCAACGTTTAAAAATGATTGGCCGATTCGCGAACTGGCCAGATGCGACTGTTCAATTCTCGAACTGGCCAGATGTGATTGGCCAGTTCACAAAATAGATATAGGCACATTAGAAAGGCTTAATCCTTTCTAACATAGTTGAAAGAGTCTATGAATTCAAACAGTCTAGCCGTCTGTCTGCCCATGCCCTAACTCGAGTAAAGGCTCTGATTAACTTGTAATTGCTATCTTATTTGGTTTATCAATTAATTTCGGTATTGAAAGGGAATTGTGTTCTATTTTTGGTTAATTTACTGGGATACACAAAGATACTTCGTTTAAATATAAGCAAAGGGAATCGTTTCATTTCAATGTTGTTAGATTATCTCAGTTACAATAAAATTGATACCTATGCATAGCATATTAGAATAGCGTGGAAATATTCTTTCCTGTCATGTGTGCATGTCAGTGCAATCTACCGGGGCCGTCACGAAACTACTTTTTTCTCTAAATCAGAAACAACTTCTAAAAGAAGTTTATTGACGACCCCATATCTAAAGGATAGCCTTAAATGCCCAGTTCGGATGTTGGCCAAGGCTTCCCTGCCAGTTCGGGAATTGGCCGGCCAAAACCCGAAATACGCTATTCATTTCATGTATTTTGCGTTTTGGCCAGAAAACTTGGTCAGTTCGGATATTGGCCGGCCAGTTCTAGAATCAGCCAGGCTCCGGGTTTTGGCTGTGACACACACATATATATATATATATGTATATATATATTATTTTCAGAACAATAAACTTACTTTCAAAATTTCAAACTTATATCCATTTCTAGGAAATTTAATTATGCAAATATGATAGCTCGGCTGTTTTAAAAAAAACTACTTGCATTGTACTGTTGTTTGAAAGTATCAATAATCTTCAAGTAAAGAAATGAAAAAAAGCATTCTTTTAATAAATGATGATATATCAGAAAAAAAAATCTAAGACCCATTTAAAATTAATGTTTTATTAATCGTAATTCCCCTTAAATAACATCACATGTCTTTTGAAAAACCGTACCTTGAAAGTAAAAAAAGTAATGGATTATTATAAAGAAATTTTATTTTTTTACCCTTTTTAGTAAGATTTCATATGAAATACTCATTGCGGTGCTCCTATGTTGAAATTTCTGAAAATTTTTATTTCAGATCTACACCGATTATAATCTCTAGACCCCAAAACTACCATCAGTAAAAAAAGTTTATATATATGTGTGTATGTATATTTATATATCACTTTTTTATGGGCACGGTAACTCCTATAATTCTGCTCAAATATCTTCCAAACGGATACTTAAAAACAAAGGGCATAAAATCTCGGTCAAGTTCGTTAATGGGCAAAATCGGACCAAGTAGAAATATGGAGGGTTTTTCCGAAAACCGGAAAAACTCCATAATTTCTTATTGAAAATAAATATCGAATAAGTTTAAAGTTTATATTACTCCTAAAAAATGGGCAAAAAGTTAAATGCATGACAGATTTTTGATAAAATTAAAAATGAGCTCATGCGGGGAAAGAAAATAGGATTTTTGAAAAAAAAAATTCATAACTTCATCAATTCTCAAGATATCACATCCAATTAAATTACAATTTTTTAAATATTATATATATTTTTAATATTATCTAAAACTTAAAAAAAAACAAATACTCTATTTGCAAATTTTTGATAGGAACAACTCTCGTTGCAATAATAATAAAAAAAACAAAAACAAAGGAGGGAGGGGGGGGGGCAGGAAGAAATAAATCTATTACTTCCTCAATTCTTAAGATATTAAATTCGATAAAATTTATTATACATCTTTTCAATTATATCTACAGCTTTTACACTGTCACGTTTTTGATAGGATCAATTCTTATATCAAAAATAAATTAAACAAAAACAAGAGCTGAAGGAAAAAAACTCAAATTCAAACTGCTTACATTCTGAATCATTTTTAAATCCATTTTGTTCTAAAACAGAAATGCAACTTGCACAATGTAAAGATCGACATTGGACTGTTATATTGTGTACCCGGACGTAATATTTCTTTTAGTAGACTCATGCCGGGTCGAGTCAGGCTTCCATTGTTTTCCAACATATAACGGAACTAGACTTAACTGTTTCAAGATGGGCAGGGCAGAAAATATGATATGTAAAAATATTAATAGTGTTAAAGAAATTCTGTTAACGTAATCTTTGGAAATATACTTCTCAGTGGTTTTTTTTAAATGGTTCCTAAATTCGCTGCTCATCAACGAGAAAGTTTGACGCATTTTCTGACTAATTTTTGATTACAAAAGACAAGTCTGACTATTAAAGGTACTTGGAATCGAATAGCGTTTTTCATTTTTGGTATATAATATCCTTGCATAGATTTGTTGCAATAACATTTTTTTTAACGTGGTTGCAGATTTTTCTCCCTTCAGATGCTTTTGGCTCCGGAAATTCGATTCAAAGTGCTAACTTTGACAGTATTTTCTTTTAATATTTGGATCAAAAAATGTATAAGGCTATTCGATTACATAGTTTCTGATTAAAAACACCTGGTAATCTTATGCGTTTCCGAAAAGAAATGAATTCAGAAATGTATCAGAAAGTAACTTCTTTGGAATTCAGAAAATCTTTAATAAATGACTTAGAAGTATTTTCATAAATCTACTTTTTATTATAAAATTTCGAAAGTTATGAAGTTTTTAACATTGTTTTTTCTATTATTCTAAACAATATTAATTTTTTAATGAATCTTTAATTGAATGATGAAAGTCTAAGAATCTGAGTAATCATGAATGTTTCTATGATGTATTTTCTGTAAAATATACGATAAAATCATCCCATAAAAATGTATGCAGTATTCATTAAAGGAATCTTAATTATATGAAAACAAATCTCATTTTTTTTTTAAATAGAAGAAACTGTGTGTAGGGCCAGTTCAGGCAGGACCTGATTTCATTTATTTCTATACGGACCGTGCCGTGTCTAGAAATGTAAAAATATAAACAAGTTGGTCCGGAAAACAGGGCTGGAAATCCGTGCAAACCTCTACCGCTTCTCAAAACTGAAAATTGATCACAGCTCCGAAACTGATGCGGTACCAACGAAAATCTCACGGTACATACCGGTACTAACGACATACATAATTTGAACGAAATCGGAAGACTTAATTTTTTTTTCCATGGGAAATCTTACGTTTCCCTAACCCACAAACTGGAGATGAATAGTCGACATAACTTCGCGACGGATGTGGTACAAACGAAAATCTCTCGGTACTTACCATTAGTAACATAGTACTAACAATACACATAATTTGAACGAAATCGGAGAACTTTGATTTTTTCCTATGGGAAATCCCATGTTTCTCCAGCCCGCGCGCTGGAACTTGAGAATTGGCCATAACTCCGCAACGAATGTGGTACAAACGAAAATCTCTCGGTACTTACCGGTACTAACGTAGTACTAACGACCCACATAATTTGAACGAAATCGGAGAACCTTCATTTTTTTCCTATAGGGAATCCCATGTTTCTCCAGCCCGCGCGCTGGAACTTGAGAATTGGCCATAACTCCGCAACGGATGTGGTACAAACGAAAATCTCTCGGTACTTACCGGTACTAACGTAGTACTAACGACCCACATAAATTGAACGAAATCGGAGAACCTTCATTTTTTTCCTATAGGAAATCCCATGTTTCTCCAGCCCGCGCGCTGGAACTTGAGAATTGGCCATAACTCCGCAACGGATGTGGTACAAACGAAAATCTCTCGGTACTTACCGGTACTAACGTAGTACTAACGACCCACATAATTTGAACGAAATGGGAGAACCTTCATTTTTTTCCTATAGGAAATCCCATGTTTCTCCAGCCCGCGCGCTGGAACTTGAGAATTGGCCATAACTCCGCAACAGATGTGGTACAAACGAAAATCTCTCGGTACTTACCGGTACTAACGTAGTACTAACGACCCACATAATTTGAACGAAATCGGAGAACCTTCATTTTTTTTCTATAGGAAATCCCATGTTTCTCCAGCCCGCGCGCTGGAACTTGAGAATTGACCATAACTCCGCAACGAATGTGGTGAAAACGAAAATCTCTCGGTACTTACCGGTACTAACGTAGTACTAACGACCCACATAATTTGAACTAAATCGGAGAACCTTCATTTTTTTCCTATAGGAAATCCCATGTTTCTCCAGCCCGCGCGCTGGAACTTGAGAATTGGCCATAACTCCGCAACGGATGAGGTACAAACGAAAATCTCTCGGTACTTACCGGTACTAACGTAGTACTAACGACCCACATAATTTGAACGAAATTGGAGAACCTTCATTTTTTTCCTATAGGAAATCCCATGTTTCTCCAGCCCGCGCGCTGGAACTTGAGAATTGGCCATAACTCCGCAACGGATGTGGTACAAACGAAAATCTCTCGGTACTTACCGGTACTAACGTAGTACTAACGACCCACATAATTTGAACGAAATCGGAGAACCTTCATTTTTTTCCTATAGGAAATCCCATGTTTCTCCAGCCCGCGCGCTGGAACTTGAGAATTGACCATAACTCCGCAACGGATGTGGTGAAAACGAAAATCTCTCGGTACTTACCGGTACTAACGTAGTACTAACGACCCACATAATTTGAACGAAATCGGAGAACCTTCATTTTTTTCCTATAGGAAATCCCATGTTTCTCCAGCCCGCGCGCTGGAACTTGAGAATTGGCCATAACTCCGCAACGGATGTGGTACAAACGAAAATCTCTCGGTACTTACCGGTACTAACGTAGTACTAACGACCCACATAATTTGAACGAAATCGGAGAACCTTCATTTTTTTCCTATAGGAAATCCCATGTTTCTCCAGCCCGCGCGCTGGAACTTGAGAATTGGCCATAACTCCGCAACGGATGTGGTACAAACGAAAATCTCTCGGTACTTACCGGTACTAACGTAGTACTAACGACCCACATAATTTGAACGAAATCGGAGAACCTTCATTTTTTTCCTATAGGAAATCCCATGTTTCTCCAGCCCGCGCGCCGGAACTTGAGAATTGGCCATAACTCCGCAACGGATGCGGTACAAACGAAAATCTCTCGGTACTTACCGGTACTAACGGAGTACTAACGAATGACATTGTTGAATTTCCTGAACTCCTTAGGTGCGGGCTGGTGAAATGCACCTCAATCTTTTCTGCCAAGACCTTATTTTCAGTTAGATGAAGGCAAAATAGAACGCTGCTAGTGCCATCTGTTGGCATGAAATAAAACCAGACGAATTAAATTTCTTGGGTTAAACTTATTTATAGGATTTTAAAAAAATTTAAATAAATGCAAAATTTAGAGGTTTTTTTTAAGTTAAAAAATATAACTTTATTATTATTTTTGAAATCGAAAAATAAAAGTATATCGCTTTTCTATGTAAATTATTTCCTTTACATGTTGATTATTTGTCAGAATTAATTTAAATAAATGTAGCTTTTTTTTTCTTTGAAAAAAGAAAAAAAAAAATCAAAAAATGAAGGTATATTATTTTTCTTTGTAAATTATTTCATTAAGTTGATCATTTGTCAGGATTAATTTAAATATAGTAGCTTTTTTTCTTTAGGAAACTTTTTTTAATTATTATTGAAAAATTATGAATGGGTATGAGAATTCGTCTTCAACAAATCGAAATATATATACAGTAAAATCTTCATAACGGACACTCCCAAATAGCGGACACCTCTATTTAACGGACAGTTTTCAAATCCCCACTACCAAAACTTTAATTTTTGTATGTTTAACCTCTGAATAACGGACATTCCGAATAGCGGACAGTAGTTTTGGCAAAAAAGAACAAAAAATTATTTTTGTAACGAGGAAAAAAAATAAAAATCCTCTAAATTTATCAGGGCAATGTATCACAATTTTTGTGATCACATATAAATGAGGGGATGAGCTGGAGAAAATCCCCTCTCTCCCCTACATTTATCCCCTACATACCCCCCCCCCCCCACTCACACACACACACACCCTCACCCTCGGATGATTGGATGCTTTGCTTTTAAGAAGCAGAAAAATAAAATAAAGAGTTATGCATTTTTTTAAAAAAAAGATGATTTAAAAGGATTAAAACTACCCACAGAGTTAAAACCTCACATTGAAAAACAAATTACATCTAATCGCAAGTAAAAGAATACTTTTGTAACATTTTTTTTCTTTCTTTCTTTCTTTTTTTTTTTTTTTTTTTTTTTTTTTGTAAGAATGTAATAAGCAAAGGATAAAGGTATGCACAATTTTATTTCAGTTTTATTGCTTTGAAAATTATTTTAATTTCTGGTTTAGTCATATAATAGAGGTTTTAGGGCATTTTTAAATTGACTAATGAAACTTTAAGCATTCATTAGCAATTTTTCTATCGCTGAGATTTTCCCAATAGCGGACACCTCCGAATAGCGGACAATTTCTGCACTCCTAAGGTGTCCGTTATTTAGAGGTTTTACTGTATTAAAAAAAAAAAAAAAAAAAAAAAAAAAAAAAAAAAAAATCTACATAATTAATTTAAATTTAACTAAAATTATTGAAGGTAATAGATTTTTAAAATAATTAATATGTATGTATATTTTAATCCCACTTCATCTTTCATTATTTATAAATTCAGAATCTTACGAAAAATAACATCTTTCAGAGTTCTTTAAATTAAGCTTTTTCATTTCTTAGCAAGAAGAGAAATGAATTATTAAAAAATAATAATAATAGTTATGTGTTCCTTCTATGACTAGCATTAAAATTTTAAATTTTTTTCTAACATCAAAAGTATGTATATTTTAATCCCACTTCATCTTTCATTATTTATAAATTCAGAATCTTACGAAAAATAACATCTTTCAGAGTTCTTTAAATTAAGCTTTTTCATTTCTTAGCAAGAAGAGAAATGAATTATTAAAAAATAATAATAATAGTTATGTGTTCCTTCTATGACTAGCATTAAAATTTTAAATTTTTTTCTAACATCAAAAGTATGTATATTTTAATCCCACTTCATCTTTCATTATTTATAAATTCAGAATCTTACGAAAAATAACATCTTTCAGAGTTCTTTAAATTAAGCTTTTTCATTTCTTAGCAAGAAGAGAAATGAATTATTAAAAAATAATAATAATAGTTATGTGTTCCTTCTATGACTAGCATTAAAATTTTAAATTTTTTTCTAACATCAAAAGTATGTATATTTTAATCCCACTTCATCTTTCATTATTTATAAATTCAGAATCTTACGAAAAATAACATCTTTCAGAGTTCTTTAAATTAAGCTTTTTCATTTCTTAGCAAGAAGAGAAATGAATTATTAAAAAATAATAATAATAGTTATGTGTTCCTTCTATGACTAGCATTAAAATTTTAAATTTTTTTCTAACATCAAAAGCTTGTAAATATGAAATTGAATTTTTTAAAAATTAGATAATTATAATAATAAAAGTTTTACATTTAAATATTTAGTTTTGTACTTAGTAATATATGTTTATATGTGAGTATTTGTACTATAATACATGTATAATTTTTCTTTTCTGTTTATTTATAAAAACAAAACAAAAACAATTACTCATTTCTCTTCAAACTTTATCTAGGCTGGCTTAAAATGGGATAAAAATAAGGTATTAATCATTTCAACTATAAAATTATCTTTAACAATTTTAACTAAATTTAATTTGATCTTATAAATGGTTAAAAAAAAGTACGACTTATTTAAGACGAATTTTCATACTCAATAATAATCTCATACCCAATTTTAATAATTTAATACAAAAAATAAATTATTTTTTTATGAAAAAAAAAACTACCTTTATTTAAATTAATTCTAACAAATAATATACTAAGTGAAATAATTTACACAGAAAATCTATATATCTCTAATTTTCGATAAAAAAAAATCATAATAAGATTATATTACTTTTTTTATATTATTTTATTATTTTTTATTATTTTTTTAAACTATAATTAAAAAAAAGTAATCTGAATTTTGCATGTAAAACTTTTCAAAATCCTATAAATTAGTTCAAATTAAAGAAATACAATTCTTCTAAGTTCATTTCATGCCAATAGATAGCAGGAGCAGTGTCCCAGTCCGAGTGCTACACGACAAAAATAAGGTGAAAACTGCAAATCGTGATAAGAATATACCGCTTCGTGAGTATGCACTTTATGATAATACAATACATATTAGAGGGGGAGGCATCTCGGAATTCAAGATGGCGGCTGTTATTCAAAATGGCGACATTTTCTGAATTTTCTTAATATGCGTAATATAAATATGCATTTCATGTCGATTTAAAGGCAATTTTTCGTTTTTAACACTTTCCAACATTATTTAAAAAAGCGTATGAATTCGGTTCATCTGTTTGTTTGTCTGCCTGTCCGCCTGTCTTTCCATGCTCTAGCACGCTTAAATGTACTCAAAGTGCCATGTAAATTTATTTGTTTTATGAAGTTTATAATAACATACTCGGAGTAAAAAGTAAGGTGTATAGTATTTTTAATGCATTTTCAGGGTGCTAAAAAAATTGCATTAAACATTGTGCATGCGGCGAAATCGTTTGCAATGCGATTTAATGATGTTATACTCTTTAAACCACATTCAAATTGATATAATCAATGTTAATACTGCAATGAACTACCAAATACTTACTACATAATAAGATGTGCATAGTATTTACCTACCGCTAATTTACAGTGCCAAACCAAAATAAGAAAATATGTGTTTGTAATGTGTATATTAATTTTATAAAGATCACCATCTAATTCAAGTGTTATTAGTGGAGTGGAGGTGCTAGGAAGGATAAAACTTCACTTTGTGATAAGTATATCCCGAATAGTCAGCATCTATCTTATATTAATAAAATGTATATAAGAAAGTGAGGCACCGTGCAAATTTATAAGAATTCAAAATGGCGACTTTTATTTAAATCTTTTGCAGTTTTATTCCTCTGAATCTTACAAGAGTATTTATGATGTTAATTTCCACGTTGTATAATACAAAAATTCACTTTTTAATACTAGAAATATGCCTAAAAAGAGAATAGGACAATTATTAAAGTATTTTTTGTCATTTACATTAGAAAATTTTAAGGAATAAATAAATAGAATACTCTTTTATTAATTTATTACCTATACAATACATTTACAAATGAAAGTTACATATAAAGCTATAGAATATTGAAACTTCACTTGGTATCATCATATTTCTCACATTCGTTTTTGCAATTGTACAATAATGTGCCAGAAATTTCAATCATTCTACAGCCACATTTGTTTTTACAGATTTTACAGATATATTTTATCTACTCTTCAAAAGAGTCTCAAATCTCTGGAAACTCCGACCATTTTATTTTCCATGATAAATTATCCAGCCACCAATACTATAGAATTCAATTTGAAGTAAAACATTACCGTGATGAAAAGTACTAGTGGTTGGGAATTATTGCGTCTCTTAATCCTTTCCGGCACGGGCAAAATCTGTACTAAAATGAGAAATTATCGACTGACACCGGAATTCACAAACGAATTTTTTAAATATTTTGAATTCCTTAACTTAAGCTAATATTGTAAAAGCAAAGTTTTACCAAAATATTACTGGTGCCGTTTGCAAGTTTGGAATAAAAATTAGGTATCCCAGACCGGGCACAGCGTGCCGGAAAGGGTTAAATGGTAGTTTACATAAATCTAGTTTCGTAGCTCCTTGAAGACTGAAGATAACTGCAAAAGAAACACACTGAAAATTTTGAACACAAGACGATTTTATTTATATTGTCGAAGAAGAAATGAGTGCCTGAAGGCAGTGGCGCAGCCAAGGGGGTGGTTTTGGAGTTAAAACCCCTCCCAGAGCTAAGAAAGATCTCTATAATTGCCACTTATATGAATCAAAACCAAACTTAATATTTAAAATTTTTGGCCGTACTTCGGATTCCGCCACTTTATTGAATCAGATTTCATTTAATAAAGGGATTCAATTAAATGGCGAAAATTCTACTTAAAGCTGTGAAAGCGAATATTACATGGATTAGTTAAGTAAACATTGGTTATTTGAACTAAATCACTTTTTTGAGACGTATTTGAAAGAATGATGATTTCCTGCCACAAGACACTCTTTCTGTTTAAGTATTATACAGTGAATATTCTAATTAGTACTGATTCTATTAACCGGTGATTCAAATAACCGGAAAACACCTTTATCAGAAACTCACCCCCCCCCCCCCCCTAGAACCGAATTCTGGCTGCGCTACTCCTGAAGGGGACCATTACCATTGAAAACAGTAGATGTTACTTCGAGGTACAGAGAAGGAGCGATGAAGTAGTCAGATACAATTGCCAATGTGTCGAGCCAAAATCTTGGTACACTGGACCTATTATAACTCCAAAGATATAGCACCTAATGAAATTTTGAATTAAAAACAAGCCAAGAGGACCGTTATTGCCGGTATAATATATCAACGTACAAATATGCATGTCAATACTGAGAAATGGGAAAGATATACTTAGAAGGAACAACACAGACTTTGGGCGCCAAGTCAAACAGAGTATAATAATTGCGGCCGAAAAGACACTTGTAATGACCAGGGCCGTAACTATAAAATTGGGGGCCCCCAGGGAGGGCAAATTGAAACTTTGCCCCGGGCATAGTTTCTTTTCTCGCACACCGTTGTTTAAATGTACATAGTATGATAAGCCCAAAAATGACTAAAAAATGTAGAATTGGACAATTCTACTCTGCAGGCACTTCGCGGCGACGCCATTTTTGCCGATCCCACTGAAGCATGAAGATAGAATAGAAGACTACTATATCTATCTACTATACTATATCTATATCTACTATATCTATCTTCATGCACTGAAGTTAGCATAGGGAAGAAAATACTGACTTCTGATTGGTTGAATACTTTAAATAGCATTTTATTTAGGTTCATTTTTGAGTATATGTAACTTAATCATGCGTTTCTGTTTAAAAACCTTTTGAAAGATGGATTGTGATAATTTTTTTTTTCGATTTTATGTATTTATTAATAGACTAGTTGACCCATCCGGCACTGCCCGGGACACGTTATGATAACCTTAAGCAAACAATTAACACTTTAGATCTACAATTAGTCAAAATTAAGCATAGGATATGAATTATTCGTTAAATAATATTTTAAGGAAATGCATAAAAAAAATGAGTAAATGCTTTTAAAAAGGCCTTTGGTCCTCAATAAAAACATCAGGGTGTAGGTCCTGAAATAAGAGTCCAATATTCAACTTCAAATTTATGAATCGAGAAGGTTTGATAATAAATGGGTGAAATATGCATGGAGAACAAAAATTTCAAGTTGCCTGAGCCGAGACCGTAGGGAATCTCAGGCTTTTAAAGGCAAAAACATAGGAATAACTAAGTGAAAAAATAGTTCCAAAAATGAAGATTGGATTAAGAGAGGGAGGTTTAATAGCAATTTATGGTACAAAATCTTCAAGGGGCCAAGAACTTATTTCGCATGTAGTTGGGTATAAAATATTTTTTGTAGTTATTAAAGTAATGGAAGGACGCTAAAGCAATGTGAAAGAAAATTGCAAACAATCCGAATCATTTTTAAAGAAATTGCACCAACGGCCCCATGAACGCGATTAATATTCAAAATTGGTGGTAGCTAGACTATGGCGGTTTCTTAGTAGCTGATGGATTTAAGAAGTTGTTTAAAAAAAGGAGTTAATTGAACCATTTTAAAGGGATTTATAATAAGGGCCCAAAAAGGACAACTGACAGTTAAAAAGAGGGCCCTAACAGAAAAACATGTTAAAATATCTTAGTTATTTAGCTCTTTAGATCTACAATTAGTCAAAATTAATCATAGGGTATGAATTATTCATTTTAATAATATTTTATCGAAATGCACTAATTGATTCGGAAAATGTAAAAAAAAAGGTCCTAGCCGCGGATGAAAATGTGAGAATCTTGTCCCTGAAAGAAGAGTCCAAGACTCAAATTTAAAAATTTTGCACTAAGAAGGGGATAAATTTAAAGAGTGAACTATGTTTGCCTCACAAAATGATCAGGGGCCCTAGACTGAGCCCTATGATTCCACAGGAGGCCAAAGTGTCTTATATGGAATGTCAAAACATTAAAATATCTAAATGAATAAAGAATCCTAAAAATGAAGATCGGATTAAAAGGAAACAATTTATTAACAATTTATTATTACAAAAACTTCAACAGGCCCCCAAGGAGCCAGGAATTTATTTTGCATGTAGTTGGGTATAAAAATATTTTTTGTATTTATTAAAATGATGGAAAGACGCTATAACTATGTTAAATAAAATTGAAAACAATTTGGTTCATGTTTAAAGAAGCTGCATCAACGGCCTCAAGAAAGCAATTGACAAACAAAATTAATGGTAGCTGAAGTTTGAGAAATTCTTTTGTCGTTCATGTAATAGGTAAAGAGGGGACATAAAAAATCGATAGAAAAAAAAAAAAAAAAAAAAAAAGCTAGTAAATTGGACCATTTTTAAGGGAGCTATAATATGGGGCCATGTAGAGACCAACTGACAGTTAAAACCAGGGCCCTAATATGAAACCATGTTAAAATATTTTAGTACATAGCGCTTTAGATCTTTAATTAGTCAAAATTAAGCATGTAGTAGGAACTATTCATTGGAATGATATAATTTTTTAAATGTACCAATTGATTGGGCAAAGTTTAAAAAGGGGACCTAGGGTCCGAATAAAAACATCAGGTTTTCTGGATTGGTCCTGAAAGAAGAGTCCCAGGCAACTTTAAAATTTTGCACTAAGAAGATCAGAAATATAGGAAGTGAAATATGTTTATTTCACAAAATGTTGAGGGGCCCTGGTCTGGACCATATGATTCCACAGGGGAACACAGTGTCTTGTATAGAATGTCAAAACATTAAAATATCTAAATGAATAAAGAATCCTAAAAATGAAGATCAGATTAAAAGGAAGCAATTTATTGAAAATTTATAATTACAAAAACTTCAAGGGGGCCTGTACCGGGCCCCAAAGGGCCAGGAAATTATTTCGCATGTAGTGGGGTATAAAAATATTTGTGTAGTTATTAAAATTATGAGAAGACGCTAAAACTATGTTGAATAAAATTGAAAGCAATTTGGATCATTTTTAAAGAAGCTGCACCAAGGGCTCCAAGAAAGCGATTAATATTCATTAATAGTGGTAGCTGAAGTCTAAAAAATTTTTTTTGTTGTTCATGTCGTTGTTGGAGGACCTAATAAGTTGTTAAAAAAAAGCTAGTGAATCCGACCATTTTTAAGGGAGCTATGATAGAGGGTCCCATAGGGGCCAACTGACAAATACAATCAGGCCCTAACATGAAAACATGTTAAAATGTTTTAGTACATAACGCTTTAGACCTTTAATTAGTCAAAATTAAGCATAGAGTATGAATTATTTGCAAGAATAATATTTTTTAAAATGCACCAATTGTTTGGGTAAGCGTTAAAAAAAGGGCCCCAGGGCCCGAATAAAAATATCAGGGTGTTGGTCCTGACATAAGAGTCCAAGATTCAGCTTTAAAAATTTGCACTAAGAAAGTGAGAAAT
Source organism: Maratus speculifer (assembly GCA_964019185.1). Lineage (NCBI taxonomy): Eukaryota > Metazoa > Arthropoda > Arachnida > Araneae > Salticidae > Maratus > Maratus speculifer. The sequence continues at coordinate 157,824,990 of OZ025301.1, read as the reverse complement.
TTAGGGAGTGAAAAATGTTTAGCGCACAAAAAGATCAAGGGGCCCTGGGTCGGCCCTATGATTATCTAGGGGGCCCCAGTGTCTTATATGGAATGTAAAAATTTGAAAATATCTAAATGGAACAGGTATCCCAAAAATGAAGATCGAAATTAATGGAAGCAATTTATTAACAATTTACTATCACAAAGACTAAAAGGGACCCCAAGAGTCCAAGAACATAACTGAAGAGTAAAAAAGCGAAAATATCTAAAAGGAGAAAGGTACCTCATAACGGAAAAGATTAGATAAAAAGGAGTCAAGCTATTAACAATTTGGCGCATAAAAATTGTAAGGGGCCCAAGGCCCTGGCCCTTAAAATATTAAAAGTCTGAACCTCAGGTGCATCAAGACCTGTCTTGGACTATCTTCACCTAAAATTTCAGACTTCTATGTGCGGTAGATTTTGCTAACCATCGCAGTCACACACTCACATACACATACGCAGACATACACAAACAGAGCGTTTTGTTAACTTATTAGTATAGATAAGAAGAAAGATTTTCTAGAATTTTTTAGATGCTTTTTATATTATTCAGTCGATTAGAAGTCCATATTTTCTTCCTTGTACTAGCTTCGGTGGGATCAGCAAACATGCTGGCGCGACATTGACACATTCGAAACATTCCATTGACACATTCCATTTTGCTGTCTGCTGTAGAACTCCTTTTGCATGCGAAGCGTAAGAAGTGTATTGACAGACAAGCAAAAACATCTATTCTAGCACTTTGATTTTTTTTTTATTACTAACTTTTAGGTATGTTCTGGACATTTTATAGGAACTTAGACTAGAAACTAAAATCAATAGTTTTTTTAACCATCAGTTTGGGGCCCCTCAGGCTTGGGGGCCCCGGGGCAGTGCCCCGGCTGCCCCGGCGGTAGTTACGGCCCTGGTAATGACTATTAAATGAATGCTAAAATAGAATAATAGAATGAATACTAAATGTATAAATTACTGCTGCAACGGGAGCATGTGGTTCAAGAATATCTTTTTTACATATTCTTTGGCCAAACGAAAGTATGCTTGGGCAGATAATGATTTTAGGATGAGAAAAGTTTTGTTTTTGATTTATTTTATTAACGGCTTCGGCCAGACATGTGGAAACATAAGTAACTGAAATTTAAATCGCAAAAGAGAAACGATTGATATATTCTTTTTAGAAAGGAAAAGGAGTTTTGATTAAATTTATAATTTTGAAAGGAAAAGTTAAATTTTAAAAGGGAGAATTTAATTTTAAAAAAGGAATAAATAATATGTGATGTCATGTTATTTTCAACATCACACTACCTTCCCCATTTGTTTGGAGAAGGTAGACATATTTCACGCTGATCTGCTTGTCCCCAAATGTGTACAGCTTGGAAAGCACTGCATAAAATATGTTATTGAAGTTCATCATTGGTTGGTAAAAGACGCTCAAGAGAACGATTTTTTGTCATAAACAACTTCTGTTTTGCATTATTGGAACTTATGTTATTGTTTGTTGAACAGTAAAACAATACTACAGACTTTTCTAAAATATTTAAAATACTTTCAAGAATGGAGGTTTGTGGTTTTGATGGGTATGAAAATGCAGCAGCAGCTTCTTTAAAGGGAATCCATATTTTCCAATTCGACTTTTTTGTCTTTCCCGTGAAACCCGTATTGTTTTCGCATCCCGTGAAAGCATGAAATCCTAGTAAAGCCATTGCCTTTTCTTTTCCAATCGCTGCAGCTATGGTATGGACAGGAATAAATTTGTAATTTTTCCCTGTTTCAAATGCAACTCAAATAGTTTCTAGGCATCTATCTGAAAGGATAAAGAAATATGCAATCGCTAAAACTAATACATCGGTATCTACAGAGCGTATAACAATATTTTCGAGTCCTTTTAAAAACATGACTTTGAGAGGCAATATTATTCTTGAATCAGCTTCTTCGTGACCTGAACAAGTCACTCAAATTAAGGAACTTATGCACTAAGATTGCCTTTAACTTCTTCTCCTGAAGTGGTTATAACTTGTGTATTTTTATGCTAGAGTTCCAAGTAGATTAAAAAGCTCTTCTTTGTTATTTGAATTTCTCAAGAAATCTTGCAAATTTTTAAGTAATCTAACATGCTGTTGCACTTATCATCTGATCCCTGGTCTAGTTTCTCATTTAATCCTTTCTTGTGCAGTGTTGCCAGGCCGGCAACACCTAATTTTAATTCCAAACTTGCAAACGGCACCAGTAATATTTTAATATAATTTTGCTTTTACAATGAAAGCTTAAATTTAGTAATTCGTAATACCTAGACATGTCCTTTATAAATTCCGGTGTCAATCGACAATTTCTCAATTTACTAGTAGAATTTGCTTGCGCCGGTAAGAGTTAATGCTTGGTGAAATGTATCTATCCCAAATTAAATCTATTCCTTGACATCTAAAATTCAAAAGGATACTAAATAACTAAAAAGAATTTTCGCCAATAGACCTTAATGTAAGGAAATTTTTTTGAGTATGCCTGTAGACGAACTATAAATGCTACACACTAAATTTTCAATGTAGAATATTTTGCAGTATACCACTTCTTTAAATTACATGTAGAGATAACACATGGGTATTTCCATGAACAAATGTCGTGTAAGTCACAAACTACGATTTTGAATACCAGTATTTTTGAGCGGAAAAATGCGACTTATTTTATCAAGGCTATTTCATTAATTGAATTAGGCCATGCAAAAACCTTTCGAAAATAACGGTGGCCAACAACTTAGCAGTTACTAATAATGTGACTTACACGACACGTGCTCATGGAAATACCCATATATGAATAATACGGATATCCGAGTAAATTTAAGCAAAAAAAGCAAGCTCAGAGTTACAGTTAGATACTTCATAAATACTTTGAGTGCCCTGTAAATGGAATATAAAAGCTATATACTTTATTTTTTACTCCGAACATGTTATTATAAACTTAATGAAATATATAGAATTTTCTTGGCAATCTGAGTACATTTAAGCCAGCTAGAGTATGGAAAGACAAGCGGACAGACAGATAAATCGAATTTATACACTTTTTTAAATAATGTTGGAAAGTGTTTAAAACAAAAATTTGACTTTAAAAACATTGAAATCGATATGAAATGCACATTTATATTACGCATATTAAGAAAGTTCAGATGCCTCCCCCTCTAATATGCATGTATTATCATAAACTACAAACTCACCAAGGAGACCAAGTGGCATATTCTTATCAGGATTTGCAGTTTTCTGATGCATAGCACCCGGACTAATCTTCATGCAATTAAAAATAAAGTCTCGGCTGAAAAGTTGCACGCTGACGTAGACGTTTGTCTCAATAAGTGGTTGGATGAATTTCAAGAGTTTCACAAACTGTCGGATTTGGAGAGTCGAGGTACAGTGCCTATCAGGGTCGTACTGGCCCACCGGGCAACGAGGCAAATGCCCGGTGCGCCCCTCGTCACTTTTTTTTGTTGTTGTTGTTTATGGAAGCAATTTAAGTTGTGGAATCTGAGAAAGGCATAAAATTTCAAATATTTTCATTTGGCAAATTAAAACTAACGACGCATTTATCATATTTTCTGTCAATCATTTAACGCCATAGGTAGCTGCTCTGTAGTTAAATATTTATTCTGCTTTTTCTGGAAATACAAACGACAGGAAAAAGAGGTAAAATGTCAGTCTAAAACAAGACATTTTCATTTTAATTGGTCACATTGTCAGAGGCGCCCTTGTTTAGGTTTTTTCAGCGCCTTTAAAAATAACTTTTGAAAAACTAATATCGTGTTTTGTGAAACATGGCGCCCTTGCTTAGATTTTACCAACATCTCTGTCAAAAAAAACCTAATTTTATGTTTTGTAATTATGGCGGCCTTTGATTTTTTTTCAGCGCTCTTTAAAAATAACTTAAAACTAATATCATGTTTTTGGAATTGTGGAGCCCTTCGTCAAATTTTTTTTTCGGTGCCACTATAAAAATAACTTTTAAAAACTAATATCGATTTTTGTAATTATGGCGCCCTTGGTCAACTTTATCTAGCGCCTCTTGTAAAAATAACTAACAAAAAACTAATATCGTGTTTTGGGAAACATGGCGCCCTTGGTCAGACTTTTTCAACACCTCTGTAAAAATAACCTAAAAAAACTAATATCGTGTTTCTGTAATCATGGTGCCATTGTTTAGATCTTTTTCAGCGTCTCTTTAAATATAACTTAAAAAATAATATCGTGTTTTTGGAATCGTGGCGCCCCTGGAGAGACTTTTTTCGGCGCCTCTACAAAAATAACTTTTTAAAAATTAATATCGGTTTTTGTAATTATGGCGCCCTTGCTCAGCCTTTTTCAGCGCCTCTTGTAAAAATAACTTTCAAAAAAGTAATATCGTGTTTTTGGAATTGTGGCGCCCCTGGACAGGTTTTTTCGGCGCCTCTTGTAAAAATAACTCTCAAAAACTAATATCATGTTTTGGGAAACATGGCGCCCTTGGTCAGACTTTATCAAAACCTCTGTAAAAGAAAAAAAAATATGTTTTTGTAATCGTGGCGCCCTTGTTTAGATCTTTTTCAGCGTCTCTTTAAAAAAAAACTTTTAAAAAACTAATATCGTGTTTTTAGAATCGTGGCGCCCCTAGTCAGATTTTCTCGACGCCTCTACAAAAATAACTTTTAAAAAACTAATATTGGTTTTTGTAATTATCGCGCCCTTGGTCAGCTTTCATCAGCGCCTCTTGTAAAAATAACTTTCAAAAAACTAATATTGTGATTTGGGAAACATGGAGCCCTTGGTCAGACTTTATCAGCATCTCTGTAAAGAAAAAAAAATTTAAAAAACTAATATCATGTTTTTGTAATCATGGGGCCCTTGTTTAGATGTTTTTCAACACCTTTAAAAAATAACTTTCAAAAAACTAATATCGTACTTTAGGAAACGTGGCGCCCTTGGTCGGGTCTTTTTCAGCGCTTCTTTAAATATAACTTTCAAAAAACTAATGTCGTGTTTTTAGAAGTGTGGCGCCCCTGGTCAGATTTTTTTCTATGCCTCTATAAAATAAGCTTTTAAGAAACTTATATCGATTTTTGTAATTATGGCGCCCTTGTTCAACTTTTTCTAGCGCCTCCTGTAAAAATAATTTTCAGAAAACAAATATCATGTTTTGGAAAGCATGGCGCCCTTGGTCAAACTTTTACAACACCTCTGTAAAAGTAACCAAAAATAAACTAATATCATGTTTTTGTAATCATGCGCCTTTGTTTAGATCTTTTACAGCGCCTCTATAAAAATAACTTTTAAAAAACTTACATCGATTTTTGTAATTATGGCGCCCTTGTTCAAATTTTTCTTGTGCCGCTTGTAAAAATAATTTTCAGAAAACAAATATCGTGTTTTGGGAAGTATGGAGCCCTTGGTCAGACTTTTTCAATACCTCTAAAAGTAACCAAAAATAAACTAATATCATGTTTTTGTAATCATGGCGCCTTTGTTTAGATCTTTTTCAGCGCCTTTTTAAAAATAACTTTTAAAAAACTAACATCGTGTTTTTGGAATCGTGTCGCCCTTAGCCAGGTTTTTATCGGTGCCTCTACAAAAATAACTTTTAAAAAACTAATAACAGTTTTTGTAATAATGGCGTCCTTCATCATCTTTTTTCAGCACCTCTTGTAAAAACAACTTTCAAAATATTAATACTGTGTGTTTGTAATCATCGCGCCCATGGCAGGATTTTTTTTTTCAGTGTTTCTTTAAAAATAACTTTCGAAAAACAAATATCATGTTTTTATAATCACAGCACTCTTAGTCAGATTTTTTTCCCGTGTTTTATGTAAAAACAACTTTCAAAAAACTAATATCGTCTTTTTGTAATCACGCATCCCTTGGTCAGATTTTTTTTTTTTTTTTTTTTTTTCCAGCGCGACAGAAAAATAACTTTCAAAAAACTATTGTCATATTTTTGTGATGGTGGCGCCCTTGATCATTTTTTTTCAGCTCTTCGATAAAAAGAACTTAAAAAAAAATTATTATTTTGTTTCTGTAATAGTACCGCCCCATACACATACATAAATTTGTGTTCCTAGTTCTAATAAACTGAAGTACTCTATAATTTCTGAATGTTAATATATGTGTTAATGACCTGTACTATCATTAATTTCTTAAATGATATTATGCGTCAGATTACGAAGAATAATTTTTGAGGAGAGTTTGCAATGGAAACTTTTGTTAATTTTGCTTTTGAAAGAAGAATAGGTTAATTTTTTTATATATCTTTGAAAATTCGATAATTTTTAGCATCAAAAATGCCATTATCTAAAAACTTTTTTAAAACTGGATCTGATCTGCTTAACCTCTCTAAAATTCAGACACCACCGCAAGTTACAAAATGAAAAGTATATATGTAATTTTAAAAATATATATAAACCTTGAAAATCATTAACGTCTTTTACAAAAGTATGGTTGAATGTAAGTAAATAGAAACGCAGATGTGTTTGTGTTGTGTTTTCAAAGCTGATAGTCAATGGCGTGGGAGTTCCAAAGAAGACAAATTACCATTTCAGTGGGGTTTCAAGTTAACTAGATATGGATTCTGAAGGTAACCACTGGTGTCTGTATTAATACCAGATGTGTCGTTTTTTATTGATTATACAGTATTCTGAGATTTCTGGATCTGTATATCTTTCTGGGGAAAAAAGAAACAAATCAATTGATCAGCACAGCCTTTGTAAATATAAGTCTGCCCATTTGAAATACTACCCTCCGAGGGAAAAGAGAGTACCGAAATCAGTCATCTATTGTAGACTCCACAGAAATTGGAAATACATGTGTTTCTAATTTTCAACCGATAAGCCGATACAGTATAATAAAGTGCTCCTGGGGCAGGGTGCAACGTGCTTTGTTTTTCTCGTTCCATCCAGTGTCAAAGAACAACTCCATCTTTACAATATTTGCCTGTGTCCTGAATTATTTACCTATTTAGTTGTAATCCGGTCCTAGGCACCTCGATAAACCGTTCGTGCTGCTGCTGCTGTAATCTTAAAGCCTTTTCTTTTAAAAAGCTTGTGCTTCATACTTTTTAATAGTGTATGATTTGTCCATAGAAAAACAGTATAAGGTAAGATTACTTATTATCACTTTTTTATTATTAATATTTGTATCACTTTCACAAGATTGTTTATGTCTATATAACTGTTTAAAAAATAGGATTCAAATCAAAACTGCTGTATAATATCATTTTATTGTTAAAAAAAATAAAGAAACAGAAAACTTTTTTTTTTTTTTTTTTTTTTTTTTTTTTTTTTTTTTTAATAATTTACTTAAATTGACATCCTTACCCCGAGCTAAAATAACTTATCTCAAAATTTTTACCCCATATTTAGTATTTTAGTATATTCCATTCTTAAGAGTGTATTACATAAAATATTATTGAATTGTGTAAAATAATAATTTGCATTTTCGAGTTCTTATTCAATGAAATTGTTATAATTTGTTTTATTTTAATATTTATTTTCGATTTGAAAACAATTGTATGGAGATTGTTATTCGGATAATCGGCATAATATTTGAATTAACGAAGTAAAGTAACATATAGTTAAATTTTACTTCTTATTAGTTAATTAATTTTTAATAAATAATATTAAAATATTTTAACATAATATTTTAATGTCAGCTTCTTTTATTTTTTAAAAGTTTAATTATTTACAAGGGAAAAAAAAACTTTTTGAGTCACATTATCATTTTATCAACTTTTTAAAGTAGTTTTTTTTTTTTTTTTTTTTTTTTTTTTTTTTTTTTTACTAATTTGAAATTGATTTACATGTTATATAAAAAAACAAACTTTTTAAAAATAATTCTTGTAAAATTGATGCCATTCTTACCACGATTTAGTAATTTTTTACACCTTAATTAGTATTTGTATCCTAGAGAATGTATTATACAAAATATTATTGAATTTTATGAAATAATATTTTGAAATTTTGAGTTTTGAGCCGATGAAAATGTTTTAATTTCGTTTTATTTTAATATTTTATTTGGAAATAATTTTATGGATATTGTTATTCAGATATTCTGGATAAGGTTTGAATTAAATAAGTAAATGTAAAATATAGTTGAAATCAAATTTTACTGCTTATTAATTAAATAATGTTCAATAAATATTAATCCATTCCACATTTCTTGAGATTGGTACTATGAAAAAAATTCTATAAGGCGCTTCTGAAAATAAGTAATTTCTTTTCTTTTTTTTAATTCTAATTATTTAAAAAAAAAGGAAATTTCTTAAGTTATATTGTCATTTTATTAACTGATTTCATAATAGGAATTTCTTTTTATATATGTATACATATTAGTCTACTTTTAATGGTATTATAATATATATATATATATATATATATATATATATATATATATATATATATATATATATATATATATATATATATATATATATATATATATATATATAGTCTAAATTTAATTTGAAATTAATTTATATATTGTTGAACAAAAGAAGAAAAATAAAGATCCCTTTTTCTAAAAAGTAATTCATATAAAATAGACGTCATTTTTATAATGATTTGGAAAATTTTTGCACCATAATTAGTATTTATATCCTAGTGATTGCATAACATAAAATATTATTTAATTGTATAAAATAATGTTTTGAACTTTTTGGTTTTTGGCCAATAAAATTGTTTTAATTCGTTTTATTTATTAATTCATTTTTTATTTTGAAATAGGGATGTAATGGAGTCTGATATTCAGATATCCGGAATAAAGTTTGAATTAACTAAGTAAATGTAATATTTATTTAAAATCAAATTGTATTCCTTACTAGTCAAATAATTTTCAATAAATATTACTTCTTATTATTTAAATAATTTTAAATAAATATTAATTTATTAAATAGTCATAATATTTTATATTTTTGGGATTTGTACTGTTAAAAAATTTCTATGTAGCGTGTTTCGAACACTTTTTAATTTTAATAGTTTACAAGAAAAAAGAAACTTTTTAACTCACATTGTCATTTTATTAACTAATTTTAAGATTAATATATATATATATATATTGCGCGTGTGCGTGTATAGTTTCTACTCGTGTTTAATTTGAAACTAATTTATATATTATTGAAGAAAAGAAAGAAAGAAAATCCTTTCAAAAATAATAATAATTCACATAAAATAGACGTCCTTCTTACCACGATTTGGAATATTGTTAATCATAATTATTATTTGCATTTTAGAGATTGTATTATGTAGAAACTCTCTAAATTGGCAACGCTTGTTTAATACCAAGATTTTTTTTAAGTGCAATGTTTTGCGGAGAACTTTTTTTTATGTGTGTATAAATATATATATATGAATAATTTATGTAGTATGTATATATATATACACACTTACATAAAGTCAAAAACTTTCTGCGCACATAATATTGGGTCAAAAACTTTCTGAAAATTGATTTATGTTTAAAAAAAATTAAATATTATGTTATTTTGGCATGGACGAAATTTTCTTTTATTATGTAATTCGCGTTTTTTAGTGCTTTATGGACGCATTTCGCTTTTTTATTAATTTCTTGGTCGTAATTTGCGTCTATTGAGATTTATTGATGTTATTCACCGGTTTTATGCAATTCATGAACGTAGTTCGCTATTTTTATGCGATTCATGGACGTAATTTGCGTTTTTTGAGCGATCTGTCCACGAAATTCGCGTTTTTTGAGCGATTTACGGACATAATTCGCACTTTTTTGCTATTCATGAAAGTAATTCGCGTTTTTTACGCGATTTATAGACGTAATTTGCTATTTTTTGCGATTCATGGACGTAATTTGCGTTTTTAGAGCGATCTGTCGACGAAATTCGCCTTTTTAAAATCTAATTATTGGACGTAATTCGCGTTTTTGGAGCGAATTATGGATGTATTTATCATTTTTATGCGATTCATGACCGTAATTCGCGTTTTTTATGCGATTCATGAACGCAATTCGCATTTTTTACGCGATTTAAAGGCGTAATTTGTTATTTTTATGTGACTCATATACGTAATTTGCGAATTTTGAGCGATCTGTCGCCGAAATTCTCTTGTTTTGAATAATCTGTTGACAAAATTTGTGTTTTTTGAGCGATTCATGAACGTAATTTGCGATTTTACGGATGTTACAGATGCAGTTCCCTATTTTTATGCCAATCATGAGCATAATTCGCATTTTTTACGTGATGTTATAAAGGTAATTCGCCATTTTTATACGATTCATGAACGTAATTCGCTATTTTTATGCGATTTATTGTTTAATTTCCGGTTTTTTTTTAACAATCTGTCGACAAAATTCGCGGTTTTTTTTTATTATTATTATCTATGGAAGTAATTCGTGTTTTTATGCGATTCATGAACGTAATTTCCATTTCACACAATTTATACACGTAATTTGTTATTTTTTAACGATTAATGGATGTAATTTGCATATTTTATGCGATACATGCACGAAATTTGCGTTTTTTTTACGTAAATTATGCACGAATTAGCGTTTCTTATGCGATTCATGGATAGAATGTACGTTTTTAGCGCGGTCTTTGGATGAAATTCGCGTTTTTTACGCCGTCTTTGGATTAAAATTTACGTTTTTCGCGCGTCCTTAGTCGAAATGTTCGTTTTTACACTATTCTTTGTTGAAATGCACATTTTTTACGCGATTTTATGTTGAAATTTGCTATTTTTTCGAGGTTTTTTGATGAAATTCGTGTTAACAGAAAATAATTCTAACATAAAATTGGTGGCTATTTTTATTTTATGGTACTAAAAAAGTTACAAAAATAAAAATTGCTTCTTTCCTAAAATTTTTTGCAAAGTTCGTAAAATTTTCTGCGCACAGCGTGCGTCTATATTATACAACTTTGTATATATATATATATATACATATAAATATGCGTGTGTGTAAGGATTTGCGCCCTTTCGTAAGACGATCGGCGCCCTTGTTATCCATTTTGCCACCGCCCTCTCTGTTATGCCAGTACGACCCTGGTGCCTATACTTCTAAGACACTGTAATCGAGCTCTTTCGACTCACTAGGAGGGTTTCTATACTGGGCATAGTCAGAATGTTTTGAAAAAAAAAAAATCTAATTAAATTTCTTACGTATGTAGTAAAGCAGGCCTATCCAGTTTTTTACAAAGCTGGGGTGCATCTCAGCTTTTGTAAAACAATGAAGGGCGCCATTATTAAGGGTGTTCTTAACTGATCCGCTCAACAAGCGAAAAACGTTTTGACACATTTACAAATTCATTGTTTAACAGAAAGTTATGAAATTTTAATGCCTGACTATGAAAGCGATTTCGAATTGAACTTATTTTTCCATTTTATGATAATTAAATTACTTACCAAGTTATAAGCTATTTCAATGACGCAATCACCCGTTTTCCTCCTACTTTTCGACCGGTTTTTCTGCTTTCGTCGGGAAATAGGCTCAAGAGTGTCAACTTTGAAGGCTTGTTACGAAAAATCTATTGTGTTTTTTAAAAAACAAAAGAATGAGTGCAATTAGACAGTCTCTGAATAACAACACCTGCTATTTTCATGCATTTCCGAACAAAAATAAATTAATGCATGTGTCACAAAGTTGCCCTTTTTGATTTAAGAACATCCTTAAGGGTGTATTCGAAAAAATGATTTTCCACCTTCAACAGCTCGAAATTTTCCGATACATTTTCAGACTCATTCTTTAAAGTAGAAACATGAAACTTGCTGAGGGGATTTTTGAAGTGACGTACAAGGTGCCGTGTAATGTAATTTTTCTCTGAATTAATTAGAATTTGATTTATAAACAATTGTTTTCTCAGCGGGACCCTTTTTTTCTCTCGCTTCAGAAAATTTGGTCCAAAACGGCGTTTTTGATAGCATTTTTTTTGCAAAATTTTTTTCATTTAACAAAAAAATCGACAATTACAGCGCCTTGTGTAGTTTCTAAGTAAGAGATTTTGAAAGTTTGGTGCATTTGAGAGCAAAAATGAATTCAAAAATAAATCTGAAAGTAAGCAGTTTTGATCAGAATACACCCTTAACATGGCTTAAAACATGCCAGAAAATCATCTTTTAACATTAGTAGCAAAACAAATATGTAAATGTTTGCAGTAGAGCCATTAATGCCACAACAACGTATCTAAAGCGGAGGAAAAAAAAAAAAAAAACCTCTAAATCGTAATATGTTCCGAATAGTACATTTTTCTGTAAGAAGTTATCTCAAACATTTTTTAATTGGAAGGAGTCAATAAATGAAATATCACCTATTATTAAAATATAATGATAATCAGACCATATTGATAGGTTTTTCAGGACGCTTTGTAATGCTTTGTAATAACAATTTTTTTTAGGTGTAAATTTACCCTTATAAAAAGTACAGGAACAAAGTCATGAGTGATTCAAAATAGCGAATCTGGAAGAGCTTTCATTGATGGAAATCCTTTTGCACGATTTTATAGATGAATTTAAAAAAACAAAATTATCAAAATTGCATACAGTTTCAAACGTTTGAGGGAGTAAAAGACAGCCTTTATGCCGTCTTGTGAAACAGTCAAATGGTCAATGAAACAATTTTAATAAAGAATAACAAAACTAGTTGGATGTGCCAATCCCAAAACTTTCTTCTATCTCATACGTACATTTTAATATTTAAAAAAAAATAGTTACTCATTTTAATGCTTTAATAATTTTAATTCAGTGCCATACCAACTTTGATTTTCATCTTAAAATTTCTGCTTCAATAAATTAATCGGAGTAAAAACGAATTTCCGTCTCTGCACGAGCCGATGGACATTAGAATGATAGGCATTTTTTTTTTCAAATTCAGGGAGGACCTACTTGCCTTATAAAAAAAATCAAATATAAAAAATTTAGTTCAGTTCTAGAACTAACTTCATACACTTTTATGCGGTGCGACATTGAAAATGGCATAAAATTCGCTATTGCAGCGCCCCCTTCCGGCGGATTATTTTCAGATTCAGGGCGATCTGACTTGCCATAGCCATACACTTACACAAAAAATTTCGTTCAATTCGATGCATAATTTCATGTACTTTTGTCGGTACAACATTGAAAATGGCACAAAAATCGCGATTGCAGCGCCCCCTTCCGACGGATTTTTTTCAAATCCAGGGAGGACCAACTAGCCATAGTCATACACCTACACAAAAAACTTGGTGCAATTCGATGCATAACTTCATGTACTTTTGGTCGGTACAATATTGAAAATGGCACAAAAATCGCGATTGCAGCGCCCCTTCCAGCGGATTATTTTCAAATCCAGGGAGGACCAACTAGCCATAGTCATACACCTACACAAAAAACTTGGTGCAATTCGATGCATAACTTCATGTACTTTTGGTCGGTACAATATTGAAAATGGCACAAAAATCGCGATTGCAGCGCCCCTTCCAGCGGATTATTTTCAAATTCAGGGAGGACCAACTAGCCAAAGTCACACACTTACGCAAAAAATTTGGTTCAATTCGATGCATAACTTCATATACTTTTGGTCGGTACAATATTAAAAATGGCACAAAAATCGCGATTGCAGCGCTCCCTTCTGGCGGATTATTTTCAAATTCAGGGAGGACCAACTAGCCATAGTCATACACTCACACAAAAAAGTTGGTTAAATTCGATGCATAACTTCATATACTTTTGGTCGGTACAATATTGAAAATGGCACAAAATCGCGATTGCAGCGCCCCCTTCCGGCAGAATATTTCAAAACTGAAGGAGGACCTGCTTGTCACAGCCAAAAACATTCACAAAAAAATTGGTTCAATTCTATGCATAACTTCATATACTTTTTGATGGTAGAATGGCGACATATACACAAACACACACACACACACAGACATTTTGTAAAAACATGTTTTTTGGAATCTCTTCCCCTAAAACGTGTAAATCCGTCGAAAACCGGAAGTCGAAAAAAAATTTCGATTACAATACTTTCTTCTATTGAAGATAGAAGAAAGTAAAAATGCTGAACTTTCATGCTCGAAGGGGGGGGGGGGGGGGACAGAACTCCTTTTTTTTTTATTTCTACATTTTACTTCTTAATGTATAAAAAATTATCGCCAACATTTATTACTTCCTATCGAAGTAACTTCTATAAAAAGTTTTATAAGGAATAACTAGAAATCAGTAAAGAAACGAATCAGCTAATGATTATTATTTTTTTTAACTAATCATTTGCTGTTCCGTTTCTTTCAATACTTTACATACGTTATAATTGTTGACGCGTGAAATACAGTTGTAGAGATTTTTAAAACATCTCTCAATCAAATATCACGAATTTTAAATAAAGTATCCTTTACAAGAAAATTTATTAAAAAAAAAAAAAAAAAAAAAAAAAGACTGATAACAAGTAACTTTCAAAAGGGCGCCACGGATGGAATGCCTCCCCATAGGAATACTAGCCCATACGTTAGCTAATGCCTTTGTGGGCAGGGACAAGAGCCTTAAGGCCCCTGTCCTCGCTCGCGAGCTAATGCTATTCCTACGGGGAAGCATTTTTCTAGTAACTCTTTCGCATTTTGACATTTTTGAATAACTTTTTTTGCATTGGATAGCGGAGGTTGTCAAAATGCGAAAGAGTTATTAGAAAAATGCTTCCCCACCCACATAGGAATAGCATTAGCTCGCGAGCGTTTCCTCCTCGAGCGAGGACAGGGGCCTTAACAACAACAAATACTTTGATTTGATACCGTTTTAGTAATATCGATCCTGCCTTTAAGGCTGGACACGACAAGACATTATTATGAGAAACCTTTGCAGCAGAGATTGTGCTTATTACATCTTACAACACACACTTTTAAATTTTACTGGTGTGAAATGTAAAAGAAATCAGTCTTTGTAAAAGCAAGTGTCACACATCTATGTTCATGTAAGTTATCCGATTTTTTTTATTGTACTTTTAATTACAATAATAGAATGCGAATTATATATCTGTTGTACTCGTTAACGTAATGTAAAAAAAAAAAAAAAAAAAAAAAAAAAAAAAAATTTGAAATAGTGATACAGAAAAAAAAAGAGACTGCGAGACCAATATAAAAATTTTATGTTTTTTAAATTGAAAAGGTTTAAACTTACAGGATGATAAGATTGTTAAGAGTAAATATTATTACGTAACTGTTTATTTTAGTTGGTTTAGAAATTGCAAATTGTTGGTTCAGAAGTTGAAAATTAAATAAAAATCATGAAAAAAAATGCATACAATGAGTAGAATTGATTTTGATTTTATGAGAAATATTTTCCCCACTTAATCTTAATATATCAAATTATAGTTTGGCTATGCATTGTCTTTTACTTATTGATTGATTTATTATAACAAAATGTTAACTAAAATAATTCTATATTACAATAAAAAATGATGTGCTAGTTATGATATTCTGCGAAGCAATTCCTCTTTGTTGTATAAAGCAAAGATGGAAATTGTACATAGTTCACATATTATTTGTCCTATATTCTATGCGGCAGGCGTTTGGCACAATTTACACAAGAGTTACGTAAATGCGTTCGGCATACGTTCCATTTCAGGAGCCGTACGTGACCAGAAATTTGAAGACCAGGAAATTCTTATATATCAGTATTTTCTTAGAAAAAATATCTTCTTAGGGCCGTCCGCAAATGATGTCACGCCTTGAGGGGGTGGGGAAGAATTCATGAAATTGGGATAGTTTGTAACAAGGGGGTAGGAGGGGATTAGAAGAAGTGCGTCATGACTCTTTTTGGTTAAAATAAAAGCATTAAAAATCACCAGAGTAAGTTTTGAAGTTACTTTGAAATTAAAGTATTTTGCGTTCATAGAGGAAAGATTTAATTTAAAGCCAAATTCATTTAATATCATTTCACATTCCAAAATATTACTGTTTCCAATTACCCTTTTGTATTAATATTTTATAGCTTTTGTGTATTTATTAGTTTTTTTTATGTAAACCTCGATATTATTTCATGATATATAAAATATGTATTCAAATCCTTATATAATACAGCGTGATATGTAACAAAGGAATAAATAGTGAAAAAAAAATGTGACATCATTTGTGGCTAGCTCCTATAATAATACAAAATTTTAGGCGTTTAACCCAGATTTAAAAAAAAAATAAAATGACACTGATATTTGCTTTGAAAACTTCCCTGAAATGTACGACCCCTGCTATTTTAAAATCCTCTTAAAATGAAAACACGATTATAATTATACAGGACAATCACCAATTTTAAAATAGAGAAAATGTTTCCCTTAGTCGTGAAACGGTTGACGTATATGCTGAGATTACCAATATTTAATTCCTAAACCTTTAGTTTCAGAGGTTCAGTTTAAAGTGAAAAATTCAAATGCTCTTTATCATGTGAAAATACTTTTACATCAAAATAATTAATCTCATAAAAACTGCAAAATTTAAACTTTTTACCACCACTGGCTCCCTTAAGTCGGAAAACTTTCACTTTGCTGTAATAAGTAAAATTTCTATTCATCTGTGACTAAAACTTACCGACTTATGAAATTTCAATTTTATGAGTTTTCGGGATTTTCTAGGTCTAAAATCCAAAAATCACATTCTCAGTCGAGTTCTCGCTGCCGTTCGCCATTGCGCCATAAATCAAAATATATATTTACAATATGCATTTTGCATAATCCTGACAAAATGCTCCATTTGGCGAGAAAATGAATAATCAGATTCGCCAAATTACGAGTGCTCAATTTCTGTTCTTTTTGTTTGTGTGTGTGTACAATGTCATATCAATGTTGCTGAGCGATTGATATCGCTTTACATGTACAATCACATCATTCCATTTACATTGTTCTATTTATAGAGATACTGACTTAAAACCAAAAAGCAATTAATTATAAATGCATAAACAAAAAATTAGGTCATTTTAGAACATTTGGGGGGGGGGGGGAAGATATAATAAGGGGTTACAGATACATTTGTCAGGGTTTCATGCCAAATCTATTTTGCTAATGTTTCTTTTCATTTGGCTACTGTTTTTATTTTTTATTCACCAAATTGCTAAAAGCATGCTCGACCCCTGTTTTCAGTTCTAGGAAAAGCCGAACATTCATAAAATTTCAAGAATCTTAACTGCACACTTTTTAACCTTACAAAGGCGTTTTATTCATACAAAGATGGATTTTTTATTGTCATACTTATTAGTAGTGCACAGAAAAAGTTTTCAACACTTAGAAATTGAAGACAGCAAAAAAGTTTAAACTTTGTAACTTTAAGGCTACAGTCGCGACAGTGGACTCTCAAAACTAATTTTTTTAATTTTCAATGAATTCTTTTAAACATTTCTGGGAATAATCATAATGGGTCAATCCATTTCAAGTGGTCCAGAAAATTTAAAAATGGTCGCTCGTCCATTTTTAAAAAATCTGAAATT
This sequence comes from Maratus speculifer, assembly GCA_964019185.1. Taxonomy (NCBI): domain Eukaryota; kingdom Metazoa; phylum Arthropoda; class Arachnida; order Araneae; family Salticidae; genus Maratus; species Maratus speculifer. The sequence continues at coordinate 157,807,576 of OZ025301.1, read as the reverse complement.
TTTTGTACAACAACCCTAACATGACGGAAGTTCAAAACGACCGTTCTTTTAATTTTACTATTTTTTGTTTGTGCATGTCGGCCATCTTTGTTTCATCGTGTGCACCGATTTTCTCAGATACTAGGATACACAAAATTGTAAATATCTCGTCTTCTATTTTCCCAATTGAAATGGGGTTTGCAGCATTTTGTTCAGAATAAAATAGGCTAAATATACAGTGTAAGAAAAATTTTGAAAAATAAATCTTTACAGGTGAAATTTTAGCACAAAATGTACGAATTTTTCCAAAATCTATCCGTTTGCAAGAAGAAAATTTTCATCCAAGAGCAACTGTCAACCTTACACAATTTTTTCTACAAATAGGTCAAAAGTACGTGTACTCATACACCAAGTCCCAGATCTGGGAGTTAATTTCTCTTTGCTAAAAAAATTCCAAAATTCGTCAAAAATTTCAAAAATCGCACTTTTTAGGCTTTGATATCTCTGGTGGGGCACGAGATAAAAATCTGAAATTTTGGCCTGTGATAGTATTGTGTAGTAGCGTTATGTACAAAAAATTTCAAGAAGGAGATTTGACTACAAGCTGAGATATGACATGGAAAATATGTGAAAACAATACTGTCAAACTATTGTAAACCTACTATGTAATTGTTCAACAAGGCTGTCAACCTTGCACAATTTTTTCTACAAAAAGGTCAGAAGTGTGTCTACTCAAACACCAAGTCCCATATCTGGGAAATGATTTCTCTTTCCGAAAAAAATTCCGAAATTCGTCGAAAATTTCAAAAATCGCACTTTTTAGGCTTTGATGTCTCTGGTGGAGCAAGAGATAAAAATCTGAAATTCTGGCCTTTGATAGTATTATGTAGTAGTGTTATGTAGAAAAAATTTCAAGAAGGAGATTTGACTACAAGCTGAGATATGGTGATTAAAAAAAGTTAAGAAATGCTATTACGAGTACATTAGGAGAAATGAGATTAGTCTCTTTTATTACAATATTTACACAGAAAATATCGTTTGTTGAAAACAGTTAAATAATAAGCATTTAATTTACAAAATACTATATATGCTCAACAAAGAGCTTAACAATATTTAAGAGAGATGTTATGAGTTCGACCAGTTACTGTTGTCAGTCCATCAGGCTGTTATTTCTAAAAATTTTATTTGAAGCCCCCCCAAGTCTTGTCATCCCTTGTTAACTTGAATGAAATTCTCTAGGTTTAATATTTGAAGCCATGTCAACTCGATCAGTTGTAATTCATTGTCTGTAATTTACTTTTCCTGAAATGTGTTCCGAGTAAAATTGTTGCAATAGCATTTCCAGTAGATTTGTTCATCTGGACAAATAGTGTATTGGCTTAGCATACATTCTGAATTGTTTAAATCACACAGAAGCATTTGAAAAAGATATTTGTAACTAACATTTAACTTTGTACCATAAATAATTAATTTAAAATTTTGGAGGTATGAACAATCACATAGTATGTTACAATAGTTTGGTAGCATTATTTTCACATATTGTCCATGTCATATCTCAACTTGTATTCAAATCTCCTTCTTGAAATTTTTTGTACATAACACTACTACACAATACTCTCAAAGGCCAGAATTTCAGATTTTTATCGCGTGCTCCACCAGAGATATCAAAGCCTAAAAAGTGCGATTTTTGAAATTTTCGACGAATTTCGGAATTTTTTTTCGCAAAGAGAAATCATGTCCCAGATCTGGGACTTGGTGTATGAGTACACGCACTTTCGACCTATTTGTAGAAAAAATTGTGCAAGGTTGACAGTCTTGTTGAACAATTACATAGTAGGTTTACAATAGTTTGGTAGTATTGTTTTCACATATTTTCCATGTCATATCTCAGCTTGTCGTCAAATCTCCTTCTTGAAATTTTTTGTACATAACGCTACTACACAATACTATCATAGGCCAAAATTTCAGATTTTTATCTCGTGCCCCACCAGAGATATCAAAGCCTAAAAAGTGCAATTTTTGAAATTTTTGACGAATTTTGGAATTTTTTTCGCAAAGAAAAATTAACTCCCAGATCTGGGACTTGGTGTATGAGTACACGCACTTTTGACTTATTTGTAGAAAAAAATTTGTAAGGTTGACAGTTTCCCTTGCATGCACATTTTCCTCTTGCAAACGGATAGATTTTGGAAAAAATCGTAAATTTTGTGCTAAAATTTCACCTGTAAAAATTTATTTTTCAAAATTTTTCTTACACTGTATATTTAGCTTATTTTATTCTGAACAAAATGCTGCAAACCCCATTTCAATTGGGAAAATAGAAGACGAGATATTTACAATTTTGTGTATCCTAGTATCTGAGAAAATCGGTGCACACGATGAAACAAAGATGGCCGCCATGCACAAACAAAAAATAGTAGAATTAAAATAACGGTCATTTTGAACTTCCATCATGTTAGGGTTGTTGTACAAAAAATTTCAGATTTTTTAAAAATAGTCGAGCGACCAGTGCTGGACCACTTGAAATGGATTGACCCTAATATATATATCTCTTATTTCACAATTTTTTAAAAAATATAATCAATAGTTTTTGAGATACAGATTTTTCTCTTTTAAAATTAACAAAAAATGGCAATATTTCAAAATGCTCCACGCAAAATTCTTTATGCCCAATTATTCTGATTTTCTGTTTAAAATGCTCTCTATGTATGTGTTAACAAATGTTACTAAGCATTTTAGCATATTACTTGTAAAACATTTAAAAAATGATTTTAACTTAATTCTTTAGTATTTTCCGATAAAAAATCATTAAAAATTTCATATAACTGAAATTTAAAAAACTACATGCGTCTAATAAAATTTATTTCTAGTAACATTTGTTAACACATACATAAAGAGCATTTTAAACAAAAAATCAGAAAAATTGGGCATAAAGAATTTCGCATGGAACATTTTGAAATCATGAAAACGACGAAAATATTCATTCTGAGAAAAACAGGTTTTAGTAACTACAGTGGTTATAATTGCTTAATATTTTCCTACTGACACAGTTTCAGCTATTAAGGGATATAATATCATTTCTAGCTTATATGTAAGTGTTTTATGTTTTTATGGTAAATTCACATAAAATATGTGGCTTCAACAGAGGGGCAAAGGATGCAAAGGACGTGAAGTATCTGAATTTTAAAAAATCTTCTCAAAAGTAACATTTTGTATTTTCTAATGAAATTTTTTCAAATTTTACTAGAAATATTCATGGTATAAATACCTATTATTGTACAAATTTTTGTTAAATATATTAAATATTTTTAATATTTTAAATATATTAATCTTTTTTAATTTACGCTAAAATAATTGGGGACAAAAGCAATTCCTCTAAATACATTATGAACAAACGCTTAAAGAAACAGTTAAAAGTTACAGTTAAAGTATTGTTTTGCGAAATCACAAAATTAATAATTTCAGTGCAAAATAATAACATTTTGTATGGTAAAACTAAAAACTATTCTAAATTTTACGGATGTGAATCGGCAAAACTAAACAAAGGGGCGTGGCACAATCAGCTGATTGGACAAAAATGCTTCTAACTCCAGTAAAAATAGTCGAAATTGAAAATTTATTTTTGTGTTCAATAGCAGAGAGTTTATACAATGTTATTATGCTAAAAATGAAAATTGACAATTTGATGTTTTTTTTGCGATTTTGAAAGTCCACTGTAGCCTTAAGGGAAGACAATATTAAGGAAGGGGGACAACTCATTGCTCCGTGGGGATACCCCCGAGTCACTTCCTGAATTCAACATCGATGCTGTGGATTTTCTGGGCAATATGGTGCAGAAAAGAACGCTTCAAAAATATATCTCATCCCCCCCCCCCAAATATACATATATATATTTAATTGCTATTTATTTTAATAAATTCAATCTACTAGTAATTTCACAGGAAATCGAAATAAAATTTGACAACATGGAAAATATTAGTGAGTTTTATTATTTATTTATTTATTTATTTATTTATTATTATTATTATTTTTTTTAAGAATTTTAACGGCGAAATTCTTTTAACGCTAAAAAAAACTTTTGCCACCCTCAGTTTCGTATTATATGTATTTCACTGTACTTATAACTTGGTTATGAGTTAAATTTTGATTACAGATACATAAAATTATCGGAAGTATTTTTCATATTCTTTCAGAAATCTTGAATTTTCAAAAATCCTACTTAGACAGACTCGACCCCGATGATACCGGATTATCGAGATTCTACTGTAATATATTTCACTTTTTTTTTTCGTTATCAATTTGATTGGATATCATATTTACCAAAATATAGTGTACACATTTTATAAATCCAATGTTACGCCCCAAATACTTCAGAATCAGTAGTATGTGGGTGGAGCTATTCAGAAACATGAATGTTTGTGCAAAATTGACCACTACAAAATGATCTGATCTAAATCTATTTGTATTTTTTTATGTAACATAAAATTAAATGAAATTCAGAAATAAAATGTAGCATAATAAAAATTGAGGAGAAACTAGCGAAGTGAGGTTTATAGAAATAAGATATTAATGTAGCCAGACAAACGTATCTTGATTGGTAGATGTTTATATTTTGAATAAATCTAATTGAAAAGAAATATGAAACAAGTTATTCGTGTAGCATTGCTTCATAATTCTTTCGATTAATTAAATATTTAACTAATGAAATGCTTTATGAAAGCACTTAAATACAAACACATTCGTAATCGCAGCTGATTTTTTGTAAGTATCCATTTTGAATCCAAATATGATATAGAAATGTGATAAAGCATTACTGCATAAATGAAAAAATATATACAATTCTGATTGAAAATAGCTATTTTGCGTGTTTACTAACGCAATAAGATATATGTATCTTAATTTGCAGATATTCAGATTTTGGGTAAATCTAAGTGAAAAAAATACTAAACAAAGTTCATCGTATAACATAGCTTCACAATTCTTTCGATTCACTTTACAAAATATTTATATAATTGAGATTATACTGTAATATATTTCATTTTTCCCCTTCATAAATTTGATTCGATATCATATTTTGTAAAAAATACTATCCATATTTTACAAATCCACTGTCACGCCCAAAACATTTCAGAATCAGGAGTATGTGGGTGGAGCTATTCAGAAACACAAACGTTTAGGAGGAGTTTTAGCAAAATTGATCACTACAAAATGCTATGACCAAAATCATTCTATATTTTTTAATTAAATGAAATTAAATTCAGAAATAAAATGTAGCATAATAAAAATTGACGAAAAACTAGCAAAGTGAGATTTTAAGAAATAAGATTGCTACATAATTAAACAATTTAAATTCTGATTGGAAATAGCTAGTATTTTGCATTTTTACTAAAGCAATCAGACAAACGTATCTTGATTTTTAGATATTTATTTATATTTTAGGTAAATCTAATTGGAAAGAAATATGAAACAATTTCTTCGTACAGCATTGCTTCATAATTTATTCGATTCACTAAATATTTAACTGCATTAAAGCACAAACACCTAAGTAATCGCAGCTGCTATTTTTTCTGCATTTTTACTAATACAATCAGATATATGTATCCTAATTTGTAGATATTTAGATTTTGGGTAAATCTAAATGGAAAAAAAAAAAAAAAAAGTTAATCATATAACACGGCTTTATGTGTATAACACGGTGTAATCGCAGCTGAATTTCTTTAACTGTTTATTCGAAAAAATATTTTCCAATTCTCAAACATTCGAAATTTTCTGATACATTTTCAGAGTAATTTTTAAAATAGAAACATAAAACTTGCTGAGGTGATTTTTGAAGAGATGTATAAGATGCCGTAAGATTTCATTTTTCGCTCAATTCATTAGAATTTGATTTATAAACTTTTTTTTTTTTTCTCAGTATGATCCTTTTTTGCATTCCCAGATCTCCCGCTTCAGAAAATTCCCTCTTACACAATATTTTTTGCATTTATCAAAAAAGAAAGCAAAAATGCATTTATATATAAATGAGAAAATAAGCAGTTTGGATTGGAATACACTCTTAACGCGAAAAAAAAACTTTCCGGTCCCCTCAGTTTCGTGTTCAACGTATTTCATTGTACTTATAGCTTGGTTTTGAGTTAATTTTTGATTACAAGTACTATTAAGAATATTTTTTATTTTGAAAACCCGGCTTAGTCTCGACCCCGACGATAGCGAATTATCGATATTACACTATTATTTACTTTATTTTTTTTATCAATTTGGTTGGATATTATATTTCGTAAAAATATTATCCATATTTTATAAATCCAATGTTACACCCAAAACACTTCAGGAGTATGTGGGTGGAGCTGTTCAGAAACACGAACGTTTAGGAATCAGTGCAAAATTGATCACTACAAAATGCAATGGCCTAAATTTACCTGCATTTCTTGTTAAATTAAATGAAAATCAGAAAAAAATTGTAATATAATAGAAAATCAGGAGCAATTTGCGAGATGAGATTTTAAAGCATTGCTGCATTTTTGAAAAGATTACGTAATTTTGATTCAAAATTGCTATTTTGCATTTTTACTAACGCAATCAAATATATGTATTGTAATTTGTAGATGTTTAGATTTTGGGTAATTATAAGTGAAACGAATATGGAAAAAAGTTCATCGTATAACACGGCCTCATAATTTTTTGGATTCACTTTACAAAACATTTAACTAATTAAGTGCTTTATGAAAGAATTAAAATACAATAACCTGTGTAATCGCAACTGAATTTCTTTAAGGGTGTATTCGAAAAAAATATTTTTCCACCCAGAAACACTCGAAAATTTCTGACCCATTTTTGAGTCATCTTTCAAATAGAAACATGAAAGTTGCTAAGATGATTTTTGAAGAGATGTATAAGATGCTGTGGGATTTCATTTTTCGCTCAATTCATTAGAATTGGATTTATAAACAATTTAATTCTCAGTATGACTCTTTTTTTGCATTCTCAGATCTCCCGCTTCGGAAAATGCGTCTCAAAACTCTCTCTTTTACAGCATTTTTTAGCAATATTTTTTGCATTTATCAAAAAATCGACAAACACGGCACATTCTGTAGTTTCAAAATAAGAGAACTCGTCAACTGAATGCATTTGAGAGCAAAAATGCATATATATAAATCAGAAAATTAGCAGTTTGGATTGGAACACACCCTTAACGCGAATAAAAACTTTTCGGTACCCTCAATTTCGTATTCAACATATTTCACTGTACTTATAACTTGGTTATGAGTTAAATTTTGATTACAGGTACCATTAAGAGTTATTTTTCTTTTCATATTCTTTCAGAAATCTTGAATTTTCAAAAACCTGGCTTAGTCTCGACCCCGACGATACCGGATTATCGAGATTATACTATAATCTACTTTTTTTTTTTCTTTATCAATTTGATTGGATATCACATTTTGTAAAAAAAATACTATCCACATTTTATAAATCCAATGTTGCGCCCAAAACGCTTCAGAATGAGCAGCATGTGGGTGGAGCTATTTGGAAACACGAACGTTTAGGAGCCGACATTTAGGGGGCGCCAAATTTATGCTATCAACGTCATTTTTGACCAGTTACAAGAAAAAGTTAAAAAAAAAAAAAAAAAAAAAAACTAAAAGGACAATTTTTCTATGCCGAACGATGCATGCACTGCCTCTATATACCGTTTTAATTCCCCTTACTACACAGTTATTGTCTTTTATAATACATCCATGAAAATAGAAAAATAGAAGGAAAATAGAGAAGTTTTTGCCAACAGAATTTAACCCCGAATGTCATGTTCGGTTCGTGGCGTTGTGCTCCCGTTCTGTGGTCACATGACCTGTACTCTGCTAGCTTCTAAACAGTGTGTGCACCAATGACCTTAAGATACCAAAATAGCAACCTTTAAGACTCCAAAATAGCAACCTTTTCGTAGGCCGACATGTGTGCAGACTTCGAGTAATCGTAATCGTGTAATCGTAATCGATTATAATCGACTACAAAAACCGTGTAATCGCATTGTAATCGTAATCATAATTTTTATTTCGAAATTAATCGCACTGTAATCATAATCAAGAGATTTCACTTCGATTACAATCATAATCTAATCGTAATCGCAATGCAATGTAATCGCGATGTAATCGTAATCTCGCACAAATATACGATTACGCTCTAGGATTACATCTTTTTTTCTTCTACTTTTTCCTTTCGTCCAATCCATAAAACACTTGGTCCTAAACATTGCACCAAGAAAAAGAGTTCACGTTTGAAACTCATTAAAACTCCCCTAACGTTGAAGTGAGAAGAGGTCAGGGGGTCATGAGGGGACAGTTCGAGTAAACGGAATGTATACTCTACACTGTACATAGTATAATAGTTTGACTTGATTGAAATACATGGGAATTGGGAAGATAAACTCGATGGTCATTCGAGGGATTATGTTTCATGGGTTATTGAGTGGCAGTGATAAAGGATAAAAAAGAAAGAACGAAAAACACTATATTTAAGGTTTTATTATGGGCACTAATCAGTTGGACACTAGGCTTTTTCAAATGTGGGAATCTAACAAAAATGGGGAGGGGGGAAAAGATGCTTAAATTGCATGCAACAATTTATCTAACACTTCATTCGCATTTTGAATTTCCCAGTGGTTGTTTTTAGTATTCTAGAGATGTCTATAAGAGAAACAGTAAAAAAAAAAAAAAAAAAAAAAAAAAAAAAAAAAAAAAAAAAAAAATTGAAGATTATTTTATTGTATCAGGATTAGATTTAAATGAAAAAGGCAGGAATTTTTTAAAGTATAAATGTAAATTGTGCACGTGAGATGTCAGAATATCCATGAAAACAAAATCCAACTTGAGCACCCACATGCAGGTAATTTTTTTAAATATATATAGTATAAATTTATTTTAGAAATATTGCATATTTATACTTGTCTTTTTCTTAAAAATTGTAGTAAAAGTTTTTTTTTTTAATCAAATTTATTGTATAGTGATTTTAATCATAAGTATAAAGTTATCTGTTTATTCAAAATTTGTATTGTAATATATCTGGATAAGATAAACATATAGGACAATTTTCTTACAAAAGCACTAATAACAAAAGTGTTTCTTTATGTGTGTTTATTTTAACAAAATCCAAAGAAAAAAGAAACTAAGAGTGGTTTGTCAATAAACGGACTTAATGGTATTTAGTTGTAGGTAAATTTTCTTGATATGTGCTGGCAAGTTCAATAACTGCCCTTTGAATTTTGAAATGTAATCATTAAATTTTCTTTATCTCTAATTATATATATATATATATATATATAAATCAGAAAATTTATTGTTTTTAAATGAGTTAGAAATAAATAGTAGAAGAAAGTGTATCTAAGTTTTTATCAAAAATTTTCCGGAAGGTTCGCTCGCCTCTCCCCCCCCCCCAAATACTCTTCTACCAGAAGACTATATTTTATTTCATTTTATGTTTTTGCTTGTTGACGTTCTGGTGTTTTAATTTTGTTTTAAAACTTTGGGTCAAAGGGACAGAGCCATTGAAATAAATTCTCCTGTTTCTAAAATTTTGGTAAAAGCTTTTTTTTTCCTTTTCTTTTCTTTTTGAGTAATTAATTTTTTTTAAATTTTTGTTTTGCTTTTCTCCTTAACTGTTTTGCAGCGGGAATTCTGAAATAACCTTAGTTAAACTCATTTCATGTTTGTATTTTGCGTTTTAAAAAAAGATTGTGAAACACAGGTTCTTTTCCAAAGATCTAGTGTAATTGCGTGTGTGTGCATGTGTGTGTGCGTGTAAGGGAGGGGGTGGGTCTCATCCTACATTCTCTGATATTCATAAATTTCAAATCAGAATTTCGCATGTTATGTTTCACTATTCTATGAGTCAAACAGTTCGTAGTTCATAAGAATTTCTAAAGATAAATTATCGAAATTCAACAGTACAAGAAGAATTGAATTGCTTTCAAACTGTGAAAACAGTTAAATAATTGTAAAAGGAGAGTAAAATTACATATACATGTATATTGGTTAAATAACGAATCCAAAGTAAGAAGATTCATAATATAATCCTAACAAGTCGGTTGTATCTATTCCTAACCCTAAAATTTAGTAAACCCAAAACGCGACTCGACCCAACATATTCCAACTTGAACCCGAAATTTTTGAAAATTAATCCTTATTTTAATACATTTATTGAATATTAGTTTTAATTATATATTTAATATAAATTTCACCTTCTTCATAAATGATTTATGTATACTTCCTGTTTTATATATTGTTTTCCAATTAATTTACTCATTAATATTCAAGAATGCAGTTTTTTTAGCTTTAAACAGAAATTAGCTTTTAAATTACCGACCAGAACTTAGTGTCAGATCTGGTTTGGTTAAAATCAGGTTATGCGACACGATGCCAAAAGTCTAATTTGTAACATGTAGTTATGAAATCAGTGGAATCGAACTGTAATCGTAATCGTTCAGTAATCGTAATCCAACAAAAAAATATTAATCGTAATCTAAACGTAATCGTAATCCAACAGAAAAATATTAATCGTAATCTAAACGTAATCGTAATCCAAGTTGCATAAATAGAGACATAATCGTAATCTGGGTTTTAAAATTTATTATAATCGTAATCTTAATCGATTACAGCCCTCCGTAATCGACTCGAAGTCTGCATGTGTGCCTTCCGTCACGTGACGGAGGGCAGATTTAGCACGCCAAACCGGTTTTTCTCCCGCCGAAACTCATATTGCTATGTTTGTCTTGAATTGGACCGCACTTCTTTTCTCTTTGTGAAATCTGAAAGTTGCCAATAAAGCGATCACCGCCAAAAAACAGCATCTTTTCGCCAAAGATGTTGGATTCGAAACCATGCCGAGATAACAATGGGATTTGGCGTCTACGTATATGAGAAAGTCAATGGTGTGCACAGATTTATGATGTAGAGGGCGTTACATTTAACGTTCTTTATTCATTTAAGAATTTCTGGAAACGGCAGCCATACTAGGAAGGAGTTAGGGTCAAAAGTGGAAGCATCGTGTTAGTTCTCCTTCTATTATTTTATCTTTATAATCACGTCAGACAACTGGAGCGCTAGTGTCTATGCGAATCCAATGTAAAACAAAATTTCCATTACGGTCAATAGAAATGGAAGATTAGAATCTATGCATATTTATCTGTGGCTCGCACCTCTATTCTATGTTATATTTTTAACCACTGCTTCGAGAGCAATGATTACCTGAAGTCATACTCATTAATGAGCTCATTAAAAGGGATTATTTCGAGATTCAAATTTATAAGAAGTTTTGTTTGAATATACTGGTATGAATTGATTATTTCTAATCTTGAATGATTAAATTGTTAATAAATTGACGAGTGACTTGTTATAAAATAAAATTACTACTTTTTCTCTAAGTAACACAAGTTTATGTAATACATATTTAAAATAAAGTTTACAAAAATCAATTATGTATTAAAAAAAATCATGATAATGAATTTTTCCTTCATTCTTGCAAAGTGGCGTTTATTAAATGGAAATTACGTTTTATGTTTCATGATTTTTTTTTTTTTTTTGCTAATAAGGGATTAAGCAGATAGAAATTCGTAGGTTAAATTCGATGTCGAATTAATATACAGGGAGAAATAAATGTACCAAATAAAAGGTTATCCAATTATAAATTTTAATATTATTAACTGTAAGCATTGTAGACTGTAAGATCACAAATAGAGAGTAATTCAGACAGCTTTAGACAAGCGCTCACGCGACTGCAGCTCAGCTTTGCTATTGAGTCATTTGAAATGCCAGATACGCAAAATGGCGACTCCTGACCATTAGCGCTTCATCAGGGATGAAGCATCAATTTATTCACACCACTAAAATTGTACGGTAAATTCAGTTTTTTTAAATCAACAAAATTTGTCGAATAAATAATATAAAAGATTCTGATAAATTTTGGAGGTGAGATAAATTTGATGGAGTACCCTGATGAGCCACTACTACTCCTAACTCCACAGCGTAGAGCGTTATACCACGTTCACATGAAATAATGCCATGCGATTTGTTCCTTTGGGGTTAAACGTTCATGTCTACGTTCCGCTGCTACCTAATGATTTGGCAGCGTTGAGATACAGAATGGAAGGGGTTATTGCTTCCAGGACTCCAGACTTGTTAAATGAAGTATGGGAAGAATTGGATTTTAGTTTGGCAATGTGCCGCATAACTAAAGGTGCATCTATTAAACAATTGTACGGAAAACTAGGTTAGTTTACCTTCAATATGATGCACGATTTGTTGTAAATAATCAAGATTAAACTGTTATAATATACCATTGAAACTGGGACATTCTTTTATGCACACCCTATAAATATATGTATATATTATATATATATATACACAGGGTGTCCGAAAAGTCTGGAAACGGCAAATAACTCCAGAAATACACATTAGATTAAAAAACGAAAATATACGTGCTAAATATTTTTTAAAAGCTACTCAGTGATGCCAAATTTTACCATCGCAACCGACCCCCTGAGGGTCGGGGGAGAGGTCCAACTTTGAAATTGTGAATGATAACCCCCATTTTTATTGCAAATTAGAATTCTACGGACAAAAATACATAACTTTTGTATTTAATTTTTTTTTTCGTATCCTCGTTCATCACGGTGTAATCGAGTAGCATTACATCGGGTTTTCCAACCATATTTTGCATTCTCGAAATCTGATTGACCAGAACTTTTGACGTCAAAGTTGGTATCTTTTGCGGGAATAGTGTTTCTCGAAAAACAGCAGTGGCGGTTGGTTGAATGACGCTTTATGGGTCTTTTTCTATAAAAAATAATAGAACTATATTAAATTAATTTTCTATTTACATATATTTGTATCCAGTCAATCATTTCTAAACAATAACTTGAGTGTTTTGAGTTTTTAACATGTAAATATACATCCCCCCCCCCATCCCCCAAACAACAACAAAAGAAGATAATCTTCAATATTTGCGGACGGAGTGTGTGGAAATTCTGCATTTCGATGGCTTCTACTATTTTTTTTAATCATTTAATTCGGGGTCTGCTGCGAGTGCAGGATTATTCTTTGGAGTGGGCTAGAATTTTTCAGAGGTCAGCACATACCCAGACTTGGGCTGTTTTACAAATGCTTCTTTAAATTTCAAAACTTGTTTTTGATATTTTTAAAGATGAAGAAATAATCTTTACAATAATTATTATAATATGCGCTTGCTTTGGAAAAAATATACAGTCTTATTCTTTCTCTAGACTATTTAATATTGTCGATTCTTTTTCTCACCGTAACGCATCAAAAGATATTTTTTTTAATTAGTAAATCCGTGAATATTAAGTATGCTAATATTTGAATTTCATAAGAAAATACATAACAGAGAAAAATAAGACAAAATAAATATTTTTGAAAAATTCCAGTTTTTAAGTAGAAAATTTTAAATAACTATTTTTGTCTCAGAGCCTGAGAGGGGCTTCAGCCCCCTCAGCTACCCCCGTGAGTGTGCCAGTGATTTTTTCATTCATTACTGGATGACAAAACTTTAAAAATAAACAAACAAACATATAAAATACTTTCGTGCTGGCTGAGCAAAGAATGGAGAAGTAGTGTAAATATCGTGTGAGAGTGTGATTATAGGTTTTCATTGTTAATTAGTCATCGCAACTACAAAATAACAAGTAGGGCAGTATTTTTTCTTCAGGAATTCTAATAAACCTGATATTTTTTTGTGAACCAATATATGCAGTAAAACCTCCATAACGGACACTCCCGAATAGCGGACACCTCTATTTAACGGACAGTTTCCCAATCCCTGTTTGATAAAATGCTATTTAATTTTCTACTGACTTTGTCACCTAGCAACCAAGATGTACCTAATTATTTCAAAATGTAAAAAGTTTTCTGTGCAAACGATTTTTTGTGATAAATGAATTTATCTGTTTAATTCTTCTGCTTTTACCTAAGCTGTGTGAAACAATATTCTTTTTGTTTTGAGTTTGATTAGAATGTTTTTTATGAGTTATGTGAAAAAATGTTACGGTTTTTATTGGAGTTGTGTTTTGTGAAATTATTAATGTTCGAAAGAACTTGAGTTGAGTTTACTCATCAGAATAAACTGTTTAAAGTGAGAGATGCGTATTTAATTTTGAGTTGAGTAAAATATTAAAAAATAAACTTTCGAACAAATTGAAATCTTCATATGGTCCGTCTTCTACGGAGAAAAATCAGCGATCTACGTCAATGAACTGAAGGATAAATGGTGAATATTTTGTTGTGTTTTCCTATTTCTTCGTATCTAGAAATCATCTTTTAAAGAACCAAGAGGGGTAAGTGCACCCATTTAATTTTTATTCATTAAAAATGAGTATGAAAGAATTAAAAGCAAAAAAGAAAATTTTCAAAACAAACTTGACAAAATTAAAAGAAAAATTATCGAATTCTGAGCTAGAATTAAATGAATTAATTCTCATAAAGGAGAAACGGAATAAATTAGAGAAAAACTTTTCTGAGTTATTTGAGTCTATTTATAAGATAAGTAAAGAAGATGAAATTGAGGATTTTATTAAGGAAAACGAAGAAATTAATGAAATTTTAGAAATAATGGAATTTGAACTTACAAAAAAGTTGTCAAAAATGAAAGTGCAAACTGTTAATTTAGAAAACGCCACAAAGGCTGATAATAACATTAAATTGCCAAAGTTAACTCTTCCTATATTTACGGGTAATTTGCATGAGTGGCTATCCTTTAAGGATATATTTAAGGCTACTGTTCATGAAAATTCTAATTTGTCAGGGGCAATGAAATTACAATATTTGAAGTCTTCATTGAGAGGAGATGCCTTTCGTATAATCCAGTCTATTTCAATCGTGGATTCTAATTATGAAGTTGCATGGTCGCTTTTGGAAGAACGGTTTTCAAATTCGAGAGAACAAGTTTACGCGCATTTAAAACGTTTTTTAAATATTCCTGTTATTCAGAATGAGTCCCCAGCAGCATTATTAAATCTAATAGATATAACAAATGAATGTATTAGGTCGTTAGAGATTTTAGAACAAAAAGTTGAGGGGTTTTCTACTACTATGTTTGCTTATATTTTGGCTCAAAAATTAGATATAAATACAAAAATGTGGTGGGAAAGACATCTTAAGCGGGATAATTTACCGAGTTTAACTGAATTGCTAGAATTCTTGAGAGACCACGCGCGTACACTAAGTGCGTCCAAACAAGTAAATACAAAGCGAAATTTTCAAAACGAAAGCCAAACAAAGCATAGCTTTTCAAAGGTAACATCCATGGTTGCGAGTTTAAATGAGAAAAATATGCGCAAATGTGTTGTATGTAACCAGGAAAATCACAGTGTTTTTAAATGTCCCAAATTTCAAAAATTTAATGTACAGGAAAGAGTAGATTTTGTGAAAAAAAACAATATGTGCTTTAACTGTCTTTCAGAATTCCACTGCGTCAAAAAATGTAACTCAAAATTCTCGTGTTCAAAATGCTATAAACGCCACAATGTACTTCTTTGTTTTGATAGGCGTGAGAGAAATTCCAATGCGGTGGGAAATACAAAAAATTATAGTGATAAGGAAGTGCCAAATGCATTGTCGACGAATGAAAGTAAATCAACGTTAAATGCTGACGCCATACCATTTGAGTTAAATAACCAAATTCAAAATTTCACTGGTACTTCAAATGTGAGATCGAATAATGTTAAAACAGTTCTTCTTTCCACTGCTATTGTTTATATGAGAGATAAATTCGGAAATAAAGTTCCGGTGCGTGCTTTATTGGACAATGGTTCAATGAGCAATTTTTTAACATTGCAGTTAGTTGAAAGATTAGGAATTCGAAAAGAAAAAAGTAATATTTCGGTATCGTGTTTAAGTGGATCCTCTGTAGCGGTAAAAAATAAAACTACTGCCTTGATCAGTAATAATTCGGGAGATTATAGCCGAGAGTTAGATTTCCTTATCATACCAAAGATTTCGCAAATTATGCCCTCGAAATATATTAATATTTCAGAGCTAGGAATTCCAGAGTCTATTATTCTTGCTGATCCTGAATTTAATAGACCAGGGAAAATAGATCTTTTGCTAGGAGCTGAAGTATTTCTAGAATTGATAAAGGTGGGTCGTATGAAGTTACCAAATTCTAAATTAATACTGCAAAATACGGTGTTCGGTTGCATAGTAAGTGGGAGTGTTTACGATTGTAACGAGCAGGAACAAATACATTGTGGGTTAATTACTGAAACAGATTTAAATTTCGAAATGAAAAAATTTTGGGAAATTGAAAGAGTAGAAGAAAGTACACCATTGAGAAATACAGAAGAATTAGCATGCGACACCCACTTTATAAACACACATCAGAGAGATATAACGGGCAAATTCATAGTACAAATGCCGTTGAAAAAAGATCCTAGTTCTTTGGGAGAATCAAAACAATTTGCGGAAAATAGATTAAATTCACTTTGGAATAGGCTAGTCAAAAATCCAAATCTTTTAGAGTTATATTGCGCATTTATGGCAGAGTATAGAGAGTTAGGCCATATGGAGGAAGTAGAGAAAACAGATGAGCCAATACATGCGAATTATCTACCTCATCATGCTGTTTATCGCCCAGATAAAAGTTCTACAAAATTGAGAGTTGTCTTTAATGGTTCACATGCAACTTCATCCGGAGAATCCCTAAATTCCATACAGCTGAATGGAGGTGTCATTCAAGATGATTTGTTTAGCATAATAATTAGATTTCGTACACACCGCTATGCATTTACAGCAGATGTAAAAATGATGTATCGCATGATACTTATCGATAAAAGTCAACGTGATTTACAGCGCATAGTTTGGAAAGATTCTGTAAATGGTGAGATGAAATATTACAGACTATGTACAGTCACATATGGCACAACTAGTGCCCCTTATTTAGCCATGCGCTGCTTTAAACAGCTTGGTATAGATGGTGAATCTCAATTTCCGTATGCCTCTGGTGTGGTACAATCAGACTTTTACATGGACGATGTCCTGACTGGAGCAGCTGACCTAAAATCGGCTAAGAGACTGCAAATTGAGCTTATTCAACTATTAAATACGTGTGGCATGAACTTACATAAATGGTTTAGTAATCATCCAGAATTAATGGAGCATCTTTAAAAATGAGAATTACACTTTTGAAAATATGAGTGAAACTAAGGCACTAGGACTTTGCTGGAATTCCAATGATGATACTTTTACTTTTAGTGTATCATTCAGTGAGCAAATCAAGGTAACTAAAAGAAGTGTGCTGTCAAATATTGCTCGCATTTTCGACCCCTTGGGTCTACTTGGACCAGTTGTGACGAAAGCAAAAATTTTCCTACAAAGACTGTGGAGACTGCAAATTGATTGGGATGAAAATCTCCCTACAGCTGAGCTTGATGATTGGTTGCAGTTTTTAGAATCATTAAGAGCCATCAATAATATAAGTGCTGTTAGATACATTTTTACAAATAATCCAGTGCAAATTAAAATTTGTGGCTTTTCAGATGCTTCGGAGAAAGCCTACGGTGTGGCATTGTATGCTGTGTCTTCAAATTCTTCAGGAGAGCAAATTTCTCAGTTGCTTTGCAGTAAAAGTCGAGTTGAACCAATCAAAACAATCACTATTCCTCGCTTGGAGCTCTGTGGTGCAGTTTTATTAGCCAAATTGATGAATAAGGTTGCCAAAACCTTAAAAGTTCCTAAAGAATCTGTTTACTATTATTCAGATAGTACTATTGTATTATGTTGGATTCGAAAACAGCCGTGTGACTTAAAAACCTTTGTGTCATCACGTGTGGCTACGATTCAGAATCTTTCTGATATCAGTCATTGGGGACTTGTGGCTTCTTCTGATAATCCTGCTGATCTTGTGTCACGAGGTGTAGATCCAGACAAACTTCTCCAGAGTAATTTATGGTGGAAGGGTCCACTATTCCTAACACAACAAACTGAACCTTCTTTAAATACTGTCGAACTTGAGCAAAATGATAAGGATCTATACAGAAGTGAACTTAAAAAGACTTTTTCAGAGACTTCACTTTTAATATCAGACTGTTCATTTTTTATTGGCTATTTTTTGCAATTGAGTAATAATTATGCTAAATTAATAAGAATTCTTAGCTATGTTTTCAGGTTCATTCAGAATGCCAAGAAGCCAAAAGAAAGGTATTCAGGTAAGCTAACATCTGCTGAATTGAAGAAGGCTGAGCAGTTTATCATAAAATCTGTTCAAGAAAAAGAGTTCAGTTCTGAATTCACATTGTTATCTAAGGGTAAGGAGTTACCAAAAAATAGTAGATTACTTTCATTAAATCCTTTCTTGGATAAAAATAATTTAATCAGAGTTGGAGGTCGTCTCCAAAATAGCACGGTAAATTATGCCCAAAAACACCCAATTGTACTGCCCTCTAAACACAAATTAACAGAATTAATTATCGAGTTTTATCACAAAAAATATCTTCATATAGGACCACAAAATTTACTTTATTGTGTTCGAAGAGAATTTTGGCTTTTAAACGGTAGGGCTATTTGTAGAAAAATTGTACATAAATGTATTACATGCTTTAGGGCCAAACCTAAATTATTAGAGCAAATTATGGGCGAGCTCCCAAAAGAAAGAATAAATGTAGACTTTGTTTTTAATTGCACAGGAACTGATTTCTGTGGTCCATTTTTGATTAGATATAGAGGTCAACGTAAAGGTATTTATCATAAAGTTTATGTTTGTATTTTTATTTGTATGGTAACAAAGGCAGTGCATTTGGAATTAGTCAATGATTTAACATCTGAGGCTTTTATTGCAACATTAAAGAGGTTTTTTGCCAGACGAGGCAAACCTCGAAAAATTTTCAGTGATAATGCAGGCAATTTTGTGAAGACTAATGTAGAGCTTAAAAGGTTGCATGAATTGGTAAACAAACCAGACCAGAACCTTACTAATTACTTGATATCTGAAGGTATTGCTTGGGAATTTATTCCCCCTAAAGCTCCAAATTTTGGAGGTTTATGGGAATCGGGAGTCAAGTCCTTCAAGTATCACTTTAAACGTGTTGTGGGCAACTCTAAATTAACTTATGAAGAAATGTTAACTATAATTGTCCAAATTGAAGGTATCTTAAATTCGCGCCCGCTTACTCCCTTGAGTACAGATATTGATGACTTGGAGGTCTTGACCCCGGGACATTTTCTTATTGGTCGCCCACTTAATGCCATTGCTGAATCTGACCTGAGTAATATTGAAGATAATAGACTAACCTTATGGCAAAAGACCACTAAAATGGTTCAGACCATCTGGAAAAAGTGGAAAAATAGTTATTTAAGTACATTGCAGCAAAGGCATAAGTGGATGATATCAAAAAACAACCTCAAAATAGGAGATATGGTTGTAATAAAGGAAGATGATCTTCCAGTGTCTAAATGGTTATTAGGGAGAATTGTAGAAGTATTTTTTGGTAATGATAATAGAATAAGAGTTGTGAATATAAAAACCCCAAATGGAATATAATAAAAGAGCAGTATCCAAAATTGCTGCATTACCTCTTGAAAAGTAATTCAGTTTTTAAAAGAAAATGCTCATTATTGTAAAATTTCTTTATTTATTATGTATTATGTAAAATTTTTTAAATATTTGCTTAAATTTAACTTAACTGTGACTCATTTATATTGTGTTTAATTGTATTGTTATTTATATTTTTTACAATGGTTGTAATTGCAGTGTTTTAGTTTGAAACCCCCCTCGGAGGTTTCAAGAGGGGCGGTATGTTTGATAAAATGCTATTTAATTTTCTACTGACTTTGTCACCTAGCAACCAAGATGTACCTAATTATTTCAAAATGTAAAAAGTTTTCTGTGCAAACGATTTTTTGTGATAAATGAATTTATCTGTTTAATTCTTCTGCTTTTACCTAAGCTGTGTGAAACAATATTCTTTTTGTTTTGAGTTTGATTAGAATGTTTTTTATGAGTTATGTGAAAAAATGTTACGGTTTTTATTGGAGTTGTGTTTTGTGAAATTATTAATGTTCGAAAGAACTTGAGTTGAGTTTACTCATCAGAATAAACTGTTTAAAGTGAGAGATGCGTATTTAATTTTGAGTTGAGTAAAATATTAAAAAATAAACTTTCGAACAAATTGAAATCTTCAATCCCCACTCCCAAAACTTAAATTTTTGTATGTTTAACCTCTGAATAACGGACATTCCGAATAGCGGACACTATTTACGGCTATAAAAAAAAAATTAAAGAGAAAATTTTTTTTTTTTTAAAAAGCGAAAAGGCATCTGAATTTATCAGGACATTTTGTGATCACAGATAATTGTAAATAAAGAGATGGGGAAAATCCTCCCCCCCCTCCCCCCACCCACGTTCAGTGCTAAATTCAGGGTGTTGTCCGGGAGGAATATCTCCCAGAGCATTCAAATATCACCCAAGAATATTTTGAGATTTTATGCTTTTAAAGGACAAAAAGTGCAATCCTTCCCTTACCGCCCGGAATTCTACAATGTCCAATAACGTAACGTAGAAAAACAAATTACATGCAATCGCATGCAAAAGTAAACTTTTGTAACAGATTATTTCACGAGAATATAATAAACAGAGGATAAAAGTGTGCACAAATTTATCTCAATTTTATTGATTTAAAAATATTTTTAATTTCTGATTAATTATATAATAGAGGTGTTAGGACATATAAAAGTAAATTAATGAAATATTAAGCATTTCTTAGCGATTTTTGAATCTCTGAGGTTTTCCCAATAGCGGACACCTCCGAATAGCGGACAATTTCTGCGTTCCCGAGGTGTCCGTTATTTAGAGGTTTTACTGTATAAGTATATATATATATATATATATATATATATATATATATATATATATATTAATACTTTTTTCATAATTGTAAACAATAGAAATCACTATAAACTTTTTAATAATAATAATAATAATAAAAAAAATCATTAAGTATTTTGGGATCTGTGATACATACATATCGTCAATATGTGTATGCATAATTTTTGGGAGGCACCATTAATGAATAAAAAATATTTTACATTTTTAATTAGAAATTTTTTTTTGTATTATACAAGTAAAGAGAAACTTAAAAAAATAAAATAAAAAAGGTGCATGTCAAATAAAATTTATGTACGCGATACAGTCTTAAAAGTGTTAAGGAGTAAGGATTATTTGCTGGTGATTTCGATGTTTAAATTTTTATAACGGAAGAATAATGTAGGAAATTGTTTATGTATTTATTTATTATTACAAAGAATCGATCTAAGTTTTACAGTAAGCTGAATATATTACCGGGCACTTTAACATCTTCCTTGTTTTGCCCGTGCGTCGTACGTGCAACATGTTTTTGCTAATCATGATTTATCCGCAAACTTCTAAACTGAAATTCTAAACTATCTATGTTCCAAAAATTTTGTTTCTTCCTTTGGAAATTTTCAACATTTTTAATTCTGTATAGACTCAAATAAGACACTCTTTATGGATTATTATGAACTTCCTTGTTTATAATTATCAGTCTTGACTGATTCAAGACATGGGTGCAAGTTGTAAAACAAGCAATGCATTAAAATGACTAAACTTTGAAGACTCTTTTCACATGTTCATTAATCCCTTGGGGACAAGCGACACATATAATTATCGCAAAAAGGATTAAAAATCCTTGTTTATCCCCACCAGTAAAATTTGCCTAATTTAATCGGAGCATTTTCTCGATTTAAAGAGGAACAAATCTTTGTTTTTATAAACCGATGACAAAACAATAAAAATTTCGAGAAAGACTCCGGTCGCGAAGGGGTTAATAACTGCAGAAATGATTCGAATGCTCTTTATGCAAATTCTCGTATAAAAGATGATTATTTCAAAAAAATCGTTATAAAAGATGTGTCGAGATGTCTATCTAAAATATTTTTAATGAGATAAAATTCGCTGTGTCTTTGATTACTTAATTGTCTGAGCGTAGCGAAGTCTTATACTCAGAGTACGTAACGATATTAAAAGTAAAAAAAAATCTTTCGTCAAGCAAATCTCAAAAAGTACTTGTCGGATTTAGATTCTGTTTGTACCAGAAGGTACCTATGAAGGTAATCTGGTGAATGCACCTACTTTTAAAAATTAATTCCAAATAGTTTAAAAGTTATATTAAAAAAACTGATAAAAAAGCACAATTTATTTGCATACGTCACAGAAATTTGGTGCGCGTGATTTTCACAGACTGGATATTTTCGTCGATAACCGAATCAGTACATGGAGTAAATAGTAATCATTTACACACTCAGAAATATTGAATGCAATAAAACATTTTAAACTTTAATCATGCAGGAAAATAAAACTGTTATTCTTTATATTAAAAAACTGTCATAAAAACTTTGATTTTGAGATTTTGTGATAATCCCCTAATAGCATTTTTTGATCGCTAAAAGAATGTTTTATATATTTCGCATGTAAAAATTTTAAACAATTAGGTTTTTAAATAAAAAGTTTCTTTTATGACATCATTTTCCCTTTATATTTATTTTTATTGCATGTTTTCTTTTAACTTATATTTTGTTTGTGTGTGGAAGTCAATTCTGATCACTAATTTTTCGGCACGGATACCACAAGCGCATCAGATTTAGCGCAATTTTTTTCAAAGCCCATTTGGCGAAAACTCCATTTTCAAATAATGCTTACATACACATTTTTAAATAATTTTCTATTTTCAAAAAGAGCTTACAGTAAATAAAATAATAATAATAATTAATAACTATAAAAAGAAATATTTTATCTAATTAAAAAAAGGAAATGAAAGTAAATAAACATTTTATGAGTAAATAAACAAATAATAAATAAATAAAGCCGGGTTACCATCTCAGGTAAAATAATGCCATTTTGACGCCAGTGATGTTCCCTGGTGCATATATGACATCTTTTTCCATTTTTCATCCATTTCCTGTTGGCATACAACTTTGAAATTTGGATTATGTATGCATACCTGGGAGCAATACTGGAATTAGACATTGAATTTTTTTTATTCTATCCAAAAAAGGGGCAACGGGGGCTATTTTTTAAAGATTTATACAATTTATACTGCAAAAAGGAGCCACTTACCTATTTTTATATACAAGAAGAAGTAAGTGGCATGTAAAAACAATTATAGCATACATAAATAAAATACTTGAGATGATATACTAGAGATATAAGCACCGGGTTTGGCGAGATTTTTTACGCCAATTAGGCGAAAACATCGTTTTAATTACCAGATACATATAGCATGCTATAATAACACGTTATTTATTTATTTCACAATGAAAAAAAGGAATAAACGAAACATTTTCTGTTATTAAAAAAAAGAAATAACAATCAGTAAATGATAATATTTTTAGAACAAACAATTTATCATAACATTTATATGATAACCAGCATGTTAGGTAACTAAACGCCATTTTGGCACCAATTAGGTACCTCGGTGTGTATAGGGCATATATGTGCCATATTTATTTGTAAAACTGAGCATGAACGTTTACCAAATGTGTTTTCAGAGTCGCTTATATATTTTTTGCAACATAGCGCACCTTTCGAAGCCAAAACTGCAAAAAAGAAAAAATAAATAAATATTTGCAGTATTTTTTTTTTTTTTTTAATGTAATGCACACTTTGTAATCAGTAGGCTCGATAATCAGATCTCTTTTTTTGCTTTAAAAGGTGATATTTCATACGACGTCTTTTTTGGATTCGTCGTTTTTCTATATTTGATAGTATGTGTCTGCTCGTTTTGTAACTTTTTTTTTTTTGTAACTTTCTTCTTTATTAACAGCGACATTTGGATTTCCTATTTAAATAAAAATTCTTCTAAATACAAAAAATTTTGTTAAAATAAATAAATAAATAAAATGCGGACATCTATTGCTCAAAGCAAAAAATGTTTCCTATTGAGTTAATAAAAATCAGTAAAAACATAATTTTTATGATAATAAAAAGGTGACTTATGTAATAACAGAGTCATATATTATGTACGTTATGGATTAAGTATGAATATTTCTCCACCATTTATAAATAATAATAATAATAAATTAAAATGCGGACAGACCAAAGTCTATATTTGACTGAAAACAACAACCATTTTCTAAATGCTTTAAAAAAATGGCCAATGAAAAGTGACATTTCAAAAGTATTATGAAATTAGTTAAAAACCATTTATTTTAAACTAAATTAATAAAAGATTTATATTTTTAATGAAATAAATGGGATTTGAAAAATTAGGAAATTTATCACCATAGATGTATCAATATTACAATCAGTACTTTGTATGCAAAATGGAACAATTAGCAATACTTTTTATACTCGAAAAATGGTCGTTGCTTTTTTTAAGGTTAAAAAGTAGATTACGAAATATTCCTATGCAGAGATGCCAAGCCCCTGCTTATTGGATAGCAGAATTTTCTTATAGGAAAAGTTATTTTTTAAATCCGCAGAATCTTCCAATTTAATAAAACATTTTCTGTATTAAAATACCGGTATCCAACATGCCGGAGACTTGGCAGCTCTGCCTATAACATTTTAATTAATCACGGTACTTTTTAAATCGGATTCAAATTTAGTGAAGACAACGTTTTTTGGCCAAAATCAGCTTTTTTTCCACATGTGTAACTACGATACAATTCCTTGATGCTTAAATAAAATGTTTTGACTTATGCTATTATTGCTTCCTCTTATTTATTTATTTGGATTTTAAATAAGATGACTCAAAATCGTGTTTTTAAAATGTACGGGAAAAATGCATTTCGAGAGAGGGCGAAAAAAGCAATATTTGGCGATTTATTACCTGCGTTTGGCTAAGTGTCTTACTACCTTGTATTTAATACTCTTCACAATACTTCACTGTTATATGGACTTAGGCGCTTTTATAAAAAGTTTGACGTAATTCGGGCTTAAGAAAGTGGGCTTTTTACTGAATAATACAAATAAATGAAAAATGAATACTAAGAAATACTAATAAGAGAAAAATGAAGCATTATATTGATCTATGTATATTTAAAAATGCATCTACTAGCACTAATTAGATAATTTATGTGTATATAATAGGAGATAAATAGCTTTTGATTCTGTATTTCTATGCTGTAAAGCATTAACGTTTAATAATGTGGGCAAAAAATGTTGGTAACCATCTTTGCTGCAAAATATACTATATTTTGCGTAGGAACAATAATCACCATCAATGCACGAGCAAAAAATGTTCTAAAATTGAGAATTCTTTGATGTTGATATGACTAAAAGTTTAAAATCTTTTTTTTTTTTTTTTTTTTTTTTTGTGGCAATTTTCAAGATATAATATTCTCGTTATGAACGATTTCTAAAACATTCGACAATTTAATTTCACAAATTAAACAATTTTTTTTTCTAGAAAAAGTTTTAAACCCAATTTATTGAGAATATTGCAATTTCTAGGATACTGTTGGGATCAGAAACTATAACTTTGGCATCACAGTAACTTATAAGATGTAAGTGCTCGTTTAGGACAAATTTTTAAAAAAGATTCCTTAACTCTTATCGACAACCTCATTGCATCCGTGGAAAACAGATATTCAACATTATAAACTATTCAGACGGATTTCACACCATATAAAATACACTCCATTCTCTTCAAACATAATAGTTTATGTTATTTATAGTTTCTCAAATCGGTGCGAAGCTTCTGTTTATGCTCATGGCATCATTTCAAAGAGTTATATTTCCAATATATAGGAAAATTTGGTGGGTTTTTTTTCTGTATTACTTTTAACATTTCGCATATTTCCAATTTTATATCCATGCATAGTTTGCTTTTCTTTTATAAAAATAGTATATGCAACTTTATATATAAGATTTTGTAATTCTATGATTCAATATGCTTATTTTCATCATATTTTATCACAATGAATGACCAATTAAAGATAACATCTCATTTTCTTTACTTATCGCAAATTATTAAATGTGTATTCTCAGCAATGTCGCTCAGACTAATCCCTCTGAGGGAAGTCCTAGTTACATTTTATTTTATATGAAAATAAGTTTAAGTTGGAGGCACGGAGATCCAATAATTACCACACGTATATAATTAATAAATAATTATTAGACCGAAAGGCGGGTGCATAGATAATCGCCTCATCGAGTTGGAGACTGAAATTCCAGAATTACTTAAAACTCGATTAGAATATTAAATCGCAACTGATCTGCCAAATCATATCTTGGGGGAAACTATCTTTAGATTTTTCATGCTGAATTGTAGGTCTACCATTGTATTTTCTTGCACCTAAAAATATGAAAACATGGAGGCGTGGGAGTTGGGAAACATAATGGTAAATCTAAGATTGAACCACTAAAATCTGACTTTCCACCAACATATGACTTGGTAGACCAGTTTCGTTTTAATATGCAAATCGAATCTTAACTAATTCTGAAATTTCTGCCTCCAATTCCATAAGATCTGTACTGCTCCCCCCCCCCCTCCCCTACAAGTCTTTATGCATGTAATTACTTTTTTTTTTAAACTATGTTTTTGGACATTTTTGCTTTCGGCGGAAAAGAAAAAGTACCGAAAATCGGTTTCGGTATTAAAAAACCTGTTTCGGTCTATCCTTAATGATATAGCCCCCATGTATGTTAACAGATCGGAGAAATCCACAATGCATTAACACATAACAAATCTGTTGCTTATAAATTTTATTGTTATCTACATGATACTCCAAACTTTAGATATAATTTATCTTTATTGAATTATCTTCATTCGATCCCTGTACCCTTCGTCAGCGAAAACAAACGTATCAGTGTTTCATTTTTAACTCCATTATTACATATTTTCTATTTAGTAGGGAATAATAAATCTCGATATCAAAAGCTACTTGGAAATATTACTTATTTCTTTTTTGTTTAGTTTAAAAACTGCGATTTTAGATTTAATAAACTGAAGCTATAAATGACTTCAATATAAGACCAGCTAATTAAACTCTTAGGCTGCATTCATATTGAAATACTTTCCCTGTAAACTGAATTCTTGGAAGAGCCTTTCTTTTTTACTTACCCATCATACGTAGTATAGGGTAAGTCTTGCAATCGTTTTGAAAATCGAAAAAAAAATTTTGACGGATTTACACGTTTTAGATAGTGGAGATTCCGAAAAACATATTTTTAGAAAAAAAAATTTTGCCGTCCGTCTGTCTGTCTGTCTGTCTGTCAGTCTGTCTGTCTGTAAACGCTCTATCTCCCGAACAAATTGAGATAGAGACTTGAAATTTTGTATGTAATTAGTATGTAAGAATGGGACGAAGCCTATTTAATATCAGCAACCTCGATTATCCGGAACTATTTTTTTCGGACTCTCGAAAAATTCGTTCTGATGAAAGGTATATAAAAATTTTCGAATTTTTTTTGTTCTAAGGAATGGACGTAAAAGGCAATAAAATGACACACATTTTGCATATAAAACGAAATCGATCGGATTATTAGTTGCCGAGATATTTGTAATCCTGTTTTTCACATTCTTCGATTTTTCATGACCCTGTATTTCATTCAAATTTCAATTCAGAGGTATATTTTAATTGGAAATGAGACGCTTAATCAGACGCAGTTAATTGTTAGTTAATAGAATTATTATTTTTGGAGTTATAAGGATGTTTCTTTTACGCAGTTTGGTACTACTTGAGTAGTTTGGCGTTTTATATAATTTGTCGAAGTTGGTACATCAGCAGTTCTTTAATATAGCATTACTGTGTATATTAACAACATTTAAATTTTGTTTATGAATTGCAATGCATTGTATAAATAGTTTTCACATGTTTTATTTTCATATACATATCCATGATGGGTAAGTATTACGGTGGCCCCCAACGACTAGTTTTTGTATAGCAACCGTTTGTGGTTTCGTCATAATAGAACGGAGGGGAGTGAACAAAGAATCGGGATATAAGCAGATCCACCTTACTTGACGGAAACATCCCTCTTTTGTCGGACAACCGTAAATTTCCTGTAAAACTCATTAAAGATCAAAAACACCGTGTCGCCACAACAAACAAGCCGACGAGTAACCGCAAGAAGTGGTCTCGTCTGTTTGGGCCTTTAGGGTCCCTGTCTTTGCTAGCGAAGATACTCGCGAGCTATGCTACTCGTATTGAGAGGTTATTTTCAAATAACTTGTTTGAATTTCCACAATTTTAATTTTATTTTTTATTTATCAGTGATGCCGCTGGACTTGAAAAATCCTGGGTCCTGGGGACTCAGGACTTCTAAAATTCTGGGTCCCTTTTTTACAAAAGCGGGTCCCCATTAGTAATAAGACATATTTTTCGACGCAAAAATTGAACTTGTTCATTTGCAAAAGAAAAATTAAATGCAATAGTTATTGTTTTAATAATAATATATACATAATTAAAGCCAATATAATTATTTTTAAACTATTCAGAGAAATTTTCATTCCTTTTTTTTTTTAAATATAAATATGCAAGATACAAATTAAATTTGAATGTAGAAGATAACAAGTATTACTATTGTTCACATTTCTTTTAAAAGAAGGTAAAACTAATTTAATGAAAACATTTTTCCATAAAAAAGAATACTTTTCAAAACAATCAAAAACAGATTGTGAAGCTGGAAAATTTGTTTTCGGAGCAGCAAAAAAAAAAAAAAAAAAAAAAAACTATTTGGAAGCAAGAAAGTTAGTTTTTGGAACAGAAACATTCTATACTAGCATTAACTTTTTTTTCGTGCCCCTTCGATGGAAATCGCATTTTAGAGCGATTTTTTGACGAAATTTGCCGTTTTTTCTCTATTTTTTGACGAAATTTGCCGTCTTTTCACAATCTTATGATGAAAACTGCTGTTTTTCGCGAATCTTTTGACAAAATTTGCCGTTTTATCGCGATTTTTGGACGAAATTTGCCGTTTTATCGCGATTTTTGGACGAAATTTGTCGTTTTTTCGCAATTTTTTGAGGAAATCTGCCTTTTTTCAGGATTTTGTAACAAAATTAGCCATTTTTTCACGAATCTTTTGACGAAATTTGCCTAAAATTATTCGTTATTTCGCGATTTTTTAACGAAATTTGCCTTTTTTGCGATTCTTTGACGAAATGTGCCGTTTTAACCCGATTTTTTGATGAAAATTGCCCATTTTCGCGAATCTTATGACAAAATTTGCCGCTTTATCATGATTTTTGGACAAAATTTGCCCTTTTTTTTCGCGGTTTTTTGAGGAAATCTGCCTTTTTTCGAGATTTCGTAACAAAATTAGCCATTTTACATGCGAATTTTTTGACGGAATTTTCCGGAAATTATTCGTTATTTCGCGATTTTTTAACGAAATTTGCTTTTTTTGTGAATTTTTGACGAAAATTACGCGTCCTGCGGGACGCGTAAGCTCCATTTTTTTGCGCCCCGTCGCCGATTTTTTGCGTATTTTACGCGCTATAGCGCGTCCGCGGCATCCCTGTTTATATATATATATATATATTTGCATGGGACGGTTGAGGTTTCTCTTTACATCGCGCCTTTTTTGTTTTTTTACTTTTTCGATTTCGGTTGCAGATATTTTTTATAAAGTTGCTTTCACTTTCATATCCGGTTTCGAAAATGAAAGTGCCGATTAAAAAAAATATCTGCTACCAACCTCGAAAAAGTAAACAAATGGATAAGTGTGATCGCAGATTGCACAGAGGGTTTCGTTTAATATCTTCTTCAAATCACTTTATCATTAAATTAACAGACGAAAACTGTCGATAGAAAATTAATCATTTCTTACAAGTAAATAAAATTATGAATAAAAGTAAAATATTGCAAAGCTTAGCATGAATTTAAGGGAGACCAAACTGATCACCAGAGGCGTCTAGTAATTTAAATGAATAGGAATTTAATAAATAAGAAAAAAATATTTCACTTCGCGTGTCAAAATTGATGGTAAATATTATGTAATAATACGATTAAATAAAAACAAATAAGCGCGTTTTTCACGTGATTTATTTAATCCATTAATTTGTGTTACATACATAATATTTTTTCATATTTATTTAAATTTGCGTGCAACAATTAGAAGAAAAACAACAACAAAATAATTAAAATAGTTAATAAAGCCTTTGTGGAAAAATGTTTAAAGATAGAAAACCAACGATTATAAATGCACAAATAAAGTAAGAAAAGGGGGTGCAAACAGCTGTTTCGAATCTACTAACGAGATTCTTCTTCAGTGCAAAAACTCAGCGAGCTCCTTTTCTTACTTTATTTGTGCATTTATAATCGTTGGTTTTCTATCTTTAAACAAAATAATTATAAAAGGAAGTTATTTATTTTAATTAAATTAAAAATATTCATATCAAATTATCTATCTAATAGCCGCCCTCGGCGATCAATTTGGTCTCTCTTAAACGTACGCTGACCATTGTATCATATTACTTTTATTCATAATTTAATTTACTTTTTTAATTCTTTGCCAAATCAGAAGATTCTGCTAGAAAAATAAACAATAGGAAATGTTTTGAACAACTGCAAATGAACGAAACCCCACAACGAACCAAACCCCAAAATGAACGAAACCCCGAAAAGGGGCGATGTAGAGAGAGATCTCAGCTATCCAATGTAAAAAATAGATAAAATGTCGAAATGCAGACAAGTTATTAGAAAATAACCTCTCCAAAGGAACAGCATTAACTCGCGAGTGTGTTCGCTGGCAGGAACAGGAGCCTTAAGAGACAACTTTCTCACAGTATGAAAAAAAAAATTAACTTTTTTACGATTTATTCATTTTATATTAATATAAATTAAACAAAATAGGGAAAAAAACAATACAAATTCACACATACACAAAATTAACATCCATATATGTGGCTGCTAAGCGTTAATGGAACTTGGTCAAATGTGTGATTTCTTATTAAAAAAAAAAAAAAAAACCTAAAGTAAATTTTTTTCTTACATTTATACAAATTACTAATGCATAATATATTTAATACATCTGATGTTACTTTTATCGAATATTAACAGTTATTATGAAATTTTTATTCGTTTTATTATTGACAGTAATTATAATTAAGGATCGATCGAAACAAGTATTTTAAACTGAAATCAAACTTCTGTAATCTTTCTATTTTAGGCCGAAAGCATCACAAAATTTATAAGTAATTAATGCATACATAAATATATACAATTAATTAATTATACGTGCACGTATAGGTGTGACCCTAGTTGGCTCACCGTGCCTCTGACCGGAACATTTTTGTTCAAAGCAATTAATTCATCAACGATATAGAATGATTTTCTAATTACACCAATTTCATATAATTAAAAAGTATTTTAGATATACATACCTCGAATTATCTTTTATAACGAGTTTTGTAAATGATCATATGTTATACCAAAACTTTCTCAAAGTGTATTCGAAATACTTCCACGGTTTCAAACTAAAAATTTTCTATTGCTTTTAAATCTGGAGCTGTTAATGAAAACGTGAAAAGAGTCTTCAACGTTCAGTCATACATGCACTACTTGCTTTATATTTTGCACTCACACCTTGAGTGAGTCATGACTGATCATTATTAACAGTAAAGTTCAGCGCAATTAGTGCCTCATTTGCGCTGATACAGATAAAATCGACGGGTGATGGTGAAAATTTTCGAAGGCGGAAACGAGATTTTCGGAATACAGATAACTTCGATACGGACGAATTTACGGAAGCATTTTCGCCAAAGAAGGAATTTTCGGCGACATTCAAATTTTGGGTTAAAAACGAATTTTTGGTCGATCTCTTAATTAGCTTAGAATTCTCAACTATTTTTTTCTCCACCGACAGGCCCTATTACCAAATAGGCACGAGAAGCACGTACTTCCCTTATAAAATTTGGAAGGGCCCGAACTTGAGAAAACAAGGCCCCCAAACTTTATATTTAATCAATTCTATTCCAAAATGTTATCTAATTTCTTTACTAATGTTTGCATTTGTTGAGTTCTAATTTCACGAAATATGTTCTTTTTTGTCTTCTGATAGTTAAAAATACTATTTAATCTAAATCGCCTAATTTTGAGAAAAAAAAAAGAATCACTTGAAAATAACTTGAACAGAATCTTGATAGTTATTTGAAATCATTTAGAGTAAAAATGGATAAATAAAAAAGGAATGCAAATCAAAAGAAAATTATGGTTATGTATATTTATTTTATATATTGAATTTGGCTTGCATGCACTAGATAAAATAGAATAGTTTAACTCTTTATCTACCGAAGGTACTTATAAGTACCATAAAAATTACTTATTATAAAATTCTTTTAATATGTCGATTAGTTGTAATACTGTTTAGAATGAGTTACAGATACATTTCTTTATTTTATTCTAAAAGCATTATTGGTTACAAAGAGCAAAAATATTTTTAAAAGGATGATTTCTTTTGCCTTAGTATCTTTTCAGTTTTCTTGGCGCTGAGGGAGGAAGACGGGATTTTTCAATTCGGAAATATTTCTATATTTATATAGTAAGAGCATCATATTTGTACATTTTATGATTCTACAAAATACTAAGAAAATAATTTAAAATAAAAGATTTGAGTGGGGTTATAAATATTGCACAAAATCGCTGTAAATTCAAATTTAATTAAGCCTTCAAAAATTTATTAAATGATTATGTAAATCTTTTAATTTAGTTTAAACAATTTACGTAAAGTGCTTTAGAATGTAAAATTCTCATGGATTCATAATGCGGTAGTTAAAGGGTTAAACTTGCCAAAATTGAAAGAAATTTTTCAAAATAGTTGTGCATATTATTTTCTTGATTGTAATAAATTTTTGTATATATAAAGGAGAACGTTAAAAAACCAGTTATTTAATTAAATATATATACAGTCGACTCTCGTTAATTCGAACTCGTCGGGACCACAAGAAGTGTTCGAATTATAGGTAATATGAAATGAAACCATGCTTAATATGATACTATTACAAAAGAATTAATGTTATGGTGTTTTTTAAATTTATTTCGTCTGTTATCATTAGAATATGACTTAATATTAAATTAGAATGTATAAATCCATAAACTAATTACAGACATGCTACTTTTCCGCGGAAACGCGGAATTCCGCTTTTTCGGCGACGAATTTTATTATCCCTGGGATCAATGCAAATATGCATTAAAATTTGATGACATTTATATGTAGGGGGGAGGGGGTAACGATGAAATACAACAAAAACGCGAGTCAAACGGCGCTAAATTAAGAAAATTTCTTCAAAAGATTGCAGAAATAACGCAAATTTCTCCAAAAGATCGAAAAAAAAAAAACTATAAAATCTTCAAACAATCGCGGAAAAGATACTATTTTCTTCAGAGGATCGCAAGAAAAAAAACATTATTTTTGTTAAATGATCACGAACAAGACGCGATTTTCGTCAAAAAATTGCTGGGAAAACACGACTTTTGTGAACAGGTTGCGGAAAAATACTCTAATTTTGTCAAATAATCGTGATAAATAGTCGTATTTTATCGAAAGATCGCGGAAAATGCTCCAATTTTGTAGTAAGATCGCAGAAAATACCCAAATTTTGACGAAAGATCGCGGAAAATACGGAAATTTTAACGAATGATCGCAGAAAATACGCATATGTCGACAAAAGATCGCGGAAACCACAAAAATTTTGACGTAAGATCACGAAAAATACGGAAATTTTGACAAAAGATCGCGGAAAAATGCGCAAATTTTTACGGAAAATACGCAATTTTTTACGAAAAATCGCGGAAAATACGCATATTTTGACGAAAGATCACGGAAAATGTGCAAATTTTGACGTAAGATCGCGGAAAATACGAATATTGTGACGAAAGATCGCGGAAAATATGCAAATTTTGACGTAAGATCGCGGAAAATACGCATATGTTGACGAAAGATCGCGGAAAATACGCATATGTTGACGAAAGATCGCGGAAAATACGCAAATTTTTACGAAAAATCGCGGAAAATACGCAAATTTTTACGAAAAATCGCGGAAAATACGCATATTTTGACGAAAGATCGCGGAAAATATGCAAATTTTGACGTAAGATCGCGGAAAATACGCATATGTTGACGAAAGATCGCAGAAAATACGCATATGCTGACGAAAGAGCGCGGAAAATATGCAAATTTTGACGTAAGATCGCAGAAAATATGCAAATTTTGACGAAAAAGCGCAAATTTCGCTAAAGGATTTTGGAGAAATGCAAATTTTATTAAAAAGGCTGTGGGAGAAAAAGTGCGAATTTTGTCAATTGGTCGCGGAAAAACGATAATTTCGTTAAAAAAAAATGCAGAAAAATGCATATTTCGCCAAAAGTATGTGAGGCCCTGAAAGTTCAGCTTTTTTCTTGCTGAGCCTGTAGCATGTCTGTAATTAAAAGATTAGAAACAAGCACAATGGAAGAAAAAATTGCAGCGTGACTGATGGACAGACGGGAAACTAAAAAAGTGGATATCACATGCATTGGATTATATGTATATTCGTTCGAAACAATTTTCACAAAAATCAAAGAAAGATATTCAAATGATCTGAAATCCGTGAGAAAGAAAAGAAAAATCAGAATTCTCGAAAGTTCGAATTAAACGAAGTCAAGAGAAAGTGAGTTCGAATTAATGAAAATTTTTAACGTTATTCTGTCATTGAAAATTTCGGGACTTCATGTTTAGTTCGAATTAAGCGAAGGTTCGAATTATCCGACTTCGAATTAACGAGAGTAGACTGTATATGAGCTTAACTGTGCTTACGCTTAGAATAATATGTTACATTTGGGAATTTCTGGATATGTCGAATTTAACAAACTTCTCAAATGAAAGTGGGATTCAAAATTACACTGTGCTTCCCATAATTTAAGAGCATAAATCAAGGCCTGCCCACCGAGTGACACAGTGTCGTAGCTAGATGAGATATAATAGGGAGGGGGGGGGGAGGGCATAATTTTTTTTTCTCTCTCTCTGTGACGCAGAAAGATAAATTTGTGCATATTAACATTGTAAGGATTATGTTTCTTATTAAACTGTTGTAATAACTTCATTTTAACTTCTTCAGACCTGAGCATAAAACAACTCTACAAATATATATTTATTGCTTTTACATAATCGAAATGACACCATAGATGACAGAAAGAGCCATTTTTTAACCGACTTCAAGGAGGAGGTTATGATTTCGACCTGTATGTATTTGTTGTTCACGCATAACTTTCGTAAATATGAACCGATTTTGATAATTCTTTTTTTGTTAGAAAATGTAAGACGCCCACATGGTCCCATTTAAATTTTATCAAATTCTTGCGATTAGAACTTTTTTAAAAACAAAAACATTAAAATTCCAATTTTTTGAAGCAGTCATCTAATTAAAAGCGTTCAATTTTCAGTTAATCGCAGGCTTTCATGTCGAGCACACAAGTCAGATATGTGTGTACAATAAATAAATAAAATTTCAGGCTATCACTCTTACACCGGTAGAAGAACTTTTCAACCACTTTCAAGGAGTAGGTTATGATTTCGATCTGTATGTATTTCTTGTTCACTCATAACTTCCCTAAAAATGAAGCTATTTTGATAATTCTTTTTTTGTTTGAAAGTATAAGATGCCCGCCCCATTTTAATTTCATTAATTTCTGATGATTAGAATATTTTTAACTAAAAAGTGTGGATTTGATAAAAAAAAAATATAATGTTTTGTCGCAAATAATCTTCCATTGTTGCAACCGTTTTCAAATCATAAGCATATTAAAACTATGCATTTATATGCGTTAGCGCCAAGTTGTCGCCAACCTTGATTCTTTTTTGAAGTCGGTTACTATTTTTTTTTTTTTAAAGCATAATATTAAATCTGTACTTTAGGGGAGTGGTAATTTAGGTTTACAAGTATAATTATAAAAGTACTAATCCCCTTAAAACATCAGTTTAACTATCAGTAATGCAAATTTTCGCAATTACAAAATAAAGGTCTTTAAACAAGTAAATAATCTGCAAATCCTCGAAAATTTTTATTGTAAAGCATTTAAGTTAAATAATCATGAATATTTCTTACTTTCTTGGCCACATTGCCTTGAAAGTATCTTAGAAACTCGGATGAAAATAATATTTATTTTATGAGGTAATATTCGTCAGTGCTGACATTTATTGGTTTTGTTTTAAAGCAAAAAACATTCAGCTGTTATAGAAGTAAAGTAAAAATGCAAAAAATTCGAATAGTTTAGTTTTTATGAGGAAAAGAATGAAGGTACACATTTGTGTACCTCAGGTCTGATGAGGTTAAGTTAAGTAAAGAAAAGAGCAGGATGATGAAAAATTCGAGTGTATAACTAGTGCAATATCATGTACATCATATATACATCATGTTAGCTTCAATTGTGAAAAAGAGATGAGCAAGTGTTTTGATACACTAATTACTTACCCATCATACGTAGTATAGAATAAGTCTTGCAATCGTTTTGAAAATCGAAAATTTTTTTTTTGACGGATTTACACGTTTTCGACACTGGCGATTTCGAAAAACATATTTTTAGAAAAAAAATTTGCCGTCCGTCTGTCTGTAAACGCTCTATCTTCCGAACGAATTGAGATAGAGACTTGAAATTCTGTATGTACTTAGTATGTAAGAATGGGACGAAGCCTATTTAATATCAGCAACTTCGATTACCCGGAACTATTTTTTTCGGACTCTCGAAAAATTCGTTCTGATGAAAGGTATATAAAAATTTTCGAATTTTTTTATTTTAAGGAGTGATCGTAAAAGGCAATAAAATAACACAAATTTTGCATAAAGAACGAAGTTGATCGAATTATTAGTTGCCGAGATATCTGTAATCCTGTTTTCCACATTCTTCGATTTTTCATGACCCTGTATTTCATTCCGATTTCAATTCAAAGATATATTTTAATTGGAAATGAGACGCTTAATCCGACGCAGTAAACTGTTAGTTAATAAGATTATTATTTTTGGAGTTATAAGGATGTTTCTTTTTCTCAATTCAGTACTACTTGAGTAGTTAGGCGTGTTGTATAATTTATCGAAAGAGATTCATCAGCAACTCATTAATACAGCATTACTATGCACAATAAAAATATAAATACACGTTTAAATTTTGTTTTGGAACTGCAATCCATTTTATAAATAGTTTTCAAATGTATTATTTTCATATGTTATATATGCGTATATATGATGGGTAAGTATTACGGTGGCCCCCAACGACTAGTTTTAGTTATAATTTAATATAATTAAACTGTGAAGGGATCTCAAAACTAAATTCGATTTCTGAACAGAATTTCATTGGGATTTTCAGAACAGAAATTCATTTAGTGACCCTGGAATGTTTTCCAGGGAAGGCTCAAAATATTTTAGGGAAGGGGAGGGGGGGGGGGCTGAGCCGCCCATAGCAACCCTTTAGCTACGGCCCTAGTGACGCACCGAGTACGACGGTCGGTCTTTAAATGCTAAGCGGTATTTCCTATTCAGAGTGAAATGCAAGCTATTCTTGCACTTCACATAGATAAGATAAAATTGAAGATGATAAATTCAGAAAGAAACAGGCATCCTGAATGAATGAAAGAATGAATACGTCTGTTTTCGCAATCGCGTGATATAAATTCACTTATCCCATCCTTGAGTGAAACACAAAGAATGATTTAGCAGCTATCTTCCTTTTCCCCCACTTTCCTTAAATATACAAATATGCGCCCAAAGAAATTCCACGCGTTACATTTTCTTTAATAACAGAGAATCTAAAAATAGATATTTAAAATAGCTGGAGAGCAGTCTTTTGAATAAGCAGATATTAGAAAAATAAAAAAGGTGGAAGAAAATCTCTATCGATAAAATTTCGATAAATTTTTATAACTAAGACAGAGCTTAACAAATATTTATATAACAAAATATAATTATACGTAGGTTTGTTATTTTTTTCTTGTATCGTAAAAATAATTAAAATAAACTAGCACATTATGTTAAAGTACAATTTAAATGCATCAAACAGAGAAATGAAAAGTTTGCTAAAAATGTAAATCCAAATATACCCGATAAAATATAAAAATATTAAGCTTAACTATTGAAGGGATTTGGAATCGAATGGTGTTTGCCCTCTTCAAATAAATAACTTGCTTATCGGGTTAAAAGTGATTGATGTCACATGACGATACGGTTGTTTTCGTTCTGCACAATCATTAGGTTTAAAACGCCAATTTTGACAGTATTTTCTAATAGATCTTTCGTGCTTGTCAAGACAAATGAAAA
This sequence comes from Maratus speculifer, assembly GCA_964019185.1. Lineage (NCBI taxonomy): Eukaryota > Metazoa > Arthropoda > Arachnida > Araneae > Salticidae > Maratus > Maratus speculifer. Next base: position 157,769,355 of record OZ025301.1, on the reverse strand, counting down.
ACAGCATTCGATTACATAATTATTGAATAAGAACATTAGATAATTTTATGTGTTTCTACACAAAATTAAATTCTGAAATATATCAGGAAGTAGCCCCTTTGAATTTGAGAACTTAAGTTACAAAATTTTCAGATATTCATAACATATACTGGACAACTGGACCTTGATTTGACAGCTCTTTTGTACTGCAGTTTAGAACAACTAACTTCAAGTCTTCAAGGGTTTGAGTGCACACAAATCTGAGGATTATATTGTACAACCGCCCCCCTCCCCTTCTTACATGGATCTAATGTTAGATGTTCCAATTATTGATAAATCTATGCAATTGGGGAACTTGAACTTATTTGTTGTTTAGCGGACAGCGAGATTTTTGTCGCTGTAACATGGGTGCATGAAGTTCATTTAAATCAAGCCCCCCTCCCCCCCCTTTGAGCCCAATAAAGGATCTGAGAACGACATTAGACGCCCGCACGGAAAAGTTGTTGGTCCTAAACTCGAAACCGGCGCGATCCGGGTCAGGTCGCGCCAACTTTAATTTGTTATACTGGGATTGGATCAGGTCTTCACATTTTCAGAACCGGGTCGGGTCGGGTCTTATTTTTTTCTGCACAACTGGCCAGTTTTTTTCTGCTACACTGTTTTTTCAAGGTCGGGTCTGGCGTGGACTTCCTTATTACTAGAGGTATACACGGGCCAAATTTTTCAAGCCCAGGCTCCATCCGGTATAAAGGTTAAACACTTGACCTGGGATCGACGCAGCCCGTATGCTGTGGCGGTTCTAAAGGGCGGGGGTTGGGGGCGAAGTCTCTTCCTTGGGCTAATAATGAGTTTACAAAGTGACATTATGCATCCTCACAAGAAATAACTTGGGGGCGAAGCTCGAGCCTGTCACACCCTGGCACGAGTCGCGCCAGTTTAAGTTCACGAGACATGGACTGGGTAAGGTTTTCTGTCATTTTGAATCGGGTCGTGTCCTGATCATGGTTTTAAAGATTCGGGTGGGCACAGGCTTCTTTTTCTCCCAGATCGAGCCTGGTCTGGATTTCATTTTTCCTAGAAGTCTGCATTGAACAAAATTTCCAGGTCGTGGCTCGGCCCGGAATAAAAGCTAAATATTCGCTCCGTCTCTGATCTAGATAGTATGATAAACGTCACAGGCTCGACCGCGACCCATGCACTTCTCTAAATTCTTTCCCACGAGCCCAAGTTGAGTTGAAAACTTTCTTACTTGTTAACTGTAAAAATTAGAAAACGCGAATTTCATCAAATAGCCGTGGTAGACTTAATTAAAGAAACGCGAATTTCGTCAGAAGGTTGCGAAAGAAACATGAATTTCATCAAAAGGTCGCAAAAACCCCTCAAATTTTGTGAAAGGATCACGGAGAAAACGTGAAGTTCTTCAAAGGATCGTGTTTACGGATAAAAGCGAATTTCGTTAAAAAATCGCGGAAAAACGCAAATTTCGTCAAAGGATCGCGATCAAAACTGGATCAACAATTCTCGCAAGGGTAAAATCCGAATCTGTAACTGATTCAAATCTGAAATGTAAGACAATCTGTCCCGATGCGCTAAGCGCAGCTAAAAAGTAAAAGTCAACCTAACAAATGGCAAAATATAATTGTTAACCAGACCCAGATCCGACCCGAAGCAAAAAATCAGAAATTAATTTGACCCGCAGCAAATAGTAGAAGTTAACCGGATCCAAACGCGACCCACAATAAAAAGTAAGAATTCACCCGCCAGCAGCAAAAAATAGAAGCGAAACGGACATCAAATTTTGTGAAATGATGCGCGGAGAAAACACGAAATTATTCAAAGGATTGTGAAACAGACGCACATTTCGTCCAAAAATTGCGAAAAAGAACGAAAATTTTATCAAAGGACTCCATCCAATCAATTCGGGTCAACCCGAACCCTTCTCGCAAAAGTAAAAACCATATCCTAAACTGCCCCAAATCAGAATTGTATGTCAAACTGCCCCAAATGCGCTAAGCACAGCTAAAAATAAAAGTCAACCCGACCAACAACAAAATGTAGCAGTCGATAGGACTCAAACCCGACCCAAAAACAAAAAATCAGAAATTCACTCGAACCGCAGCAAAGAGTAGAAGTCAACCGGACCCAAGTAAGAATTAGCCCGACCAGGAGCAAAAAATGGAAGCCAACCGGACCCAAAGCTAAAATGTAGACGAAACCCTACCCGCATTAAAAAAATGAGCTCCGACACGTGCATCAGACTGGAGTTTCCAAATTTCTAAAATCCCCCCCCCCTCCGCCCTTGATATGTATTTGCTTTAGAGGAACAAGACTATATTGCCGAAATCTTGAAGCCACCCTATTCTTCACTTGGGGGCCGTCCATAAATGGCGTTCACGAACCCCCCCTCCCCCTCCAAGCGTGACATCATTTATGAATGGCCTCTTGTATAAAATCGAAGAAAAACTTTTTATAAAACGGGGGAAAAAACTAAAGCAAAATAGAATTGATATCGATGTTTTGGAAATTACACACGTAGGAATGACAATCATTTATTAGAATTTTTTTGTAACATAGAAAAAATCAGTTTATGTCCTTTTTTAAAATATTTAATTTTGTCTTTTTGTCACATGAATACAACTTAGTATTGAATTAACCCTTTCATGCATTATTTTTTTACACAGTTGAAATAAATAAATAAATAAATAAAATCATCGTTTTTTGTGATAAATAAGAAACCATCATAAAATAATTTTATGATTGCGCTGCATGCTAGCTATTTATCTGTCCAGTCCACAAATCAGGTATCCATAAATGAATGGTGATTTTTTTTTCATTATAGGGCAATACTTATCTGTCCTCAAATGAGGCTTGAGTGAATGAAAGGTTTAAATAATTAAGGCACTATTAAGAATACTAGAAGTACTTTTGATATTCTTTCAGAAATCCAGTATTTTCAAAAACCCAGCTTAGTCTTCTCGGCCTTGAAGATGCCTGATTTCCGAGGTTATACTGTACTGTAAAAAGTACATGGAAAGCTAAGCCTGCAAGTTTATAGTTTTCTGAAAAAAAATCAGGACGTTTGGCATATTCTGCTGCATTTAAATATAAAATAATATGCATACATTTTTCAAATGGAAGATTTTATAAATTTTTAGAAACTGATATTGAAATATTAAGTTAAGAAATCAGCCAAAAGGAAGTGTGTGTAGAGGGCGGGGAGCGGTAGGGAGAAACTGAAAAAGTTATTAGCTCTATGATTTATGAAAAATTGGTTTTCAGCAAAAATATTAGCTGGAGATTATATATATATATATACATAATGTTTCCTTAAGGCCCCTGTCCTCGCTCGAGGAAACGCTCGCGAGCTAATGCTATTTCCTATGGGGAAGCATTTTTCTAATAACTCTTTCGCATTTTGACATTTTTGAATAATTTTTTTTGCATTGGATAGCTGAGGTGCATGGTGCATGCCGACAGCGCACCTTTTTTACTTTTTCGATTTTGGTTGCAGATAGAGATGTAAATTTTCCAGAAAAATATAAGTGTCGGAAAAAAACCGGATTTTTTCGGGGAAAAAACGGAAAAATTGGAAAAATTGATTTTTCATGACTGTTTATCCCAAATAAATTATATTTTCTTAGAGAATATTAAATAATAAACATTTTTTCCCATTTATATGTATTAAATGAAAATTATTTTCACTTTATATTACAAAATAAAAAGAAAGTAGCAAAGCCTGCTTTTAAAAGTTTAGTTTTTTTTCCACAGCCTAAGAATTTTTATTAAATTCTATTGTTTATTATATCATACCTCTGTTGAAATGATTTTTCAGTTACATGGTTAACTACCAATTGACCTAATGTAAAAACCTGAGCCAATATGTCTGCAGTTTGGAATGAAATAAATTATGCATTCCATTTACATAAGTATAGTTTTTAAGTAAATGATACTAAATAATGCTGTTTAAAGACCATATGTTAAATGATGTTTAAAGAAATTATGGTAGTTTTGTCATTATTATGAATATCAGTATTCAAAAATTCCATTGTTTGTTTAAAAAATGTATATTTTTACATTATTACTAGTAGTAGGAAAATAAGAGTTTAAGGACAGCCGGAGGGGCAGAGGGGCCGTCCCGCAGCAACCATCCCTCCGGCTGTCCCTGCGGCTGTCCCTCCTGCGGTGCCGCCGCTCGAAATCATACTATAAGATGAAGATTAAATTTATATTTGAATTTTGAACAATCGTAGTTTTAATGAGTATTATTAATTAAGCGAAACAATTAAAATCTCAGTTTTTAACCATTTTATTTAGATTTCTTCAACTACAAGATGAGATTATCAATTTAACGCAAGAAAGTTAAACATATATTTGAATTTTACTTGATAGACATCTTAATGAGTAGCATTAATTAAGTAAAAACAATAGAAAATATCAAGTTTTAGAGAAAAAGACTGATTTCTTACGATTTTTATCAACTTAAGAGAGAAAACTTAAACGCACATTTCAGTTTTAAGTGGTTATCATCTTAATGAGTATTTTTAATTAAGCAAAACAGCGAAAAATATAAATTTTTATTTGATTTCTTAAGATTTTTATCAACTACATGATCAGTGTATCGACATAAAAGTTGAAAGTTGAACATGCATCCTAGTTTTTCAACAGATATAACCTTGAATTTTGAACAATCGTAGTTTTAATGAGTATTATTAATTAAGCGAAACAATTAAAATCTCAGTTTTTAACCATTTTATTTAGATTTCTTCAACTACAAGATGAGATTATCAATTTAACGCAAGAAAGTTAAACATATATTTGAATTTTACTTGATAGTCATCTTAATGAGTAGCATTAATTAAGTAAAAACAATAGAAAATATCAAGTTTTATAGAAAAAGACTGATTTCTTACGATTTTTATCAACTTAAGAGAGAAAACTTAAACGCACATTTCAGTTTTAAGTGGTTATCATCTTAATGAGTATTTTTAACTAAGCAAAACAGCGAAAAATATAAATTTTTATTTGATTTCTTAAGATTTTTATCAACTACATGATCAGTGTATCGACTTAAAAGTTGAAAGTTGAACATGCATCCTAGTTTTTCAACAGATATAACCTTAATGAATATCGTTAATTAAGTAAAAAACAATGGAAAATATCAAGTTTTATAGAAAAAGACTGATTTCTTACGATTTTTATCAACTACAAGATCAATGTATCGACTTAAAACTTAAAAGTTAAACATACATCCTAGTTCTTCAACGACTATAACCTTAATGAGCAGCGTTAATTAAGTAAAAAACAATAGAAAATATCAAATTTTATAGAAAAAGACTGATTTCTTACGACTTTTATCAACTACAAGATCAATGTATCGACTTAAAACTAAAAACTTAAACATACATCCTAGTTTTTCAACAACTATAACCATAATGAGTATTGATAATTAAGTAAAAAACAATGGAAAATATCAAGTTTTATAGAAAAAAGACTGATTTCTTACTATTTTTATCAACTTAAGAGAGAAAACTTAAACGTACATTTCAGTTTTTCAACAGCTATAACCTTAATGAGTATTGATAATTAAGTAAAAAACTATGGAAAATATCAAGTTTTATAGAAAAGAATGATTTCTTACATTTTTTCAACTCAAACTTCAGAATATCAATTTGAGATAAAGAAATTTAAACGTGCATTTCAGTTTTTAAGTGGCTATCACTTTAATATCGTCTTAATGAGTTTTGTTAATTAAGCAAAACAACGGAAAATACCGATTTTTGAAGAAAGAAAACCAATTTCATCATACTTTTATACACAAGCAAAACAACGGAAAATACCGATTTTTGAAGAAAGAAAACCAATTTCATCATACTTTTATACACCAACTAAGTAGAATTTTAATACATAAACGAATTATTTAAAGAAATATTCAACACATACGCACATTTGAACCTACGAAGCATTCTTCATTACGTCATATCCAAACTAAAACTTTTTTGTACAACCCCTCCACCCATGTACTCCAAGTAGGGGAAATACACAATAGAGTTCTGACGTCACAACTTACAAAGGTATGCAACAAAATGTTTACGTTCAAGTAAAAGTATCGCATAGAGAGAAAAAAGAAGACATTTAAACTATTTATCCATTCTAGTTTTATAACAGTTACCACAACATCACCAAATTAAAATTTGAAGTCATAATGAGTGTAATTAATTAAGCAAAATAATAGAAATATTAGTTTTTCAGTGGGGAAAAGACGAATTTAAACAAATTTTACTAGTTTTACACTAGTTTAATAATAATATTAGGAGGAAAAAGACGAATTTAAACAATTTTTTAGTTTTACACTATTTTTTCTCATCTCCAACACGGCTATATCAATTTTAACAGAAGAATTAAACATATATTTTAGTTTTTAACAACAGAAAAGTAATAAGTATCATTAATTAAACGAAAATAAATATCGATTTTCAAGAAAAGACAATTTTTTACACAAATTTTCAACTTTGAAATACATTTGTTTACATATATTATTACATTATATTGTCAAACTAACTATTTTTAACCGACTTCAAGGAGGAGGTTATGATTTCGACCTGTATGTATTTGTTGTTCACGCATAACTTTCGTAAATATGAGCCGATTTTGATAATTCTTTTTTTGTTAGAAAGTGTAAGATGCCCACATGGTCCCATTTCAATTTTATCAAATTCTTGCGATTAGAACTTTTTAAAAATAAAAAACATTAAAATTCCAAATTTTTTGAAGCAGTCATCCAATTAAAAGCGTTCATTTTTCAGGTAATCGCAGGCTTTCATGTCGAGCACACAAGTCAGATGTGTGTGTACAATAAATAAATAAAATTTCAGGCTATCACTCTTACACCTATAGGAAATCTTTTTAACCGACTTCAAGGATTAGGTTATGATTTCAATCTGTATGTATTTCTTGTTCACTCATAACTTCCCTAAAAAAGAACCGATTTTGATAATTCTTTTTTTGTTTGAAAGTATAAGATGCCCGCCCCATTTTAATTTCATTAATTTCTGATGATTAGAATATTTTCAAATAAAAAATGTGGATTTGATAAAAAAAATTACTGATTTGTCGCAAATAATCTTTCATTATTGCAACCGTTTTCAAATCATAAGAATATTAAAACTATGCATTCATATGCGTTAGCGCCAAGTTGTCACCAAGCTTGATTCTTTTTTGAAGTCGGTTACTATTTTTTAAAAAAAAAAGCATAATTATTAAAAGTTTGAATGTCATTATAAAATGTTCATATTTATATTTTTCACGTCTTGACTACATTCGACATCTTTCAACAAATAGTATGCATTCTTTTATTCTAGAAACTGAAAAAGTTACTGTTTACTGTTTCAGACACTTGACATGCGAAAACTTCTCTGAGTTATTCGACTCACAATTTTAATCAAATTGGCATGTTTCAAATCACCTTTTTGAAATTTCCATATTATCAAACATCAAGTTATTTAAAATATAAATACAGCTTAGTGTTTAGATAGTATACATGACTGATTCTACTTACTCTGTTCGTATTATTAATCAAATTAGCAATTTATTATAAAACTTATTTGTACGCATGCGCGAGTTGTCACGTGACATAAACGATTAACAGTAATATAAATTTTTGAATAGCAATGCAACATTCCTCATTTCTGCAGATAGACTTGTGTGAGAAGGTAATTCGAAAAGCAGCGCAACATTTTGCATTCCCACTGTTAGACTTGAGAGGGAAGGTGACTGGTACACAACTCTGATTAATTTTCAGATTTTAATACAAGTGAAAACAGTTTTCTTCGTTAACGAATAAAGTAAGTTTTATTATAGTATAGTTTAAGTTTTATTATGTGTATCAATAAAAATAAATTAAATGAAGTAAAAAAAAAGATTTTTTATATATTAAGCATTTATTAAGTATATAAATATACTTATCTTATTACACAGATGTTTCAGCAAGAGGAATCAAAACAGCAGCAAATTTCCGAAATGTATGATCCGACTGATTCGTCCTTAGCACATACAAAGTTAAAGAATAATACATATGTGAGTTACTTATATGTTAAATACTAGAATTCATACACTATATATAATTAGGTTAAATTTACATTAAAATATTTTGCCCTATATCCAATAAGAAATATTTTTATTTGTAATATTGGAGTGATGTCTAACTGTTTGCATTAATTTCCCTTACAGAATTGCTCTTTTTGTGATAAAAACTTTTCATCTAAATGGAATTTAAAAGAACATATACAGATCCACACCAACGAAAAACCATTTACTTGTGAGGACTGCAAAAAACTGTTTTCAAGAAAGCGAGAATTAAAAAAGCATATGATGATGTATGATATTCTATCACCTGTTGTATGTGAAATTTGCAAATTATCTTTTACTAGGAAATGTGCTCTAATAACTCATATGAAAACACATTCAAACAGAAAATTGTTTAAGTGTGAAAAGTGTGAGAAGATCTTCAGCTATCGTTATAGATTAAACCAGCATACGCATATTCACAATCGACCTCAATTCAGTTGTAATGAATGCAACGAAACATTTTCAAATGAAAATAAGCTAAACCGACATTTGAAAGTGCACCAAAACCTACAGTATACATGTGATCAGTGTAAACAAAACTTTAGTAATAAATTAAATTTAAATCAACATTTACGTACACACCATACTAAAAAACGTCTTGTTCCTGTTAACAGTGAAATGCCTTTGCCCATTGTAGAGTTTAAAAGAATAAAACATCAAATATCAGCTTTCGGAGTGTTTAAAACTCTAACTTTTCATCCTGAGAAAAATGAAGAAGGTTGCTTGGTTACATTCCAAACTAATTTGAAACCTGAGTTACAATACAATCTTCAATGCGAGATAAGAGAAAAAAAGGCAATTAAATGGTTTATGATTAGCAAAATTTTGTTCGAACGCGAAAGAGGTGAAGGCGATATTGAAACAATCACATCTTATTTTAGAAGTGACTGTTATATTGATCTTGCAGAAAATAGCATTATAAATCATATTGAAGAGGGATATTCAAAAATTAACCAATCATTTGAAGAATTTAACAGTCAAGGATCAGATTGGAGACTTCGAAAAATTGAATGTTTAGAACTGAATATTTCAAAGTATAGCCTCTTATCTAGAAATTGATTTTACATCATGTAAATATGTATTCTTTTTAAGTACTGAATTAAATTATATAATTATGAAATTTATGTATTTAGGATAGTTACTTAATCTAATTACGCAAGAGTTCAATTTATCACAAGATAATCAAAAAAGGAAATTTGGGAAACATGCATATTGTTGTAAAAAAAATTTTTTAGACAACCACAGATTTTGTCACCATGATTTTATAATTGATAGGAATGTATATTACTAACAGTGTATTGTATAAATAGCAGTAATAAATAAATAAAAAAATAAACATAGTCTTGTGTTAATCCTTTTATATTATTAATCAAATTATGTTTCGTCCTACATTTCAACGCTTTCTGAATTATCGTCCATCAAGTTGCTTAAAATATAAATATTATCTATACAGTTTTAATGATACATAGTATACACAACTAATCTTTAGTTAGTCCTTCCATAGTATTAATCAAATTATATGTATGATACATAGTATACACAACTAATCTTTAGTTAGTCCTTCCATAGTATTAATCAAATTATATGTTTCCTCTTGCACTTCTGTTTACAGTTTTAATGACACATAGTGTACATGACTAATATTTAGTTGGCCCTTCCACAGTATTTTATCATTTCATAACATTTCATTGAATTTTAACATTTCATATTTCAAATAACCTATTTTCGTAACCAAACTATGTGAATTTTACCACAATGTTTATCATCATATACTTTTTCTAAAAATTATCAGATATGTACTCCTCAGAGAATTTCTATCATTAGAATAAATGAAAAAATTAATTTATATTAAACGTACACGAAATTTGATTGCAATATACATGTATTTAATAAAAAATAAATAAGCGATTATTTATACATTAAACCTTTACTAGATATATATTTCTTGCATTATACAGATGTTTCAACAAGATGAACCAAAACAGCAGCAAACTTCAGAAATTAATGATCTGAATGATTCATTCCTAGCACATGTAGCGTTAATGAATAATACATATGTAAGTACTTATATGAAAAATACTAAAATTCGTATATGAATTGTAATTAGAGTAAATGTAAAATGATTTGTCTTACTACCTACACTTTAACAAGTTCTTTTTTACCTATATTGTTGAAGAGAATCCTAATTGTTTCCATTTATTTCTATTACAGGTGTGCTCTATTTGCTACAAACACTTCTTAAGTAAATGGAATTTAACAGAACATACAAAAATCCATACAGGTGAAAAACCTTACACTTGGGAAGATTACCAAATGCTGTTTTCAAGAAGACGTGAATCAAAAATGCGCACATCATCATATAAAGCATCGACAGTTATATGTAAACTTAGTGAAGATATTCAAAATTTAGTAAGACGTTTGAAGAATTGAGAAATAAAGGAAGATATTTAGACAATTTATCCATCATATTTTCATAACAGTTACCACGAACTTAAAATTTGGAAGACATACACACAGCTGAAAAGAAATTTTGTTACCCATGATTTTTCTAACCAACGTGAATGTATAGATATTATATTCCAATGTATTCTTTAAATACTCCCCATTAAATATTCTTTTATACATAATTTATCGTTGTGTTTATTTTTCTAAAACCTATTACATCAATGAAATACATAACATTTTAAGTGAAACAACACTTTCACAACTCAAAAAATGCATAAGAACATACAAAATAAGCAGATGTATGAAAAAATATGCAAGTTTACAGAATAATTTCTAAGTTTTCTAGAAATACTAACAAAAAAATATTTACAATATAAAAAAATTACAAAAGAGAAAAGAAAAAACACAAATGTAAAACAAAAAATAACAAAGTGAAAAACTCACAACAAAGTTTAAAAAAAAAAAATTTACAACAAAATTTTTTTTTACAAAAACCAAAACTTCAAAAAATATTTTTACAAATTTTTTTTTTTTTCAAAAACATTTTTTACAAAAAAAAATTTTTTTTTCAAAATAAGTTTGTACAAAAGTAAAAAAAAAAAATCACAACGTTAAAAAATGAAAAATTTTAGTTAAAAAAAAGTGTAAAAAAATTGCAAAAAAAGTTGCAAAAATTTCAAAAAAAAGTTATGAAAAAAGTATCCAAAATTTTGTTGTTTTTAATAGCAAATACTATGGTTTAACAACAAAATTTTTGATACTTTTTTCATAACTTTTTTTGAAATTTTTGCAACTTTTTTTGCAATTTTTTTACACTTTTTTTTAACTAAAATTTTTCATTTTTTAACGTTGTGATTTTTTTTTTACTTTTGTAAAAACTTATTTTGAAAAAAAAATTTTTTTTGTAAAAAATGTTTTTGAAAAAAAAAAAATTTTGTAAAAATATTTTTTGAAGTTTTGGTTTTTGTAAAAAAAAAATTTTGTTGTAAATTTTTTTTTTAAACTTTGTTGTGAGTTTTTCACTTTGTTATTTTTTGTTTTACATTTGTGTTTTTTCTTTTCTCTTTTGTAATTTTTTTATATTGTAAATATTTTTTTGTTAGTATTTCTAGAAAACTTTGAAATTATTCTGTAAACTTGCATATTTTTTCATACATCTGCTTATTTTGTATGTTCTTATGCATTTTTTGAGTTGTGAAAGTGTTGTTTCACTTAAAATGTTATGTATTTCATTGATGTAATAGGTTTTAGAAAAATAAACACAACGATAAATTATGTATAAAAGAATATTTAATGGGGAGTATTTAAAGAATACATTGGAAAATAATATCTATACATTCACGTTGGTTAGAAAAATCATGGGTAACAAAATTTCTTTTCAGCTGTGTGTATGTCTTCCAAATTTTAAGTTTGTGGTAACTGTTATGAAAATATGATGGATAAATTGTCTAAATATCTTCCTTTATTTCTCAATTCTTCAAACGTCTTACTAAATTTTGAATATCTTCACTAAGTTTACATATAACTGTCGATGCTTTATATGATGATGTGCGCATTTTTGATTCACGTCTTCTTGAAAACAGCATTTGGTAATCTTCCCAAGTGTAAGGTTTTTCACCTGTATGGATTTTTGTATGTTCTGTTAAATTCCATTTACTTAAGAAGTGTTTGTAGCAAATAGAGCACACCTGTAATAGAAATAAATGGAAACAATTAGGATTCTCTTCAACAATATAGGTAAAAAAGAACTTGTTAAAGTGTAGGTAGTAAGACAAATCATTTTACATTTACTCTAATTACAATTCATATACGAATTTTAGTATTTTTCATATAAGTACTTACATATGTATTATTCATTAACGCTACATGTGCTAGGAATGAATCATTCAGATCATTAATTTCTGAAGTTTGCTGCTGTTTTGGTTCATCTTGTTGAAACATCTGTATAATGCAAGAAATATATATCTAGTAAAGGTTTAATGTATAAATAATCGCTTATTTATTTTTTATTAAATACATGTATATTGCAATCAAATTTCGTGTACGTTTAATATAAATTAATTTTTTCATTTATTCTAATGATAGAAATTCTCTGAGGAGTACATATCTGATAATTTTTAGAAAAAGTATATGATGATAAACATTGTGGTAAAATTCACATAGTTTGGTTACGAAAATAGGTTATTTGAAATATGAAATGTTAAAATTCAATGAAATGTTATGAAATGATAAAATACTGTGGAAGGGCCAACTAAATATTAGTCATGTACACTATGTGTCATTAAAACTGTAAACAGAAGTGCAAGAGGAAACATATAATTTGATTAATACTATGGAAGGACTAACTAAAGATTAGTTGTGTATACTATGTATCATACATATAATTTGATTAATACTATGGAAGGACTAACTAAAGATTAGTTGTGTATACTATGTATCATTAAAACTGTATAGATAATATTTATATTTTAAGCAACTTGATGGACGATAATTCAGAAAGCGTTGAAATGTAGGACGAAACATAATTTGATTAATAATATAAAAGGATTAACACAAGACTATGTTTATTTTTTTATTTATTTATTACTGCTATTTATACAATACACTGTTAGTAATATACATTCCTATCAATTATAAAATCATGGTGACAAAATCTGTGGTTGTCTAAAAAATTTTTTTTACAACAATATGCATGTTTCCCAAATTTCCTTTTTTGATTATCTTGTGATAAATTGAACTCTTGCGTAATTAGATTAAGTAACTATCCTAAATACATAAATTTCATAATTATATAATTTAATTCAGTACTTAAAAAGAATACATATTTACATGATGTAAAATCAATTTCTAGATAAGAGGCTATACTTTGAAATATTCAGTTCTAAACATTCAATTTTTCGAAGTCTCCAATCTGATCCTTGACTGTTAAATTCTTCAAATGATTGGTTAATTTTTGAATATCCCTCTTCAATATGATTTATAATGCTATTTTCTGCAAGATCAATATAACAGTCACTTCTAAAATAAGATGTGATTGTTTCAATATCGCCTTCACCTCTTTCGCGTTCGAACAAAATTTTGCTAATCATAAACCATTTAATTGCCTTTTTTTCTCTTATCTCGCATTGAAGATTGTATTGTAACTCAGGTTTCAAATTAGTTTGGAATGTAACCAAGCAACCTTCTTCATTTTTCTCAGGATGAAAAGTTAGAGTTTTAAACACTCCGAAAGCTGATATTTGATGTTTTATTCTTTTAAACTCTACAATGGGCAAAGGCATTTCACTGTTAACAGGAACAAGACGTTTTTTAGTATGGTGTGTACGTAAATGTTGATTTAAATTTAATTTATTACTAAAGTTTTGTTTACACTGATCACATGTATACTGTAGGTTTTGGTGCACTTTCAAATGTCGGTTTAGCTTATTTTCATTTGAAAATGTTTCGTTGCATTCATTACAACTGAATTGAGGTCGATTGTGAATATGCGTATGCTGGTTTAATCTATAACGATAGCTGAAGATCTTCTCACACTTTTCACACTTAAACAATTTTCTGTTTGAATGTGTTTTCATATGAGTTATTAGAGCACATTTCCTAGTAAAAGATAATTTGCAAATTTCACATACAACAGGTGATAGAATATCATACATCATCATATGCTTTTTTAATTCTCGCTTTCTTGAAAACAGTTTTTTGCAGTCCTCACAAGTAAATGGTTTTTCGTTGGTGTGGATCTGTATATGTTCTTTTAAATTCCATTTAGATGAAAAGTTTTTATCACAAAAAGAGCAATTCTGTAAGGGAAATTAATGCAAACAGTTAGACATCACTCCAATATTACAAATAAAAATATTTCTTATTGGATATAGGGCAAAATATTTTAATGTAAATTTAACCTAATTATATATAGTGTATGAATTCTAGTATTTAACATATAAGTAACTCACATATGTATTATTCTTTAACTTTGTATGTGCTAAGGACGAATCAGTCGGATCATACATTTCGGAAATTTGCTGCTGTTTTGATTCCTCTTGCTGAAACATCTGTGTAATAAGATAAGTATATTTATATACTTAATAAATGCTTAATATATAAAAAATCTTTTTTTTTTTACTTCATTTAATTTATTTTTATTGATACACATAATAAAACTTAAACTATACTATAATAAAACTTACTTTATTCGTTAACGAAGAAAACTGTTTTCACTTGTATTAAAATCTGAAAATTAATCAGAGTTGTGTACCAGTCACCTTCCCTCTCAAGTCTAACAGTGGGAATGCAAAATGTTGCGCTGCTTTTCGAATTACCTTCTCACACAAGTCTATCTGCAGAAATGAGGAATGTTGCATTGCTATTCAAAAATTTATATTACTGTTAATCGTTTATGTCACGTGACAACTCGCGCATGCGTACAAATAAGTTTTATAATAAATTGCTAATTTGATTAATAATACGAACAGAGTAAGTAGAATCAGTCATGTATACTATCTAAACACTAAGCTGTATTTATATTTTAAATAACTTGATGTTTGATAATATGGAAATTTCAAAAAGGTGATTTGAAACATGCCAATTTGATTAAAATTGTGAGTCGAATAACTCAGAGAAGTTTTCGCATGTCAAGTGTCTGAAACAGTAAACAGTAACTTTTTCAGTTTCTAGAATAAAAGAATGCATACTATTTGTTGAAAGATGTCGAATGTAGTCAAGACGTGAAAAATATAAATATGAACATTTTATAATGACATTCAAACTTTTAAAAATAGTTAGTTTGACAATATAATGTAATAATATATGTAAACAAATGTATTTCAAAGTTGAAAATTTGTGTAAAAAATTGTCTTTTCTTGAAAATCGATATTTATTTTCGTTTAATTAATGATACTTATTACTTTTCTGTTGTTAAAAACTAAAATATATGTTTAATTCTTCTGTTAAAATTGATATAGCCGTGTTGGAGATGAGAAAAAATAGTGTAAAACTAAAAAATTGTTTAAATTCGTCTTTTTCCTCCTAATATTATTATTAAACTAGTGTAAAACTAGTAAAATTTGTTTAAATTCGTCTTTTCCCCACTGAAAAACTAATATTTCTATTATTTTGCTTAATTAATTACACTCATTATGACTTCAAATTTTAATTTGGTGATGTTGTGGTAACTGTTATAAAACTAGAATGGATAAATAGTTTAAATGTCTTCTTTTTTCTCTCTATGCGATACTTTTACTTGAACGTAAACATTTTGTTGCATACCTTTGTAAGTTGTGACGTCAGAACTCTATTGTGTATTTCCCCTACTTGGAGTACATGGGTGGAGGGGTTGTACAAAAAAGTTTTAGTTTGGATATGACGTAATGAAGAATGCTTCGTAGGTTCAAATGTGCGTATGTGTTGAATATTTCTTTAAATAATTCGTTTATGTATTAAAATTCTACTTAGTTGGTGTATAAAAGTATGATGAAATTGGTTTTCTTTCTTCAAAAATCGGTATTTTCCGTTGTTTTGCTTGTGTATAAAAGTATGATGAAATTGGTTTTCTTTCTTCAAAAATCGGTATTTTCCGTTGTTTTGCTTAATTAACAAAACTCATTAAGACGATATTAAAGTGATAGCCACTTAAAAACTGAAATGCACGTTTAAATTTCTTTATCTCAAATTGATATTCTGAAGTTTGAGTTGAAAAAATGTAAGAAATCATTCTTTTCTATAAAACTTGATATTTTCCATAGTTTTTTACTTAATTATCAATACTCATTAAGGTTATAGCTGTTGAAAAACTGAAATGTACGTTTAAGTTTTCTCTCTTAAGTTGATAAAAATAGTAAGAAATCAGTCTTTTTTCTATAAAACTTGATATTTTCCATTGTTTTTTACTTAATTATCAATACTCATTATGGTTATAGTTGTTGAAAAACTAGGATGTATGTTTAAGTTTTTAGTTTTAAGTCGATACATTGATCTTGTAGTTGATAAAAGTCGTAAGAAATCAGTCTTTTTCTATAAAATTTGATATTTTCTATTGTTTTTTACTTAATTAACGCTGCTCATTAAGGTTATAGTCGTTGAAGAACTAGGATGTATGTTTAACTTTTAAGTTTTAAGTCGATACATTGATCTTGTAGTTGATAAAAATCGTAAGAAATCAGTCTTTTTCTATAAAACTTGATATTTTCCATTGTTTTTTACTTAATTAACGATATTCATTAAGGTTATATCTGTTGAAAAACTAGGATGCATGTTCAACTTTCAACTTTTAAGTCGATACACTGATCATGTAGTTGATAAAAATCTTAAGAAATCAAATAAAAATTTATATTTTTCGCTGTTTTGCTTAATTAAAAATACTCATTAAGATGATAACCACTTAAAACTGAAATGTGCGTTTAAGTTTTCTCTCTTAAGTTGATAAAAATCGTAAGAAATCAGTCTTTTTCTATAAAACTTGATATTTTCTATTGTTTTTACTTAATTAATGCTACTCATTAAGATGACTATCAAGTAAAATTCAAATATATGTTTAACTTTCTTGCGTTAAATTGATAATCTCATCTTGTAGTTGAAGAAATCTAAATAAAATGGTTAAAAACTGAGATTTTAATTGTTTCGCTTAATTAATAATACTCATTAAAACTACGATTGTTCAAAATTCAAGGT
The DNA here is from genome assembly GCA_964019185.1 of Maratus speculifer. NCBI lineage: Eukaryota > Metazoa > Arthropoda > Arachnida > Araneae > Salticidae > Maratus > Maratus speculifer. Next base: position 157,752,144 of record OZ025301.1, on the reverse strand, counting down.
TATATCTGTTGAAAAACTAGGATGCATGTTCAACTTTCAACTTTTAAGTCGATACACTGATCATGTAGTTGATAAAAATCTTAAGAAATCAAATAAAAATTTATATTTTTCGCTGTTTTGCTTAATTAAAAATACTCATTAAGATGATAACCACTTAAAACTGAAATGTGCGTTTAAGTTTTCTCTCTTAAGTTGATAAAAATCGTAAGAAATCAGTCTTTTTCTCTAAAACTTGATATTTTCTATTGTTTTTACTTAATTAATGCTACTCATTAAGATGTCTATCAAGTAAAATTCAAATATATGTTTAACTTTCTTGCGTTAAATTGATAATCTCATCTTGTAGTTGAAGAAATCTAAATAAAATGGTTAAAAACTGAGATTTTAATTGTTTCGCTTAATTAATAATACTCATTAAAACTACGATTGTTCAAAATTCAAATATAAATTTAATCTTCATCTTATAGTATGATTTCGAGCGGCGGCACCGCAGGAGGGACAGCCGCAGGGACAGCCGGAGGGATGGTTGCTGCGGGACGGCCCCTCTGCCCCTCCGGCTGTCCTTAAACTCTTATTTTCCTACTACTAGTAATAATGTAAAAATATACATTTTTTAAACAAACAATGGAATTTTTGAATACTGATATTCATAATAATGACAAAACTACCATAATTTCTTTAAACATCATTTAACATATGGTCTTTAAACAGCATTATTTAGTATCATTTACTTAAAAACTATACTTATGTAAATGGAATGCATAATTTATTTCATTCCAAACTGCAGACATATTGGCTCAGGTTTTTACATTAGGTCAATTGGTAGTTAACCATGTAACTGAAAAATCATTTCAACAGAGGTATGATATAATAAACAATAGAATTTAATAAAAATTCTTAGGCTGTGGAAAAAAAACTAAACTTTTAAAAGCAGGCTTTGCTACTTTCTTTTTATTTTGTAATATAAAGTGAAAATAATTTTCATTTAATACATATAAATGGGAAAAAATGTTTATTATTTAATATTCTCTAAGAAAATATAATTTATTTGGGATAAACAGTCATGAAAAATCAATTTTTCCAATTTTTCCGTTTTTTCCCCGAAAAAATCCGGTTTTTTTCCGACACTTATATTTTTCTGGAAAATTTACATCTCTATCTGCAACCAAAATCGAAAAAGTAAAAAAGGTGCGCTGTCGGCATGCACCATGCACCTCAGCTATCCAATGCAAAAAAAATTATTCAAAAATGTCAAAATGCGAAAGAGTTATTAGAAAAATGCTTCCCCATAGGAAATAGCATTAGCTCGCGAGCGTTTCCTCGAGCGAGGACAGGGGCCTTAAGGAAACATTATGTATATATATATATATAATCTCCAGCTAATATTTTTGCTGAAAACCAATTTTTCATAAATCATAGAGCTAATAACTTTTTCAGTTTCTCCCTACCGCTCCCCGCCCTCTACACACACTTCCTTTTGGCTGATTTCTTAACTTAATATTTCAATATCAGTTTCTAAAAATTTATAAAATCTTCCATTTGAAAAATGTATGCATATTATTTTATATTTAAATGCAGCAGAATATGCCAAACGTCCTGATTTTTTTTCAGAAAACTATAAACTTGCAGGCTTAGCTTTCCATGTACTTTTTACAGTACAGTATAACCTCGGAAATCAGGCATCTTCAAGGCCGAGAAGACTAAGCTGGGTTTTTGAAAATACTGGATTTCTGAAAGAATATCAAAAGTACTTCTAGTATTCTTAATAGTGCCTTAATTATTTAAACCTTTCATTCACTCAAGCCTCATTTGAGGACAGATAAGTATTGCCCTATAATGAAAAAAAAATCACCATTCATTTATGGATACCTGATTTGTGGACTGGACAGATAAATAGCTAGCATGCAGCGCAATCATAAAATTATTTTATGATGGTTTCTTATTTATCACAAAAAACGATGATTTTATTTATTTATTTATTTATTTCAACTGTGTAAAAAAATAATGCATGAAAGGGTTAATTCAATACTAAGTTGTATTCATGTGACAAAAAGACAAAATTAAATATTTTAAAAAAGGACATAAACTGATTTTTTCTATGTTACAAAAAAATTCTAATAAATGATTGTCATTCCTACGTGTGTAATTTCCAAAACATCGATATCAATTCTATTTTGCTTTAGTTTTTTCCCCCGTTTTATAAAAAGTTTTTCTTCGATTTTATACAAGAGGCCATTCATAAATGATGTCACGCTTGGAGGGGGAGGGGGGGTTCGTGAACGCCATTTATGGACGGCCCCCAAGTGAAGAATAGGGTGGCTTCAAGATTTCGGCAATATAGTCTTGTTCCTCTAAAGCAAATACATATCAAGGGCGGAGGGGGGGGGGATTTTAGAAATTTGGAAACTCCAGTCTGATGCACGTGTCGGAGCTCATTTTTTTAATGCGGGTAGGGTTTCGTCTACATTTTAGCTTTGGGTCCGGTTGGCTTCCATTTTTTGCTCCTGGTCGGGCTAATTCTTACTTGGGTCCGGTTGACTTCTACTCTTTGCTGCGGTTCGAGTGAATTTCTGATTTTTTGTTTTTGGGTCGGGTTTGAGTCCTATCGACTGCTACATTTTGTTGTTGGTCGGGTTGACTTTTATTTTTAGCTGTGCTTAGCGCATTTGGGGCAGTTTGACATACAATTCTGATTTGGGGCAGTTTAGGATATGGTTTTTACTTTTGCGAGAAGGGTTCGGGTTGACCCGAATTGATTGGATGGAGTCCTTTGATAAAATTTTCGTTCTTTTTCGCAATTTTTGGACGAAATGTGCGTCTGTTTCACAATCCTTTGAATAATTTCGTGTTTTCTCCGCGCATCATTTCACAAAATTTGATGTCCGTTTCGCTTCTATTTTTTGCTGCTGGCGGGTGAATTCTTACTTTTTATTGTGGGTCGCGTTTGGATCCGGTTAACTTCTACTATTTGCTGCGGGTCAAATTAATTTCTGATTTTTTGCTTCGGGTCGGATCTGGGTCTGGTTAACAATTATATTTTGCCATTTGTTAGGTTGACTTTTACTTTTTAGCTGCGCTTAGCGCATCGGGACAGATTGTCTTACATTTCAGATTTGAATCAGTTACAGATTCGGATTTTACCCTTGCGAGAATTGTTGATCCAGTTTTGATCGCGATCCTTTGACGAAATTTGCGTTTTTCCGCGATTTTTTAACGAAATTCGCTTTTATCCGTAAACACGATCCTTTGAAGAACTTCACGTTTTCTCCGTGATCCTTTCACAAAATTTGAGGGGTTTTTGCGACCTTTTGATGAAATTCATGTTTCTTTCGCAACCTTCTGACGAAATTCGCGTTTCTTTAATTAAGTCTACCACGGCTATTTGATGAAATTCGCGTTTTCTAATTTTTACAGTTAACAAGTAAGAAAGTTTTCAACTCAACTTGGGCTCGTGGGAAAGAATTTAGAGAAGTGCATGGGTCGCGGTCGAGCCTGTGACGTTTATCATACTATCTAGATCAGAGACGGAGCGAATATTTAGCTTTTATTCCGGGCCGAGCCACGACCTGGAAATTTTGTTCAATGCAGACTTCTAGGAAAAATGAAATCCAGACCAGGCTCGATCTGGGAGAAAAAGAAGCCTGTGCCCACCCGAATCTTTAAAACCATGATCAGGACACGACCCGATTCAAAATGACAGAAAACCTTACCCAGTCCATGTCTCGTGAACTTAAACTGGCGCGACTCGTGCCAGGGTGTGACAGGCTCGAGCTTCGCCCCCAAGTTATTTCTTGTGAGGATGCATAAAGATTAAAGTAATAAATGCATGCTTCAAAATTTTATGTTGGATTTTTAATTTTATCATTTCCATTAATCGGCATATTATTGCAATAATTTTACACATGAATTAATTTTTAAAAAGAGAAGTTGCATTTAATTACATATCTAGATTTTTTTATGTAATCAAGTTTTTGTGAAATTGCGAACTTTTTGTATATACTTGTACAAAATATATTCAGAATTTTTTAATAAGAAATTATTACTATATTTAGGTTCCTATTTAGACATTTTTAATAAGGTTATTTACATACATATATGCAACTTAATAAGATTCAGCTGCTGTATGGCATGAGATTTTTTTTCTTCAATCACTGCACTTGCGAAAGATTCAATTTGTTGATTAAACTTTTTCTGAAAAGTCTATTTTCAAGAGAAATTTTGCAAAGGGTCAAACAAGAAAAAAATGTGAAGAATCCTTTGAAATCTTCTCAAACAGATTTCTGCTCAGAGATCAGATTAACCACATTAAAATTTTCATGTGAGACACTCAACATAAAAATAAAATAAATAAAAATGAATGAGAATGTAGCTACTACAAAATTTTCACTATATTATTTCATAAATGAAATTTCAATTTTTCCAATTCGGAAAAATTGAAAAATAAGCCTTCGGTAAAAAACCGTTTTTTTCCTCCAATTTTTCCGAGCATTCCCATCTCTAGTTGCAGATATATTTTTTAAAAAGCACTTTCAGTTTCGAAACCGGTTTTGAAAATGAAACTAACTTTGTAAAAAATATCTGCAACCAAAATAGAAAAAGTAAAAAAGGTGCGCTGTCGGCATGCACCTCAGCTATGCAGTGCAAAAAAAATTATTGAAAAATGTCAAAATGTGAAAGAGTTATTAGAAAAATGCTCCCCCATAGGAATAGCATTAGCAGGCAAGCGTTTCCGCGAGCGAGGACAGGGGCCTTAAAAAAAAATAATCACTCAAAATAATCATTTTAGGGCTAATATAATAACCATAATTGCCTAATGCTGAAAATAGTTGTTTTTAATAGTGATTTAAAAGCAAATGGTCAAAGCTGAACAAGTCATTTTAAAGAGAGTTACTTTGCCCCTTTAAAGAGGGTTGTCAAGATTTTTCCAAAGAGTGGAGAAGAGGGTGAACACAATCAAAAGAAATAGGTTTTTTCCCGATCTGAATAGAGATTAAAACCTGGGTTTCCTATGTGAATGGTGCACAAACTGTGGTTCGCGACCCTAAATAGAGTTGGACGAATATTTTTATTAGTCAAATTCACCTAAATTTATTTAAGCGCAAATCAAAAAAGAATTAATATTCAAAAATCAACTATGTTGACAATTTAAACGTCATAGCAAAATTTTATGTTGGGTTGCAAATGAAAAAAGTTTGCACATCACTGTCCTAAAATGTCAACCAGGGCTACTTTGGGTCCCTTTTTCATAGTTCCACTAAGATTTCCTTTATTAAAAGATACATGATTTTTCACAGTCGAAATTGAGCTATAAACAATTAACATGAGAAAATGAAGCAAATTGCATTGCCTTAAAAAGGTTTTTTTTTTTTTTTTTTTTTTTTTTTTTTTTTTTTTTTTAACAATCTTTTAAGTTTTGGAACAAAGTAGCTCCTGCTGGGGACTTCTTTGGCCCATTCACTTAGTTTCATATAAAATAAATACATTCCATATGTTGGACTACTGAAACTCAATGAACTTTCTATTAAAAAAAAATTAAGATTTAAACATAATAAAATTAGTTTTAACCAATTGTTAACATTAAAAATACGAAAAACAATTTTCATAATGTTATCCCCAGCAACTGGAATAAAAACAATTAAACATTTTGCTACAGATTTTTTAAAAAAAGAGTTACTTAAAATATTTTTTAAGAGATTTGATTGTATAAAAGGCATTTTTCAGTAAATGGGAGCTTTTTTGGACCAAACTAGGCCTGGCACAAAATAGCACGAAAAGCTAATTTTCATATTAGTTTTATGAAAATGTAATCATTTCCTGTCAAAATAAAAAGTTAAAAGGAAAAAAACTATGATCACATATGGGTGGCAGGTTACTAAAAGTAATACTTTGACACTTATCTTATTTATAGCTCTTATTCAGATTGTTTCACAAAGATTTAAAAATCTACACATGAAAACAACTGTTTACAAACACTTCCTTGTATTGCCACTAATGAAAATTAAATTTGCCCCAAATTACTCAAATATCCTATAATAGGGTATAAAATATCTTTTAAAGGCAAAAACTCCAAATTATCTTGTATTGTAACAGAAGTAATTTATTCCATTTTTCATTATTGGGTGAAAAAAGTCCGGGCCAGGATTCGAACCAGGGATGTATTGGCTGAAGCCGCCAATGCTCTACCAACTGAGCTATCCCGGGCACGAACACTGGAGGACTATTTCACCCAATTAACCTTAACGAACTCTTCATCTGGTCTGATACCCTGGATCAGCTACGCAGAATAAAATCAAAGGTCAGTATATGGAACTGCAGAAATCGCTGCATACGAAATTACATTAGATTAATTTTAAACACTTTTATTCAATCGGTAAATTAATTATAACAGAAGGGTCATTCCATTTTAAATCAACAAATGGGGTGTGCATCACCATTTTTAATTTTGATAAAAATTTGCATGTCCATTCCCCATGTTTCCTAGACCTAAAAAAAATATTTTTTTTTGTTTTAAAAAAATTATTTTTTATGTATAGGCCAACTTTGTCGTTTGGCAACAGTAAAAATTTGGTATTTTAAGGCTTTGTCTAATGAACTGCAACTTTTTTTCTAATAAAGTTTTAGAGCACAGACATATCTCATTGCAAAGCTAAGAGAATGGTCTTTTTTCATATGGTATCAATAAATTTGAGATTTAAAAACAAAGCGTATCTTTTCAAGGTCAAAGTTAGTGATACAAAATTGATTTTTTACCATTTTTGAAAATTAAAAAAGTCATGAAGGGCTTGGAATAACAAGCCCTCTTTTTTTTCTTACATTCATATGGATGGATACTTATTGTATTAAAAAAATTGTCTTGTTACTCTGCCCCCTTCACAAGATATGGCCCTCCGAAGTTGCACATTTTCTAAAAAATCCAGTTTTCAATGCTAAAAAAATTAATGTGGGGGGCAAGGTAAAATTTTTTGTACTTGCCTGATCTTAAGTACTTCATACCAGCTTTCAAACAAAAAAAAGATTGCTTTGTTATTCAAAGGCATTTGGGAGCTTTGGGGGGTCTGAATTTTCAAATAATTGCTCTGAAACGACAGTTTTTTCATGTGCTTTTTTTTTTTGTAAATATGCATTTTTTCGCATATATTATGAACTTATCTTATTTAAAGGTTTTAGATTAACCTCATAAATAGTATTTTAACATATTCCTAACTCTCATCATTTGTAAGCATCCATTTGCCAGCTATGACAGGAATAGCCAGGTCTCAACTTGCCCAGTTTGCTTCCCATTTGTTAACAGACATGAACAGTTCTTTGTATCTTTCCTATTAGTGGTTGGCACTGTGCCAAAGACAGAGCTGTTCACATATTATTGGATACAACTATCCAATAACATCAGAATAAGAGAGTTGCATAATGATGTCACTGCAACTGCTCAGTTGATTCTTTAACTCTGGAAAGTTACTAAGCAAGTGTTCCTGTTGTATTCTTGATATTTCAGTGTTTAATGTGTTTTTGTTTTTTCATTTCAAGATCCAGTACATATTTATAGAATATTTTGGTGAAGCACTTTTCTTCATTAACATAAGTTTTTTTTTAAATTTGTTTTTCTACATATAATTAAAAAATGGATTCATTAACCCTTTCCGGCACGGTCAAAATCTGTACTAAAATGAGAAATTATCGACTGACACCAAAATTCACAAACGAATTTTTTAAATATTTTAAATTCCTTAATTTAAGCTTTTATTGTAAAAGCAAAATTTTACTAAAACGTTACTGGTGCCATTTGCAAGTTTGGAATTAAAATTAGGTATCCCAGACCAGGCACAGTGTGCCGGAAAGGGTTGAATGAGTCTTTCTACATATAAAGAGCAAATTGTGGATAACCCTAAATGTTTTGTAGGAATTTTTAAGAAAGATGATTGTAACATTTTAAGTTATAGTAGACAGTCAACTATAAACAGTATTTCAAAATATAGTGATGAGAATAAAACTTTACTACATTTAAGAACTGGATGTAAAAGCATTGAAACTGTTTGTACATACCATGAAAAAAAATTTCTAGACAAATATTCTCACCAGGACCTGGAACACCATTTAAAATATCACGGCAAGATAACCAAACTTGGGTTCGATTTCAAGACATCTTAAAAATTCTAACTCCATCAGAATTATGGTCTGCACAGGAAAGATGCCATAATATCACACCTGAGATGAGTGAACATTTATCAACTCTTCTCCGAGAGAGAGCAAAACACTGAACAATATACTTTTGCATGCTTTGAGAGTTCAGTTTTATTCTATGTCTTCAGGTGTTAAATTTCTTAAATTAGTTTGTTAAAGTTTAAATAAATTCTTTGATAATTCTTCTTTGCCTTTTCTAACTGTTTTCAACATATAAAATTAGCAATCTTTCACAAAAAACTAATATCAGGAAGTATGAAAAAAATTGTCGTTTCAGAGCGATTATTTGAAAATACAGACCCCCTAAAACTCCCAAATGCCTTTGAATAACAAAGCAATCTTTTTTTTGTTTGAAAGCTGGTATAAAGTACTTAAGATCAGGCAAGTACAAAAAATTTTACCTTGCCCCCCACATTAATTTTTTTAGCATTGAAAACTGGATTTTTTAGAAAATGTGCAACTTCGGAGGGCCATATCTTGTGAAGGGGGCAGAGTAACAAGACAATTTTTTTAATACAATAAGTATCCATCCATATGAATGTAAGAAAAAAAAGAGGGCTTGTTATTCCAAGCCCTTCATGACTTTTTTAATTTTCAAAAATGGTAAAAAATCAATTTTGTATCACTAACTTTGACCTTGAAAAGATACGCTTTGTTTTTAAATCTTAAATTTATTGATACCATATGAAAAAAGACCATTCTCTTAGCTTTGCAATGAGATATGTCTGTGCTCTAAAACTTTATTAGAAAAAAAGTTACAGTTCATTAGACAAAGCCTTAAAATACCAAATTTTTACTGTTGCCAAATGACAAAGTTGGCCTATACATAAAAAATAATTTTTTTAAAACAAAAAAAATATTTTTTTTTAGGTCTAGGAAACATGGGGAATGGACATGCAAATTTTTATCAAAATTAAAAATGGTGATGCAACAACTTTTTTGAAAATTTGTTGATTTAAAATGGAATGACCCAGAAGTAATTTATTCCATTTTTCATTATTAATGAAAATAATTAAAATGAATAATGAAAAATGGAATAAATTACTTCTGTTATAATTAATTTACCGATTGAATAATTGTGTTTAAAATTAATCTAATATCTTGTATTGTTTGTTCAATACAAAGAATAAAGGCTTTTTCCATGTGATGCACCAAAGTAGCCCAAGTCAACAGTATAAAAAAAATGTTTGTTGTCTGCTCTTGATTTGCCACCACTTAAAGTTTGCGCAAACTGTATACAAATATATATTTCATAAATTGTATATTTCACAATTACAATTAATGGTAACATTAAAATTAAACCTATTTTTAACTTAGACCGTATAACATGGCTCTATATGATGTAATACTTTCAACTTTGTCGCATGATAGTCACAAGCTGGTATAAACTTTCTGTCACCAAATACAGTCGAGTCTCTGTACAACAAAATCCAACATTCCAGTAAAAAATTCGTTATATAGAGAAATTCGATGTATAGAGAATAATGTTAAAAATCATATTTAAAGTGTAAAATTCGAACAAAAATTATTTTTGATCTTTAGAACTAAGAATTACAAATGTTTAAAAGTAAATATCAACCTAACATTTTATTTCTTAATTATTTAAGCTGTTTCAAAAAAGAGAACAGACATTTACTATTTGAAAGCTTAATGAAAATCAAATAAGGAAGACTTGCATTAATTACAGACGAAGAAATCTAATTTGTTGTTGTTTTGATTTTAAAGTTGCTACGCTCTCAAAAAAAAAAAAGGCCCAAATTTTAGCAAGGAATGAAAAATTGTAGTTAACATTTTTCTCCATTTGAAGGCCTCTCTTGTGTCTCTCTCATTGATTCCTCTCTTACATGTGTATCAATCCAATTGACTCTGTTTTGTGAAGGAAGTGAAAAGGTGTGTGGGAGGTGGGATGAATTTGTTTGATTTAAAAAACAAGGAGAAAAGTAATAATATATATAAAAAAAAAAAAAAAAAAAAAAAAAAAATTCAGCACTGACGATAAATTAAAAATAAGCGATGGAAAATTGATTCCATATGATTTCAAAGCTTTGTTAAAACTGAATAAATTAAGACCAATTTATGAAAAAAATCGTTGTATGGAGATAGATATTTCGCTATATAGAGACTGTTTTTAATGCAATCATGCGAAAAGGGGACCATTCCTACTAAAAATTTGTTATACAGAGAAATTCGATATATGGAGTTTCGTTATAGAGAGACTCGACTGTAGTTGCAAGAAGAATCAAAGAAATACACTTTTGCAATTAAATCATTTTAATAATCAGCTTTGCAGAACCACTGAAATATGATACAATGAGGCAACTGACATTTATAATTACAACAGAGAGCCAAAAATTTACAAGCAAACTCACATATCAAACAGCATGTTTTTGAAATTGTGAATGATACAATTAAAATATTTACAAATCACCCAAGCAATGATGTGTTTAAAGCAGCTTTTTTCTTTATGCTCAAACAATAGGGATATTCGCAACATAGGAACAGTAACCATCACAAATGCTAAAAAGCAGATAACAACTTGAAATCAAAAGATGAGGTATGGTAAAGAAAATTCAAATCATAAACGATAAAAAGATAATTTTTAATACATTAAGCAAAGATGCGCTAACTTTTTTACAGCATGCTGCTTTAAATAACTTATACAATACTACTTCTATAATACAAATGGCTAGCTGTCAAAAACTTTCACTTTCAATTATGTCACTTTTGTTATGTCATTTTTTATTTCACTATTTTTACTTTCGTTATATCAATTCCTCTGATTCCACATGAATTACAGTTTAATTAATTGCCTTGTTTTTATGTGAATCACTTTTAAATGCAAAAAGATGTGAATAAGCACTTATTTTTCTTCTGTAGAAAAAAAAAGAGTACATTATATATATATATACACCGATAAAAATTTTAAAGAGATCGGTATCAAAGATCACTAATTTTAAAACTGCTAATTTTTGAAAAATAATATACACCTTATTTGCTATGCAGGAATAATAACATACAAAAATTAATTTATGGTAAGATCAGAGAATGATTGACAAACTTAAGTCATTTTTTCCGATTTCACATAGATTAATGTTAGACCGGAAAGCAGTAACACAGACAATCATTGAGTTCATGACTGAAAACTCCAGAATTATGTTAAATCTTGATTTGCATACCAAAACACAATTGGCCTGCCAAGACATATGTTGTTAGAGAACACCCGAACAGTTGACTAATAGCTGTATCACACGGAGAAAGATTTTTCGGCAATATTTTACAAAACATGATCGTTCATTTTGCTGAGTGTTTGGTAAACAGGTTTTTCAAACTTCTCACGGAGTTATTTAATTTCTCGCTCTGCTCCTATTGGTCAGTTGATCAGCGTTGAATGACGAACATTTTCCGTGCAATACAGGAAATGTTCGATAAGCAAGAATAGCCAGCAGATTTTTCCCCATATTAAGGTCAGACAACTTTTTGCTGGTTGTAATTTTGTGTTGGGGAAAAAGTTCGGGGAATAGGGCACGTGTGATACCGCTATAAGTTTACTAATCATGTTTTCCTGCACCCAAAGACATCACATGGAGGACTGAGAGCATAAAAACACAATGATGAATCTACAAATCAACTGTTAAAATAGGATTTTTTCGGTGCTTTCTACAAAGATATGACTTGGCAGACTGATTGCATTTTAACCTTTTCAGGTCTGAAGTCTTTTTCAGTTTTTAGAAAAAATTACTTTTACGTTCATAACATGAACACAAGCTATGCAAATAGATTAATTAGTATTTAACAAATATTTCACTGTCTGATTGATAACAAACGTTATTGTTTTGTGTACTTTTCAATTCATATTCATATGACAAGAAGCTAAGGAAGAATTTTTGGAGACATTCAGAAAATATGGTTTTACAACAAGATTTAACTTACATCACAAATTTCTAATACTTTTTGTGCTTTATTACACATGATTCTTTCCGGAGAGTAACTTTAATTTTAAATTTAAAGAGTGAAATATGTGTTTAAAATAAAAGAATTGCAAACAACGCATAGAGAAATAAACAAATAATTATTATTTTTGTTATTATTAAATACCTAAACATAAATGAAGTCATGTAGTAAATGCACAGACATAATACTAACATTATTATTTTTAAATAATAGCAAAAGTATTTCTTAAAACAAAATAATACTCCATTAAAATACATGTACTATTAATAGTACACCAGACCCGAAAGGGTTAATATGTGAATCGAGTTTTAACTAATTCTGGAAATTTAGTCATGAACTCGACGAGCAGGGTTGTTAAATACTCGGGTTTTTTTCAGAAAAAACCCAACCCACTGTGTTTTTTAGGTTTTTTCAGATTTTTTTTTTTTTTTTTTTTTTTGGGGGGGGGGGGGGGAGTATTGGAGGTGGTTCAGAATGCTTGAAAAAAAATGTACTTATTATTAAATTTAAAGTAGCTAATTGATTATTACAAATATATATAAATCAATGACAATAATCAAAATTATGATAGATAAATTGATTATTAGTAATAATTTATAAAGTAAGTATTTTTTATTATTACTAAATAATAGAATAAGCCAAGTAATTCTACATGTCTACATAATTAAATTAGGATTCTAAGCATATATGGTATTTTGTTATGAGTTTCTATTGTATAACATAGAACGGATTATACATCAAAGTACTTTTTAAATGGGAAAAAATTTGTTACACATGCTACAGAGATTAACTAACAATTATTTCTTTTAAAAATTGTGATGGTATAATTAGTACATTTCTTTTCTTTGGGGTGGGGGGTGATGGTTATAAACTTTATGAGTGGTGTACTGATATTCAGAAATATATTACAATATATTATATATGTAATATAAATACATTATATATGTAATTTAAAGTTGAAATTTTGAAAAAACCCACTTGGGTTTTTTCAAGTGGGTTTTTTCTAAAAAAACTCACCCGGGTTTTTTGGGCTGGGCAAAATCATAACAACCCTGTTGACAAGGTAATTGTTTGTGCCGTCACCTCCCAGTCTATTGCATTCTATACTTACATAAAAAAAAAAAAAAAGGCAGCATTTTTAAAAATATTTTTAGCAGAATACAACAATACTTATCTACTTGCTTTAGAAAAATTGAAGGCAGTTGTTTCCTCTGGTTTCACCTGAGTTTAGGTTTCATCTATTTAATTGTTTTTACATACTACTGTTACTTTGGTACTGCTTGATTATACCATCAACCAAAAAACTATCGCCAAACTATAAGATTAAATGCTAATAATAGCTGATCATAAATGCCACATTCAATTGACATTAAACACATTACACATGTTTGATACATTATCAAGTAATTTTTAATTCAATGTTCTATTTGTATTTTATTAGTCCTTTACTAATTTTTTTGTTTTTTCGTTATTTAAAATAAAAATTTTATCAATTTGTATAATTTGACAATTTATATAATTTGGCAAAGTTGGTATATGCGATAATCAAGTAGTACAGTTATTTTTTTAATGAAAATGCATCTATTGGCATTTACTTTTTCAGAAAAAAAAAAATAATAATAATAACTCTTTACTGTTTATTTTAGAAATCTTTTAGAATACTATATTAAAAAATTAATGCTTATAAAATATCAAATAAATGAATTGAGATGACAATAATTATTAGAAAATTACTTATAGTACAATCAGAGATGATTAGAAGGACCAAAACTAAGCAACTGCTAAGTGAATTGGTAAATTAAAAAACTTGGGGGGGGGGGGATTACAAAATATTTTATAAATAATTAATAGTTTTATTAGAAATTGTCATTTGAAGGAGTTAAGAATGTCTTCTACCTTATCACTATTAGCCAATATACACATAACCAGATTATGAATGACATTGTCTATGTATACACAGTAGACTTCCTCAAATCTGCACAGCTTGAGACCAGAAGTTGCACAGATTCTAGAATTTTACAAATTTCTGGTTATTGCTTTGTTTGCAATTTTTAAGCAGTAATTCGAATGAAATAATGCAACTGAAATATTAAAATGATTAAAAAGTAAGAATTAAAAAAAATTGAATTATTAAAAGTGTAGGTCAAGCAAATAATTAATAATGTATAAATAATTATGCATATTAAAGATCAGATATATTTCTCTTGGATTAGTCAATGAAACTTTCCTCATAAAGGTAACCTATTAATTCACATCAAAATAATAAAATAGGGAAATTTTATTTCAGGTTTAGACAGTCTTAATAACAACAACAAAAAAAGGTGATTAATCTGTAAATATATTTAATAAAGCGATTCTGATTACCAGTGATTCAACATCAGTTACATTTTTTTTTAAAGAAATATACAGTAAACTCCCACAAATCCACACTGTTTGGGACCAGAGGTTGTGTGGATTTCAGAATTTTGTGGATTTCTCGTCATTGCTTTGTTTACATTTTTTAAACAATAATTTGAATGCAATTAATAATACAATCAAAACTATAATGAATGTTTACAATGTATGCTTATAATAAAATATTAAAATAACAAATAAACTAAAATAACAAAAATTTAGATAATTTTTTAAATGATTAAAATATTAAAAATAAAGGTCAAGTTAATGATCAATAATGTATGATTAAATATTCATTATAAAGATGAAATGTATTTTTCTTAAATTATTCAGTGAAACTTGCCTCATAAAGGTACATTACTAATTCACATCAAGATCATAAAATAAGGAAGAGTTATTTCAGGTTTAGCCAGACTTAATAATAAAAAAAGCTTGATTAATACATAAATATATTTGGTGAGAAGATTGTGATTATATCGGCAATATTTTAAATTATATCAGAAATAAATTTATATTTCCTTAATGATAAAACATGACAAGTAATATTAACAAAAATTACAAATTAAAATACATATGGAATTGATATAAAACTAAAAAAATTATTTTGTCATGAACTGAATGTTTCATTGTTGACACCCATAAATTATGTGTGGATTTTAGTGGGTCTACTGTATTTATACTTCTTTCATGAAGAACCATAAGTTCAGTCGTATTAACAAGAAAAATATATTAAAATACAGATGTAACCAGGGATGTAGTGGAAAGTATATGGAGGTATACACTGTATACCCTCTGGACATTTTTGAGGATCACCGTATACCCTCTATTTCTCAAAAAAGCTATAGTTTATACATTTCAGGGTATATAATCCTTCTGCTTACAGCATACACCTTCTTGTCTTTTTACCACTACACCACTGGATGGAAGGATATAAAACTAAAAAATTCTGTAATTTTTTCCTGCCTCTGGACTGGAAGTTTCATTGTTAACATCTATGATAATGTGTGGTTAAGACATTTACAGATTTGAGGTGATCTAGTGTATTGGCTAAGAATTTTAAGAAAAAATTTACTCAGGATCAAGGCTGAAAGAAAGAGTATATGGTGTTATACACTATATACTTTTTGTTTTTTATAGAAATGCTGTATATTCTCTCTTTCTCTAGTAATACTATAGTATATACACTTTATTGTATAATTTCAGAATTATTTTTCTTTTTTTATTCACTACAGCATAGCCCAGGATTTATGACAACTAAAGTTGCTTCTGGTTGAGATGTTAACGGAATCAATAATACAAACGTGCAATAAAATTAAGACTTATTATCCCCTTTCTCATTAGCTTACTGTAAGGCAGCTGAATGATAAGACAATATGTATTACAACAAGCATATATATGTAAGGTCTTAACAGTTTTCGAATTTAAAAGAAATTTTTGATTCAGATCATAAAAATTCAGCTTGCAATTCCCACTAATGCATATAAAAAAGTTAACCCCCTGATTAGCAGTGGGATATATTTTATCCCACTAATTTAAACAAGATTTGCATTACAAACTTTTAATGAAAAATTACTTTTAATTTTAGGGACAAATTGCTAAAAAATTGCCTTTCCTTATTTTAAAATAAAACTTTTCAGTTACTCAGCTGAGAATGCAACATTGCAGAGTCAAGTGGTTAAATATACACCTAATGGTAATTTTCAATCTAATCAGAGCCGTCCTTACAGAGGATGGATTAAAGCGAGGCCCAGTGCAAGGATTTTGCGAGGCCATTTCCTTTCAGACTCTTAAAATAATTTTATCTATACTATCAATCAAAAAAAAGGTTTTCACCTATATAGTATGTCCCGGGGAGCAAGGGCTCAATCCCCTAGCTATTATAAAGGAGTGGAGTTTGTTTGTGTGTTTGTAGGAGCAATTTCTGGAACTACTGAACCAATTCCAAAAGTAATAGTGGCAAATCGATGATGAAAACCCCTCTTCCAACATAGGCTATATTTTATATCAAGAACACTATCTTTTCTTAACTAAAATGATAAATTTATATTAAAAATTTTCTATTATACCTTCTTTCTATTAAAGAAAAAATATTTTATGTCCAAGTGCGAGGCCATTCTAGGCGCGAGGCCCAGTGCGAATGCACATGTCGCACACCCCTAAGGACGGCTCTGAATCTAATTTAATTTTTAAAGTTTTAATAAATATTCATAAGTTGAATTTTCATAGATATGGGTATGGCAGTTTGTATGGCAATTATAAAAAATAATTAAAAAGAACATAAATTACAAATTTACATATAAAATAAATGGGGCATTTCAAAAATTCAATTTTAAATAACAAATCTTTTTTAATCAATATTTTTGTTTTCAAATTTATAAAGTAAAATAATATAAAATTTAATAAAACATTATGTAGTTTATTACAAACAAACCAATGAGTTGAAAAAAAAAATAAATAAACCTAATTAATTTTAAAGACTTTGACCAAAATACAAAGATTAAAATTGATCAGTTAACAGCTAAGTAATAAAATCCCATGTGTTACTGAAACAATATGTTAAAAAACATCACAAACAACTACATAAAACTGATTTATGTAGTTATGTAGCTTCTTTTACATAAAATTGATATCAACCATGTATAAAACTTAAAGTCATAATATGTTTTAAAATATCATGGTAACAAAATGAAGTATAAAGGCAATTTCAGACACAAAAAAAGTCATTGAAAAACAATAAAAAATGAATATATATTATTAAAAGCATATTATAAATATATTATGTAATTCAAACCTCTCCTGTCTTTTGAATACTGGCATTTTTGGGTTATACACAACAACTGATGGTCAGACACAACATCAATATTAAATATACATTTTTTTATATATATACAATTATAGATACAGATAATAAATTTATATCTGAATATTTATTGCCTTCAAATATTTTGTTCTGATATATTTAGCAAAATTTGAAAAGCAAATTAATATATGATGTATATATATATATAAATTTAATAAAAAAGTTAATGAACAAAAGAAGAAGCTATTTATCCCACAGGCACAAGTATATGCAAGAAATACATATAAGAAGCGAAATAACAGTATTATATTAGACAAAATAGGCAATGCATCCATAGCTATACTTATTCAAGGGCAAAAAATATAAAGATCTCAACTGTAATACAGGGTGCTATAATATTTATTAAAAAGAATGGATCCAAAGTTATTTTTATAAGACAGGTGCAAAATTCACCCTTGTTAATGAACAAGAGAACTTGCTCTTAACAGAAAATGCTGGAAACGGTAAGGTTGATGCAACAACCAGTTGTTGTTGCATGTTAATCCAGAATTCTTTGCTTTTTTTCCTTCTGTACAATTCTTTGTTTATGTTTGAGCAGCGGTAGTGGAATCTCCTAGCCACCTCGATCAACCTGATCTGTCTCCTTGTAGGGCAAATTGAAAGAGTGTGTCTACTCAAATAATCGTCACATACTGAAAAAACTACAGTAGAACACTAAAAATGATACTGCTGCTATTCGCTTGATGGAGCTGCTGCTGCTACACATGTCTCAGTTTGACTAATTGAACACAATGCTGCATCCAGGCCCTTATTACCGCATGAACAAATCGGGACTTTGCCCATGGGCCCCAGACAATAAGTGGCCCCCAAATCCATACATTAAATTATAAAATATTTAGTTTCTTTTTCAATTTCAAACTCTTCCATAAATTGAAATTATTAATTAATAATATAACAAATTGCTAAAGTTATATAAAAAAGTTTTATCCTGTATAAAGGAACAAAAAGTGTACTTTTATTAATTAAAGTATTAAATTAAAATTGATGGAGCTAAGAATTTTCTTCTGTTTATATCCAAGAGGCGAAACTATGTTTATGCATAATGCATACACATATAAATGACCTTCAGTTCGATTCGAATAACATTGCAATGATTCGAAATGGGGCCCCTGATTTATCTTTGCCCAGGGCCCCAATTAGTCATAATCAGGCCCTGGCTGCATCGACATTGATAAAGGCCATTTCCAGTATGTTCTGTGATGGGTAGTTCTGTTTATTAATGAGGACAAATTTTGCACCCGTCTTATAAATATTTTCCAAGCCAGTTTTATTTTGCTCATTCTGTACTTTAAAACACCACCTTAAAGGGACTTGATATCCTTATCAAAATATATATATATATATATATATATATATATATATATTATCAATAGAGCCTTGGTGTAAGAAGGAAATTCAGGAACATATTCACTGTTTCATACACAGAATTTTTTTTTTTTTTTTGCTATTTTTGTACAATTTAGTCAATATAAAGAAATCATTTATCTATCTTTATACACAAACAGAAAGTAAAACAGAAATAAATTGTAAGTGAAAAACAACATTAACATGTAAATAAAATTTACTGCTTGTTTATGCATGTATTTATAAGTATATATATTATTTATATATAATTTATATTTTTTACATACAGTAGAGCCTCACTATTCTGAAATTCTGATTAACGCCACTGATTTTATGTTTGAAAATTATACTTGAACGGATTAACTGAAAAGATTGACTTATGAAATTTTAAAGATGACAGGATGAATATCAGAAAAAACGTTTAAAGTTAGAATTAAGCAAAAAATAACAGTAAAATATGTTTTGTATTCTTTAAACATCTTGAATAGATCAACAAAAATACTCAATAATAAAAAAAATACAATATAAAAACATGCTTACCCATAGAAGCCTTTAAAAAAAAAATCATGAATGTCTTTTTTTTTTTTGCCAGGAATTTTGGATAATCAGAGTTTTTTGTAATTCAAACAGGCAGTGGTGCCAATTAGTTTGGATTTGCAGGGTTCTACTGTATAATTTATTTTGATTTTTGCATAAAAATAGAAAAATGGCTTTCTTATACTAATCTTCTAAATGTTTGGAATGTAATATTCCGTTTACTAAGCTTCAGGATTCACTGCAATGTAAGCAATATTTAAGATAACATAATTCTATAGACTTAATAAATTTCCAATACATTTTACAATAATTAATACTCTCAAGAATTACACTAATATTTGTAATTAAGATTTTTTTTTATATATAATGTTGAAAGAATCATATTTTCTGAGCAGTTAAAACAAAATGAAGAAAACAACGTTACAATTTTACTCATTTCAAAGATGCTCAGAGGGTTAAATAAATTGTACAAATATTCAAAAACTTGATTGTGTACATGAAATAATAAATAGGTTGCCAGAAAATTTACCGAAAAAATTTAATTTTCTAGCCAAGTTTATCTTTTTTATCTCACCAAGGAGACCATATAACTTATCAGGTTTATTTCACAGCTGTTTACATCAGTTGGTAAGAAATCTCACTTTCTATAAAACAAATTCAGTGTTCATACTCTTTTTCCAAGAAAAGAATTCCATGAGAATCTCCTAATATATTTTCAAGGATGCATATTTTTTTCATGTCAGCAATTAATGAAATTTTTTTTTTAAACCAGTATCATAACCCCCCCCCTTTTAAAAAAAAACCCAAAAAGATAGTCTTAAAAATAAGGTTTATACATCACCTATATAAACAATATGAAGATAATTAGGAAAAACATTAATTTGTATACAACTTCAGAGATAAAGTTTGCATGCGTTGCGGGACTTTCCTTAAAAACTTGATAGATTACTGTAAGAATTTAATTTCTACTTGTGATTTTATTTTGTCATTGAGAAGCATTGTGAATATGAAGGCAACACATGTTAATATCAATTTAAAAATGTACTTTATTTTTTTTATTAGGCTCCTCTTTAACAATTTTCGAATCAAATGATGTTAGAAGGAGCAATGATTAAAAATAAGATATGTTATATTTCATCTGAAGATGTGGTTAGTTTCTAATTCTAAGGTATCATGGTGCTAAGAAGAGGGTCTTACTTTGATTTCATTATGACTTCACAAAGCATGCGAACAGCCACCGTGACTGCTCTAAATTTCCTAGAATAGCCAATCATTTTGCCAGGTTTTCCCAGGTTTGGGAAATTTTTTTCATTATCCCAAAATTTATCCCATGATAAGTATGAACCATGAAATTGTACCAAACTTAAAAATGCCAAGTTCCCTAAACTTGCCATTTTTTAGTCTCGTTAATGCATATCACCATAATTGTTTTAAAATAATCTGAATCTATAGCTGAAAGTCTATCGCACAAAATTTAAAGAGTTAAATGCGAATGGTTTAACATTAAAGATTCAATAATTTGAACAATACAAAAACAATTGTGCATATAAAGAGGTTAAATATATTTCCCTTCCCAAAACAAGATATCATTTTGATATTTATATACAAATAGTATATATACAAAATTTCAAGTCGAATAAATGAATTGCAAGGCAATACAAATATCTTTTACTAATAAAGATAACTTTGAGATCAAATTAGAAATATGAAGATGCATACAATTGAGTTATATTAGAATGAATTAAATGGCACTGCAAAAATCTATTTGCAATAAGAAAGTCTCCAGCATTGCATTTTCTAAATAATAATAAATCCATCCACAAAAAAAAAATAAATAAATAAATAAATAAATAAATAAATAATATATATATATATATATATATATATATATATCTTAAAAATAAATTTATACATTTGATGTAAAAAAATATTTAATTTTTCCCTTATCTTAATTCGCTTAAAATTGGAAATTATGTAGAAACAAGTATTTGTTCATCTGTTGAATCATATAAAAACATATTGTGACATTTCAAAAAGAAAAAAATAAATTTTATAACCTTATTATAACAATTACAACCATTATTTATAAAAATATTAAAAAGTGTGTTTTAGTTTGATTTCATTATAATCCTAGAGCTAGTGATACCAAAAGCCACATTACAGCATATTTGGAATTTTTTTATGGAAATCAATAACTAAGTCATATGAGCAAAACAAGCTATGTGAGATTGGGTTTGATAAGCCAAAAATAAGTTTAATTAAATTACTTATTATTAAAATGCTACAATGTTTTACTGTCATTGTGGGTATTGATCACTCCAACATTTTATAAGAATTTTTTTGCTCTTTCAGAAACACTTGGTATGACAAATTTTATCCTGCCAGAAAAGTCTGTCATACCTATTTAAAGTAGACTGACAGTAATAAAATGACTCATTTATTTTGCACTGAATTTTTACCAGTGGTGTATTTATTTTGAAGCTGGTCAATTCAGTGGTTATTCCGTCTGGAAGCTGGTCAAGTGCCAGCTTTCCATGAAAGTGGTAAATCATTACAGCTTTTTAATAATAATTTACTTTGTTTTCAGCTTACGAAAGCTAATCATACCTAGCTAATTTTGTATGACTTTTTACTATTGATTTACATAAAAAAATTTCAATTCCGCAATGATGCGGCTTTTATTGTCCCCAGTTCCCACACTATTGACATTATGAAGCCTATGAATAACACCAATGGTTTATACTTCTCAGAGAAATTTATCATCGTCAGAGGTTTTGGAGTAGGACTTTTTTTATACATTTTACAACTAAAAAAATCCTTGAAAACCTAAGTTCCTTTTGGGCATATGAACTTTGATTTTGTTATAATGAAATTGTATTTCATTAATCTGGATATTGCAGAGAAATTTTCTACATTTTGTAATTTTAATCGGCTCCACTATAACACAACTTTTCTTTCTGTAATATAATAAAAAATGTATAAAAAAGGCTTCTGAGGATTTTTACAAATAATTAAACATTTTGAACTAATGTACATAAATATAAATACGCTAATAGATATAAAATAATAGTTACTGTAATAATATATTTTAAAAATCCTTAATATAATCAATGACTAATACATTATGCATTTTCTTTATAAAATAATGATGTTTTGTGGTACCAATTCTTGTGCATTTTCTAAGCCAATTTCTCTATATTCCTTATAAAAACGTTAAAAGAGACTAAATAAATCGGGTTTGATTGTTTAATTTTAACCAGGGTTTGAAATTTACCAGAACAAATAAGAACAATAGCCAGTTTGTGAAATTACTGTTTTTGTATGGTTAAATATAAATCAAAAATAATTTTAGAACAATATTCCAGTTCGTAGATCTTTCCATTTCAAACCCTGATCTTAACAATTCAAAAATTGTCAAAATGCTATTAAATAATTTCATCTCACATAACTTGATCAAATTGTATATTTATATAAATATTAATGTCATTGTAATAATTGTTAAATATAACTATTGTTTAAGTATGTGTGTTATGTGTGTTTCATGCAGAAAGAAACATACATTTCAGAAATCTTCCTTTTCTTAAAGTGTAATTACTGCACTCTGATATTAGGTGGATAGTGAAGGGCTGTGCAAATGTAACATTATAAATTTTTGGGGGTTTTTTTGTCCCCCCCCCCTTTTTTGATATCATACATTGTCATCTGAAAATAGTTATCTAAAAATATTTTATAAGAGCTTTTTTGTAACATAATGCATTCAACAGTAATTGACCCGGACGAAGGAGGGATGAGGGAAGGAGCAAATAGAAATTCTTATCAACAAAACAAGTGGACAACATTTTTTCCATTTTATTTATTAGTAAACACAAGCCTCATTTCAAATATACTTAACATATGATTTCTCAAATTATGATTATATACACATACACATAAGAAGATGATTTGGAATGTCAAACTTTGGGATATCTCATATTTTAGAATTGGATAATTTTATAATTTAGTGGTTTTCATAATAAAAAATATATATATATAGACTAAAAATAAAGATACTGTACTATTTTAAACTAAAAACTATGTTACAAAAAAAAAAAAAAAAAAGATTAAATTAAAAAAGATATTAAGAGACAAATCCCCCTCCCCCCTAGAGATATCTTATGATATGTGTCAGAACCCCCCCCCCCCCCCCAAAAAAAAAAAAAAAAAAAAAAAAACTATATTTATGCACAGCCCCTAATGAAAAAATAGAAAATATTGATTTTGAATTTGTATATTACAAAAGGCATTAATGGAGATTGTGCTAACTCTTCATCAGTAAAAAGATTATTCTCTAAATTTGATCTCATTTAGAACAAACTATAAAATCACCATACCTCAATACAACATTTTAATCAGTTTCGAGTTCTAAATAAAAATGTTTCTTGGTTGATTTATTTTCCTTCATTTTTTTTATGTAAAATTAAATATGCAATCAAATTATTAAAAATACTTCAATACAATTAATAATTGTTTTACTTAATTTTTGCAATGTTAAATTAAAAAATAATAAACTTAAAGTATTAGTATTTAGTAAAATACTTTCAAATGTTGCATGTAATATTGTTAAAAGTCATTTTGAATAATTTATCCAACAAATTTTAATTTATTGTCTTCGTTAAAATGAGTTCTGACCAGCACTGTTAAAACCTATTTTTTCATGATTAAAACTAATACAAGAATTAAACAAATACATAATGTTCAGCATATTATAAATAATATGGCTAAGTAATAAAAGTTTTAATAAAGGAGCAGAATTTTTAAAAAATAACTAAATATAAGGTAGATAACATATTTCATACAAAGTATTGTTTAATCAAAATACATATTTCTTTAAAAAAACAATAAAATACAATTAAATGCCTTTGAATTGACCTAATACCTAATGAACAAAGTTATATACTATTTTTATTAAAATACTTTTCAAATCAATTTTATAATACATTTCAAATTCCTTTGAAAAAAAATTATCTTTAAACTCATACATAATTTTAAAATGTAACAGTAATTTTATTTGGCACCTGGTGTGGAAATTTTTGTTCATTTTTGTTATTCATTATAGATGTGTATTGGCACTGATTGAAAGTTATAGAATAAAAGAAGTATCGGGTTACAAGACATCTCCGCTTAACTCTGCCTGTGGCTTTGTTGTTACTTACGTATTAACGCCACCGCAGCAGATGTTGTGCACTAAAAAAGAACTAAAGCACTAAAAAATGGCATTGAAAATCAGCAAAGAACGAGGCAACAAGGTATCATAGAGATAACTGCGTGAGCGTGCAAACAACAAGATCGCTATTTATTAGCGCAACTTCTGCTGCAGCGGCGTTAATACGTAAGTACCGCCTTGTTATTTATTAACAAATTAATTTTTCTATCTATAATTGGAAAATCGGTCAGCAATCAGTGGCCGCTTTTGATTATTTAATGCATCTCCCAGCCCTTCTCTGATTGAGTACCATTTAAAAAACTCTCAAAATTCCCCTATCTATCTTAAAAAAGAAAAAAATCGCGAAATTTTTCATTTAGCCATGTGAAAAACAGAAAATTTGTCCAGTTGATGCATTTAAAAAACTCTTTACGAGTTTTCCAATAAGTTGTCAAGACAAATGCAGAAACTCAACATGTTGCCTAGTATGAAAATAAAATTCTGATATTTATTGTTTGAGAGAACATGCTGCAAAATTTTCCAGCCATTTGGGAAAATATCGCAAAATTCTTCTTTTGGAACAGGACACAAGAGTCCCCTGAGAGTTTGCCCTGTTTCATTAAGTTCCCATTCGGCGGCCCTTTAGCTATAGAGTCAACACTAAGTTTCACTGCTTGGTCACTGTTCACATGTTTACTTTACATTTACACTCACTCACTATCTTGCACTCGCCTTCATTCTTCTATACCATTATTTCTTAACAGCATTATTTTGTAAGATTTATGATGCAGTAGCTTTATATGGCTCAGCCATACACAATTACCGTTAATCTGCTCCCCCAAACATGACGAAAAATCATAAAATAATTAGAGGGGGGTGCTTATACGGGAATTTTCTGCGATCGTTCCACAAAATTTGCAGGGATGATTCATGATAAAATGAATGAATCGTGAATCTTTGAATGACTCATCAATTTTGATACTTGAAAAAAGTTGCTTTTTTTTTAAAAATATAAATTCTGTCGAATAAACACAGAAAAAAGACGAAATTTGTACAAAAAAGCATGAAATCAATTAAAAAATCTCGAAAAAACGTACATTTCACCAAAAATTCATGATTCATTCATTTCATCATAGTTCATCCATTCTCAAGTGATCCCTATTTCAGTGATTTTTTTGAGAGGGAGGGCACTTTCTCGGGATTTTTTGAAAATTTCAAATTTTTTATAAAGTGGGGGAGGGGGCGTTTGATCAGGAAGGGCGGATTAACGATATTCTGAAACAAATTTGCAAGTAAGAAATGTTGACACCACAACTTAATAAAAATATGTTTATGGATTAAAACAGATACTGTATTTATTCTCTGTTACAGCCCCCCCCCCTCCTCAGGGACAGAAACACCACAACATAGTTGCAGACAAAGAAAATCTCTTGTGCAAAAGTACCATTTTTTTATGTGAAAAGTTATCAACAGGATAACAGAGAAGTACTGAAAGAAAAACTGTAAACAAAATGGAAAAAGTTAAAATGGTTTATGTAGAGATTGATTTTTAGCTATCCAATGGAAAAAAGAATCGTTTAAAAATATTGAAATGCGAACAAGATATTTAAAAAAATTTCTCTCATGGAATTAACATTAGTAAGTGATGTGTTTCCTTATGAGCTAGAGTCAATGCAGGGACATGTCCATTTTGTGAAATGCAAACTTCTTTTGGTGAAATTTATTACATTTTTGCAAAAAGTAATATTTTGTAACAAAATATGAAATCTAGTATTTGAAATTTGAAATACGAATTTATTAATATTTTTTTTAGTTCTGATAAAGTTATCCTTTCTGGTGAACTTTTTTTTTTTTCCCCCCTTCAATTTCAACAACACATTTCAAAACCTAAAAATAAGAAAATAAGTAATGAAATGCACGTTTTTATGAAACATAATTTTGTGAAGGGGCTATTTTATTAATAATTTTGTGAAAGGATCTATTTTATAAAAAGAATTTTTTGTAAAGCTAAATATGCCCCAAATTTTTATATGGATTATCTTCTGATGAGTCGAAAGCCTCTTAATTAAGAAAAAATTGAAATATAGAAATATTCACAAAAAAAGTGTTGAATTTAGACAAGTGGCCCATGGGGGGAGGAAATCCTTTCCCCTGGATCAATGAGATTCTCCCCAAAAAATTTGAGATTGAGTTTTCAATGGTCAAAAAATGAAATTTCTTCCCAGAACATTAAAATGCACCTCCCCTGCCCAGAATTACAAAATCCCTACCCAGAAGAAAGTATATGTATTCAACAGTGGCACAACATGTTTCAGTTTAGGGCAGGGTTGGGTTTTTGACATGACAGTGGTAAAAACCGTGTTTTTACCAGTTTATTCCATCAAAAACCTATCATTTTCGATTTCCTTCCAATTTATAGTGTAAATGTAGCATACAATGTATTTCTAAATTGAATTTTCTAGATTGAGAATTGAGCGTAAAAAGACATCACGCAGCACCTTATGCGTCTCTTCAAAAATCCCCTCAGCAAGTTTCATGTTTCTACTCTTAAAAATGTGTCTTTAATTGTATCGGAAAATTTCAAGCTTTTGAAGGTCGATAAGCAATTTTGAATACACCCTTAACATAACAAAATAATATTTAAGAAAAATCAGAATGTAATAATTTACGTATTTATATACTATAGTTTTCATTAACTGTAGATCATTTCAGCCCTTATATTTTTATATGTAAAGTTTTACTCTAATAGTCAAGAAATATTTTTAAGATCAAAATTTATAAAAGCTACCATAAAGTCAAACTATTAATGTACTGTATGCATTTTATTTAAAATTATTTAGGTATTATTTAAGGTTAATTGAAAGAAATAACTTATGGGTTATTAAATTTCTTCAAAAAGTCTAATTCTTTTTTAACTATGCCAAATAGCTTAAGATTATTGTATAGATCTAACAGATATATACTTACTAGCAATCTAATGCAATTATTTTTTTTTCTTGGATGGATAAATATACTTTAGAGTATTTTTAATATTGAATATTTCATGTAAAACAACTTAATATTAAAAATAAAATGAAAATTAATAATTATAATGAAAAACAAATTTTCTTTTAAAAAAATGGGTTTTTGACAAAGAGGTTTTTGACATGACGGTAAAAACCATGGTAAAATCCGGTGAAAACAGTCATGCGTCAAAAACTTGCCAACCCTGGTTTAGGGGTCATTACATGGTAACTTATGTTACATTTTGAACTATTTTCAGTAATCTTAGTAATATAACATGCACAAAAAATATTATTCAAACTGTAAATTTTACATGGTTTACTAGTTAAGCTTATTCAAAGCCCAATTTAGAGGAAAATTACCCAATTTTAATGTTATTTCTTAAATTTTGGTAGTTTTATTTACAATGGTAACTGCAATTACTGAAAAAGGAACGTACGTTATCATATAAAGTGTAATTTTCCCTATCATTTTTTTAGGTAATTTTCATCTAAATTGACTCTTATCTTAGATAGGTTCATTGACAAATCAAGTTAATTTTACATTTGAATATTTTTTAGTGTTATATTACTAAAATTACTGCAGTAAATTGTTCTAAATGTAACGTAAATTACCATGGAATGACCCTTTAGATAAAAATCAAACTGAGATTTTTTAAATACAGTACTCCCTCAAATCCACACCTCTCTAAAATCGGCACATAATTTACAGATGTAAACAATGAAACATTCAATTCAGATGTAGGTGTAAAATTTGACTTTTTTAATTTTATATCAATTAAAAACATACTTTAATTTGTAATTTTTGTTAATATTACTGAATTCATGTTTTTTCATGAAGGAAAAATAATTTATTTCTGAAAAAAATCAAGATATTGCTGATATCATTGGTAATCACAATCTTACCAAATTTATTTATGTATTAATGAAGCTTTTTTAATAATTAAGTCTGGCTAAACCTGAAATAAAGCTTCGTTATTTTATGATTCTGATGTGAATTAGTAATGTACCTTTATGAGGCAAGTTTCATTGAATAATTTAGAAAAAACACATTTCATCTTTATAATGAACATTTAATGTACATTATTGATTATTAACTTCACCTTTGCTTTTAGTATTTTAATCATTTTAAAAATTATCAAAATGTTTATTATTTTAGTTTATTACTCATTTTAATATTTAAGTATATTGTAAGCATTCATTATAATTTTGATTTTATTTTTAATTAAATTCAAATTACTTTTAAAAAAATGTAAACAAAGCAATCACCAGAAAACCACAAAATTCTAAAATCCGCACAACCTCTGTTCCCAAGCTGTGTGGATTTGAGGAAGTCTACTGTATTACTATACTGAAAAAAAGTAAAAGTCTGGCTTGACCATCTTTTTAACCTGTGCAATTGCACTAGCAGAAATAAAAAAATAGGCCTATCCATCTTTCTTTGAATGATATATTTAATGAAACAAAACAACATGAGAAAAAGCAAGCCTATAATATTAGTCTGTTTTTATTATAAATGAAAAATGAAATTTTGTTTTGACAATTATTATCAAATTCTGTGCTTCAGCATTTTTAATTTTTGAAAGGAAAATGTATCTAAGCTGCTACAAAAGTTCTAAATTTGAATGCAATTATTATATTTCAATGGACAAATATTTGATTTAAAAGCATGTGATGAAGCATAATATATAAAATATTTCAATAGTTATAAAGAAATTAACAGTAGCCAACAGTGGTTTTAAACGACAAATAAAGCAATTACCTTTTATATTAAAATCTCACATTGTGAATTTATTATTACATTTTATTAATGATGAAACAAAAGAAAAAGTATAATACTTATGTAACATCATATTGCAAAAACAAACGTAAGAGCTTAAAAAATAAAGTTTATACAGCTGAAACTTTTATCACATTAATAACTGTATCATTTTTTCCAGTTAACATTGTTTTAACATAATCTAAATTCTAAATAAAACATTTTATAAACAGCAATATAAGCAGTATCACTAACATAAATGGCTATTTTGCAAACTATCTACATCCTACATTATATACGGACAGAAAAAAAGGAATAAATAAATAATAAAATTATAGACTAGTTTACAATAAATTATTGCATTATCATAAATACTATTAAAAGAAAAAAAACTATTGATTGGATCTTTTAAAACACTTTATGAATAAAATTATGTATATAATAAACTGACAGAAATAAGTATTTGTCAACATTTAACAGCAGGTATTAAAAAAAAAAAAAAAAAAAAAAAAAAAAAACTCAGTTTTTTTTATTTTTTCCTCCCATTTCTTTAGGGTACTGACAAGTCAAATTTTTAAAATCTAGGTTATCTTTAAACAGTTCCAGTTATAGATTTAAAACACACTTTCCATTTCTTTTTTACAATTTTAAGCACAGATGTCATATATGCATCTGGGTATATACGTAAATAGCATTATTTTGCTTGATACAATAACCTGGCTATTGTAGTTTATAAATAGTTTATTTACTTTTATTTTCTACTTTAAAATTATATAAATTGAATTCCTCGTTTGTTACTAACTAAACATTTTATTTGTTTTTAATTTTTTCTAAAAAAATAATAGAGAATTATTTTTAAATGTATATATGCAACTGGTATTCAAAAACAAGGTTTTTGCCAAACTGGAGCCAGAAGAAAAATCTCACCGAACTCAGTGCGTATATGACATCTGTGCTCAATTTTAATCCAAAAAAAGTCACGTGAAACAAAAATTTTACTTGAAATCCATAGTTTTAAATTAGAAAAGTCTCAGCTTTATAACGCATAAGGACTATGCTTAAAACCAGATAATATATATATTTATATGAAACTGCAATTTAAATTATCATTCCAAATTCTTTTTTTTTTAATAGAATGTCTTAAATTTCCATATGCTTACATTTATAACAATTTTAAAACAAATAAGAATCAACCACCACCACAACAACCAGACTTATGTTGTTGAGGTTCATCATCAACTATTACAACATTCTTTCGTTGTGTGTTTCTTCCCAAACTGTTGGCATTGTGGTTATTGGCCTCACTAATTTCAATCATACGACGGGTTAAATCCAGAAAAAGTTCTTCAATACCTCGGTTTTGCTTTGCAGACGTTTGGAAATGATTAGCCTTAACAGAAGCAGCATACGACTCAGCTTCTGCAACAGGTACAGCTCTATCCTTTTCTAAATCAGTTTTGTTTCCAACAATACACAAGCAAACATCATCTCCAAGCATCTTTCGCAATTCTTTCACCCAATTTTTTACTTTGGTAAAGGAATCCTCATCGGTGATATCATAAACTAATATAGCTCCATTGCTATCTCGGTAGTATATTGGACCTAAGGCATGAAATCTTTCTTGCCCTGCAGTATCCCATATGGCCAGGTTTACACGTTTACCAGCAATATTTAATTTTTTGTTTAAGAATGAAGCTTGTAACGTCGTAAAGTGCTTATCGTTGAATTTATTTTCTACATATCTCAAAACAAGAGACGTTTTTCCAACACAACCTTCTCCTAAGAGCACAACTTTAAAAGAGTAGCTGCGATTTGTTGATCCAGACCCATTTGTAGCCATCTCGTCACTTTAACAGACTGACACAAACACAACGAAAAGAGATGTTTTGCTCCTTAACATTCAATCACTTAATGCATCCTCCAGCGAAGAGTAAAATAGAGGTTTGCAATGTAAACAGTCGAAAATTCCAGCTATATAAAAGAAAAAAAAACATTATTTAGCCCATTTCATCTATAAAGATATAAATTGCCTAAAAGAAAATATTAATATCTAATTTCTTTTAGAATTTTCTAATTTCTTTAAGTTATCATAAACGATAACATAAATAATATCATAACGTCATCATAGGATATTTTATGATATTATACTTTAAATTAGAAAAGTATTAAAGGATGATCAAATGTAGATTTATTTTTTAAAAGAAACGAATTAAATTTAAAGATTTTAGGATAATTCAGGAATGATTTACAAACAAAATAATGAAAAATAAACAGACGTCAAATATTTTGTAATAAGTTTTAGTTTATGTGAATTAAAGGACATTCGTGTCAATAACCAACTCACTTATAAATGAAATCAACACACAGTTTACACTTTGCGATAAGTAGAATAATATATTACGTATAAAAAGGAATACAAATCAGTTTTATTAATAACGTAATAATCAAAATATCATTGCAGGTGTCACTAATACGATTTATCCAACTTGCAATATTTCGATTAAGGAAAACCATGGTTAAAGTTAATCATTTGCACGGTGGACAAATAAAAAGTAAAACCGAAGATAAAAATCAACTTCTTTCATCATAAACTTAAAAAAAGAAAAATCTGTAAACTATTTAAGCGTTAGTTACCCAAATAAAGTGAAATATCCAAATATGACTAAGAAATGTTACAACTGAAATTTTTTTCAACAGTGAAGCTTTCGGGGTTGAGGCTAGATCAAATCAGCTGATTGGAAAAAAGTTAAAAATCACTCATTTTAAGGTATAAAACATTTTAAAAACCCACGCCTTTCTAATTCTTCTATTTTATTATGCATAAATGCGAAATTATATCATGAGTGCTAATCAATTTTTTGTTTAGAATACCTTTATAAAAGAGTGGTGACAAACGCACATTGCACATTCTCAATTCGATCGTTTTATCCATGGAACAAAGAATATAAATATTTTATTCCTTCAAAATTTAAAATATAATTTAAAATATTTATATTCCTTCTTCCATGGTTTTATCCAAACTTTCTATTTTACTGGGACGAATTTCCCCAGACAATTTTCGCTTACATGAGTTTGATAAATAAACAAAAATTAGATTAGACCTCACCAATTCGAGATAATAATAGTCTAAATCAGCTTTTATCCAAAATCAGCCCCAAAACAGGAATATAATGGAGGGTATATGCCATATCATCTTTAGCAAAATAACGTAATATGATACTTATGGTACAGTGTCTAGAAGTATATTTTTACAATCTGTACTTATGGCATACTAACTTAAGCCATACGAGAAGCATCATATATAGGATAAAACATCATCAGTTGGCCATCCTATCCTACATTTATTCCAAGAGCCGACAGCACAAAAACCTAAGGTATCGAGTACAAGAAGAAAAAATCCTTTATTATATAGAAGAGTAGTAATAGGAAACTCTAATGAGCAGTGTTCTCGCTGACATTGACTGTCTCGCTCTCTCGTTAGTAATTTGGCTAATTAAAAATAAAAAACATTCGCCAAATGAAAAAAGTATTAGCCAAATAGATTCCCGGAGTAGCAGAAATATATATATATATATATATATATATATATATATATATATATCTTTAATCCTTTAATGTACCCCCTTTTTTTAATATATTCTATAACTGTGACAGCGATTATTAATAATCTAATTTCAACTATCCGCTACAAATGTATTAAAACTGTGTATATTAAATATGCATACGTATGAAAAACGAAAAAAAAAAATAAACAAATAAAAAGCAAAAATTGAGCACTAGCAATTTGGCGAATCTAATCGCTTGTTTACTCGCTAAATGAAGAATTTAGTCGCAATTTGGCGCATTGGCGAGCGACAGTGAGAACACTGCTAATGAGTATGTGACGTACAATCAAAGGTATAAAATGATTGCACGGCAAACACAATGCTAAGCCTACGAGTATATCCCTAATGGTATTAATTTTTGGCTTATGCACTTCACTTTCGGAAGACATGGATCATTAGATTTCCCTTTTACTACTCATCCATAAAATAAAGGTTTTTTTTTCTTGTGTTCGATAACTCAGATTTTTGTGCTTTCGCTCTTAAACTACTAATTATCCCATCGTTATTCTGAGAATATCCAGAGAGGAGTAGAAATAGGATTCTAATAACGTCCTGTGAACAACATTTCAGTCATTCACAGTATGGCAGTAGGACATTCATAGAAAGAAATAAAACAACAAGTTGAATGTAGATTCTGCCATTGGCAGAATTCAGTTTCGCCTCCGATTAGAAAAAAAAAATTGATAGAAATTTTTTAGAAGGGCGACCCCATTTAGATTGCAATGAACTAACTTCAGTTTTCTTGTGTTTATCAATATAATAGCAAACAGAACGGCGTGAAATACCCAATTGAATAGCAATTTCTCTCTGGTTGGTTGGTTGTATAGGGTTTAATGGCGCAAAATCCCTTTAGGGACATGCTGCGCCAAGCAATTTCTCTCTGAGACATTGGAATTGCGGAATAATAAAGAGATACAATTTGACGTGCTACTTCTTCATTGACTAGATTAATCAAAAACGGATTTTTCCTTTAGTTTAAACGCTTTTTTATAGACTCTGAGTAAAAGGAAAAAATGCAATTTAACAATAAAACGAGTGGAATCCCGTCGAATTCGACGAATGAAATGTTTAAAAGACCCGATCGATTTGCTTAAAAAAAAAAAAAAAAAAACAAAAAAACAAAAAACAAAAAAAAAAAAAAAAAAAAAAAAAAAAAAAAAGCAAAAGCAATAACATTATTGAATTAATATATAATAAATATATTTCCAAACTTAATGTCAAGTTTGCCAGTTACAATTTTGCATGCAAATATTCGCACATCTTCAGTTAAAATTGTAATCTGAGTGCCGGCGAAATCCAGAAATTTTATTTTATATGCGCTCACAGAAAAATAGTTTTATTAAAAAAAAACAAATTTCATTTTTACTATGACATTATTTTCACAAACTAAAGTCATCTGAAAGTAAAATCTCAATCTCAGTGTCCATAATGAAAAGAAATATTGAAATGTAATATCGGGTACTACTAGGTTATCCCGTCGACCAAAAAATTATCGCCAAACTATAAGATTAAATGCCAATAATGGATGATCGTGAATGTTACATTCAATTACATTAAATACGATGCATGTGTTTAAAATGTCATTAAGTGATTTTTATTTCGACTTTTTATTAATATTTTTATTAATATTCTACTAATTATTTGTTTTTTCGTTATTTAAAATAAAAATTATGTCAATATGTATAATTTGGCTATTAATTTGGCGATTTGTATAATTTGGCGAAATTGGTCGACGGGATAACAGAGTAGTACCTAATATCGTTATGAGTAAAAATGCGATGTTTTGAATAGTGACGTCCTTTTCACTTCAAATGTTTTTCTAAAGTTACTGTTATTAGTAATATGAAAAAGGCATCCGTAATAATATTGTAATTCCCATTTATCTGGTTGCTGAATGACATCATTTTCCTCATTTGAAATTTTTCTTATTTTGCTTTTGACATTATTTTTTATCATAAATTATTTTTTGTTATTTTATTTACATTATTAATATTACTTCTCAGTAAATATATATATATATTTACCTCAATTAGTGCATAATTATACGCAATCATTTTGGAAAATAAATTTTTATTATCGAGAGAAAAGCTAAACTGGGTTGCCACCATTTTGAAGAAATATCTCAAAAATCATTTAAAATTAAAAATAAAATATAAAAATAAAAATAAATTTAAAAATAACTAAAATGGGCACAACTACAAATAAATAGCTTTCATTTAAAAAATAATTATCAAAATCGGTTGAGTAGAAAATTCAAGGCTGATGATACGACATTTTTTAGAAATAAATTTTTATTATCGAGAGAAAAGCTAAACTGGGTTGCCACCATTTTGAAGAAATATCGCAAAAATCATTTAAAATTAAAAATAAAATATAAAAATAAAAATAAATTTAAAAATAACTAAAATGGGCACAACTACAAATAAATAGCTTTCATTTAAAAAATAATTATCAAAATCGGTTGAGTAGAAAATTCAAGGCTGATGATACGACATTTTTTAGAAATAAATTTTTATTATCGAGAGAAAAGCTAAACTGGGTCGCCACCATTTTGAAGAAATATCGCAAAAAGCATTTAAAATTAAAAATAAAATATAAAAATAAATTAAAAAATAACTAAAATGGGCACAACTACAAATAAATAGCTTTCATTTAAAAAATAATTATCAAAATCGGTTGAGTAGAAAATTCAAGGCTGATGATACGACATTTTTTAGCTTGTCTGAAAGAAATAGCATCGGAGGCTAAATAGAATTGTGCATCCCATTCTTATCCAGCATGTAGCACTCGTCGGATGCTCAGAGGATCAGTAGTGGACGCTTTATATAAAAAAATAAAATGATTTAAAACTAGTCGTTGGGGGCCACCGTAATACTTACCCATCATGGATATGTATATGAAAATAAAACATGTGAAAACTATTTAAACAATGCATTGCAATTCATAAACAAAATTTAAATATTGTTAATATACATAGTAATGCTCTATTAAAGAACTGCTGATTACCGATATCGACAAATTATATAAAACGCCAAACTACTCAAGTAGTACCGAACTGCGTAAAAGAAACATCCTTATAACTCCAAAAATAATAACTCTATTAACTAACAATTAACTGCATCTGATTAAGCGTCTCATTTCCAATCAAAATATACCTCTGAATTGAAATTTGAATGAAATACAGGGTCATGAAAAATCGAAGAATGTGGAAAACAGGATTACAAATATCTCGACAACTAATAATCCGATTGACTTCGTTCTATATGCAAAATGTGTGTTATTTTATTGCCTTTTACGTCCATTCCCTAGAACAAAAAAATTCGAAAATTTTTATATACCTTTCATCAGAACGAATTTTTCGAGAGTCCGAAAAAAATAGTTCCGGATATGGGAGGTTGCTGATATTAAATAGGGTTCGTCCCATTCTTACATACTAACTACATACAAAATTTCAAGTCTCTATCTCAATTCGTTCGGGAGATAGAGCGTTTACAGACAGACAGACAGACAGACAGACAGACAGACGGACGGCAAAAAAAATTTTCTAAAAATATGTTTTTCGGAATCTCCACCATCTAAAACGTGTAAATCCGTCAAAAAAAATTTTTCGATTTTCAAAACGATTGCAAGACTTACCCTATACTACGTATGATGGGTAAGTAAAATTAGTGAGAGTGGGGGAATTGTCTTATCCTGTCTTTCCTTGGTTGTGCAGTGACATAATTATCTGTCACCCCTGTATAATATATTTCATTTGATGGGGATTGGGATACTGTATCCTTATTTTCCACATTTCGCTGCCATCGGTAATTACAAAATATGAAAAACTATACAATATAAAATTTAAAAAGTTCTCCATTTTATCTGAAAGATGACAGGTAACAATAAAGAAGATATTAGAAGTTTAAAATATACATTTTATTTAATTTCCTTAGTATTTTCGGTCTGAAACTGCAGTAGGAAATTTAGTTAACCCATTAGTGCTTAAATTATTTTTTTTCGTTAAAATTCAAATTTTGCATTTTCCCACCACTTTTAAAGCAAGAATAACTTTTACCTTAATTTATCGAGGACTTTGACTCGAGAAAGAAAGTATTTGCCCTCCTTTTTACTGGTGTGAAATGCGCTTACTTGAATTTTTTAAAACTGTCCCAAAAATGGGACGCTAGGCACTAATGGGTTAAAATGCATATTTTAAACTTGTAACACCTGTATTATTATTATCTGTCGATTTTTTATGTAAATCGAAGAACTTTTAAAAATGCATATTGTGCAATATGTCATTGATTCAAGGTGGAGTATTGCATTTCGTCTTACGATTTCACATCCCATATGGCTAACATTAGTTTTGAAAACAGTATGAGGTTTACAAATATTCCAATACGTATATAGAACATATTTCATTAAAAGTAGTTTAAAAAAATTTTCCATATAGTTAATAATAATTTTGAAAATACAATGAACATTATGAACTTTAAAATTATTTTAATATTTATAAACCGAGAGATGACTGCAATCATCTCCATCCAGCTCTCTGATGAGATTCTAAAAGTAGTTATAATTCGATTCGCATATTAAAATGCAGTCGGTCTACCAAGTCATATCTTGGCGGAAAACACACACACACACACACACACACACACACACACACACACACACACACACACACACACACACACAAAAAAAAAAAAAAAAAAAAAAAAAAAAAAAAAAAAAAAAAAAAAACACGATTTTAGCAGATGACTCGTAAAACATGGAGGACAAGGAGTAGGAAAACACATTATGTTTATATTTTTAATATTTATATTTGTATAATAATAAATTTATATTAAAAAAAAAGATAAATGCATTTGATTTAATTGCGATTAAAGGTTAACAGCATGCTGCAAATAATGAAATTTCAGTCGAATTCAATTGCAAATAATATATTTTAGTTGACACTGCAATTAAATCAATCGCAGTTAAAATATTTTTATTCAATAGAGTGACAGTTGGAACGCGCATTTAAATGAATTACGATAACAGTTTAATGTCGTGAGCTATTTATCATTAACATTTAAATTTTTAATCAATAAAATTGCCCTCCCCCCCTCGACCTTCTTTCAGCACACTAAATTAAAAACTCAAATTATTAATTCAAATCTTTTGTTTTATTTTATTTTGGTCCAGTTATTTCATTTTTTACTTTGAAATACTTACACATAATTAATCAGTTTTCTAAATTCTTCCTCACCTAAGTGTTATGATAATCTCACACCAGTGTTGCCAGTGGGCTACTTTTTAAAAATTCAGATTTCTTAATTGGCACCACTTTTTTGAAACGGTAAATTATCTTTTGTTTTCGCCTTAATCATTATGTCACTGAATAAAGCACATTTTATCATTTGTAAAATGTGGTGCCAATCAAGAATCTTAATTTTAAAAAAGTAGCCCATCTGGCAACACTGTCTCACACCCCATTCTTTGGTCCTCCAGCATACATTTTAAAATCTTTAACTCAAAAAAAAAAAAAAAAAAAAAAAAAAAAAAGAGTGGAACATGTATTATTTTGACGTTACAATAAATGAAAATTCAATTGTCGGATGCATACACTACCTCCACCCCCACGCCTTTCCTTTCTCATATAAATTTTAAAGTATAAAATTCCTTATTTTTGAAATTCTATTTTTGAATTCTTTAGGTTATTTTGGATGAAAAAAAATCTATTATTCAAATCTCCTCTTAAATATTACATTAATTTATAACCAGGGGTGCAAAAATCTAGGCGCCAGCGGGCAGTTTCTCACCGCTAAAATATAAAAGTTTTCTTCGGTTAAAATTTAAGAGCATTCTTGCAAGAATTTTACGCGCAATATTAAACGAAAAACAACAAAATAAATTTAGTGGTGAGAGACTGTCGTGTTTGCACTCCTGTTAATAACACGATTTTTCAATCGGTAAATTAATTATATCAGATTTTAAATTTTCCATGAGGGTGAAAAAAGTCCGGGCCAGGATTCGAAACAGGGATGTATTGCTGCCATCCCGGACATGAACGCTGGCGGACTATTTCACCCAAATAACCTCAACGATCATATAATCTGGTCTGATACTATGGATCAGCTCAACAGAATAAATCGAAGGTCGATATATGGAAACTGCAGAAATCGATGCGTACGAAATTATATATTAGATTAATTTATAACACGATTGATTAGTCGGTAAATTAATTATAATCGGGGAAATCGTTTGGATCAATAAAAGCACGCCAAATTGATCTGACCTAGGTTAAACTAATTCAGGCCAATGAATAGCTCGTTAAACTAGTTTATCTTTTGTACGTTAAGCCAAACTAATTTTGCCTAGAAAAACTTGTTTATTCCATTTGTATGCTAGGATAAACTAGCTTCCCTAGGAAAAATTAGTTTACCCTATTTTAGGATAAACTAGTTTGGCCAGTAACACATACACATGCGTGTAGTCGTAAAAATAACAAGATATACGCTCTAAGCAGAGGGTATACGCTGAAGGTATAAGGTATACCTTAAAATGTGTATACTTATAGCTTTCTTGAGAAATAGAGGGTATATGGTGTTTCTTTAACCCTTTCCGGCGCGGACAAATTCTGTTAGTAAAATGAGAAATTATCGACTGACACCGGAATTCACAAACGACTTTTTAAGAAATCAAGAACTTTTTAATTTAAGCTTTTATTGTAAAAGCAAGATTTTATTAAAATATTATTGGTTCAAATTGCAAGTTTGGAATTAAAATTAGGTGTGTCAAGACCGGACACACTGCGCCGGAAAGGGTTATATATTCAAGAAGTATACGACTACCCCCATATACCCTCCACTACATCCCCGCACATACATAAATTTACCGTACTTCAAGGAATGGACTTTTTCCATGTGACGTCAAAGTAGGTATATGAAAGAAAAACACCAATAAGCGGGCAGAATTTTTTAACACTGCTACAGTGTCTAAAAGTATACTTCTAGATATAAGGAAAGGGCAGCTGACGTCACTGTGGGCTCTTATTAGTGTGGGCAAGCTGTTTTCGCCCATACTTCGTTATAACACCCACTCTACATATGAATTCAGGCATTCTCATTGGTCTACAAATTTTATTATGGTTCTCTGCCTTCTATGATTGGGGCTACGTCGTCAAGATGATTCCTGCAACGATCGCTATGACAAAAATGTAGCGGTAGATTGGTTGACAGAAGTGTTTGTTTGTAAACATGCCCTTTCCTTATAGTCCAAGAACCGAATGCACCAAACCCTAAAGGTGCTATTACACGTGCGCTGCTGCAGGCGTCTCCATGTAATCCTATGGGACCAAGGGAGTCGCTTGGTAGCGCACGATTTTCTTTTGTCGGAGCGTCTTTGACGCGTGGAACGAAGCGACTCGCCGGCAACAGCCAATCAAATGCTTGGAAATCCAAATGATGGTAAAGACTCTTCTCGAACAGCCAATGAAATGCTAAGAACACGAAAAAACGCAGGCGATTTTTGTCGCTTGGAATTTTTACGTGTAATAGCACTTTAAAGGTGCTATTACACGTGCGCTGCTGCAGGCGTCAAATCGCAGGCGTCTCCATGTTATCCTATGGGACCAGAGGAGTCGCTTGGTTAGCGCGCGATTTTCTTGTGTCGGAGCGTCTTTGACGCCTGGAACGAAGCGACTCGCCAGTAAGAGCCAATCAAATGCTTGAAAATCCAGATGATGGTAAAGACTCTTCTCGAACAGCCAATGAAATGCTAAGCAAGCGAAAAAACGCAGGCGATTTTTGTCGCTTGCAATTTTTACATGTAATAGCACTTGTCATCGAGCACAAGAAAAAAATCCCTTACTTTATTGAAGAGTAGTAATAGAGGAATCTAAAAGTGCTATTACACGAGTGGTCAAAGACGCTTCAAATTCCAGGCGGCGAAATTTTAAAATGGAGCGCCAAAATCACAGTCAGGTGTGATTCAGCGACCTCATTGGTCGTGTGGTATAGGTGAAAATCACGAACGCATTTCTCCATTTGAAAAAGTGTAAGGGGTAAAGTAATTTTGAAGCAATTGTTACCGTCTGTTTTTATTTACGATAAACCATCGAAATTAACTCAATTAAGATATTTTGATGACATTATATAAAATGAGAGTGAAAAATAGATTATAAATGAAAACAGATAAGATTTACATCAAAATTGACGCTATGATTTTTTTTCGAAAAAAGGAGTAAGGCGACATTTCGCCTACCGTTAAGAGATTGTTCTCTGAAAAGGACGCGTCTTAATGCCAATGAGGTGTTTGGATTTCACCGGACTGTGATTTTGGCCCTCCATTTTAAAATTTCGCTTCCAGGCGTCTCCATGTTATCCTATGGGACCAGGGGAGTTGCTTGCAAAGTGCGCGATTCTCTTGTGTCGGAGCGTCTTTGACGCCTGGAACGAAGCGACTCGCCAGTAACTGCCAATGAAATGCTTGGAAATCCAAATGATGGTAAAGCCTCTTCTCGAACAGCCAATGAAATGCTTAGAAAACGAAAAAACGCAAGCGATTTTTGTCGCTTGCTATTTTTACGTGTAATAGCACTTTAATGATCCATGTCTGCCGGAACCGAAGTGGTGCATAAGCCAAAAATTAATGCCACTATTGGTTGACTCGTAGGATTAGCATTGTGTTTTCCTTCACCCAGTTTTCCATGTTTTCATACTTTAGATTGTACGGCAAAGACAATGCTAAGCCTACGAGTCGACCACTAGTGGTATCAATTTTTGGCTTATGCATCACTTCGCTTCCGGCAGACATGGATGATAAGATTCCCCTATTACTACTCTTCCACAAAATAAAGGATTTTTTTCTCGTGCTCGATGACTTAGGGTTTTGTGCGGTCGGCTCTTGGACTAATAATAATACGCTGCTTCCCCTTCGAACAACCTTTTTTGGAGGATATATACTTATAGAGGCGTGACTTTTGCCATTCGTGGGTAAAGTTCCCTGCGTTTCTCGTATTTCTTGAGATAATACAAAGAGAAATACTTATATGTCTATTTCCCTATAGTTCAATCTGTGATTTTCGAGTTTTGCTGAAATGTAACTCAAGTTGATGCAATGGGATAAAGAAAGAATAAAGAATGAAAACCATTTTTCTTTCATTTTAAACATACCAGGAGATGAAACCCAGCCTTATCGAGTTACAGAACACACTGCCCAGTATTAAAATATTGTATTAGTAT
This sequence comes from Maratus speculifer, assembly GCA_964019185.1. Lineage (NCBI taxonomy): Eukaryota > Metazoa > Arthropoda > Arachnida > Araneae > Salticidae > Maratus > Maratus speculifer. Next base: position 157,710,123 of record OZ025301.1, on the reverse strand, counting down.
ATTTTTAATCTAAAACTCCAATATATTTTGCCCACATAGCAATTTTAGTTCGCAAAAAACTTGTAGAAGACTTAATTCGCACTCCGGCAAAGTTTCAGTAAATGCAGCATGACAAAACTGAAAATTCATAACAAGACTGCAGCAAGATAATGCAAACGCTGAAATCAAAACATTTCGGACATAAAGCTAATTTGTCGTGGAAGTTAAAGATTTTCTGTATCAAATTTATTGCAAAATAACGGCAAACAAGTAGAAATTTTAATTCTGTCATGACTTAGGTACTGCAAATTCTTTGAAGTTTGTAGAAAATTTTGCATTGTCTTGATGAAATACTGCAAACTTTTCTCAAAGCAATAATCTTGGCTTGCCATATGCCAAACTATCTGTTTTAAACTGTCACACCATAAGGACACCATAAGGACACACCAGTATGACAGTATGCATCAAAATCGTAGCTGCCAACTTTTCAGATTCCTTTTCCCAGAAAAATTTAATAGAAAGTTTTGATTTATTTAATCGGCAGATTCCGGGGATTTGAAATAAGAAAAAAAAAAAAAAAAAAAAAAAAATCCGGTCTCAAAATGCAGAAGATTTGGCAGCTATGGGAAACTCATCAGAAGGTGCATGCATTCGGTGTAAATATTCTTGCTCTCAGCCAATCAGAGGCCGTAGTTACATTTGTAGTGGTTACGCCTGCATCCACTTGCGCTCAATCTTACGTATGCTTTCGAGCTGTAGTAAGATCGTGAGCATCTGTTGATATCAGGGGATGTCCCCCCGGGAGGGGGACATTCTTTTCAGAGCAGTGAGAATTTTATCCCGTCGGAAAATTTGAGATTTCGTATTTTCAATAGGAAAAAGTGCAATTTCTCTTTCCCCCTCTGAACTCAATAATGTCCCCCCTCCGGAGTCACAAAAATCTTTCCCGGTGAAAAGTGTCTGTATTCAACACTGATCGCGAGGCATCGTCATAAAATTTAAGCTTTGTTTACATCGTAAATCTGTACGTCGATCTTATAAAATCTTGACAACCCTTTTTAAGGGTGTATTCGAAAAAACGCTTTTCCACCTTCAACAGCTCGAAATTTTCCGATACAATTTCAGGCACATTTTTAAAAGTAGAAACATGAAACTTATGAGGGGATTCTTGAAGGGACGTATGAGGTGCTGGGTGATGTCTTTTTACGCTCAATTCAATAGAATTTGAGTTATAAGCAATTACCTTATCAGTATGACCCTTTTTTTCGTTTTCTAATCTCCCGCTTGGGAAAAATCGGTTCGAAAGGCCGTTTTTGATTGCTTTTTTTGCAATATTTTCTGCATTTATTAAAGAATCGACTATCACGGCACCTTGTGTACTTTTCAAATAACAGATTTTGAAAGTTTGGTGTATTTGAGAGTAAAAATGAATTCAAAAATAAATCGGAAAATAAGCAGTTTGAATCGAAATACACCTTTAAGTGAGACATTGTAATCCCAGCCTTTATGTTCTATATGGCTTAAGAAAGATAACAAATATATATATATTTAAGATCCTTGATTTATAAATGATACTAATCAGGGGTGTAGTCGTAAAAAAACAAAAAAAAAAAAAAAAAAACAGAGGGCATACGTTTTAAGCAGAACGTACACGCTCAAGGCAGAGAGCATAACCCTAGAGTGTATATACAAAAGTTTTATTTTTGAGAAACAGAGGATATCCTTTAGAAATCAGGTGTTCCTTTAGAAATCTAGAAGGTATACGGCGTATTCCCAACGTATACCCTCTACTGCATCACTGATATACTAATGAAAAATCCCAATAGCCAATGTAAATGCAAATGTTTTTACCATAAGAATGGACACATTAGTAATTTTAAAATGCAAAATGCATGAATGATTTTGTTAATGCTTTTATCATATAAAAAAGCAAATTTTGAATAGTTAAAGACTATTCGGAGGGGAAAAAAATAAAGCTTGCAAAATCTTTTGAAACATGTGAACTGTAAGCTTTTTCTTTACTTGTTGACATGTTATATTTATTTATTACTTCATCAGTATAATTTTACATTAGCATAGCTGCCAACTTGTATGGATTTTTCTTACAACTAAAATTAAATGAAACTTTTTAACTTATTTAAACGCTAAAATTGCTTGAGTTTCGTGAACTTGATCTTCCATAAGATTGTAGTGGTATAAAAAATCCGTACAAGTTGGCAACTATGCACTAGGTATATTTTACTCGGAAATTTTTTTTTTGTAGCTTTTCCTTTTCTTAGCTTACAATGAAGTTCAGTAGAACCCCGATAATTCGGATTAATTGGGACCAGGCCCAATCCGGATTGTCGAAAATCCGGATTATCCGGAGAATGTGAATAAATGAAATAAAATAAAACGTATTCACAGAAAATATTTATACTGAAAATATTTAGTATTTACAGACAGTAAAAATGTTTACTTTGTAATTATGAAATTTGTCATATTCTGCCAGTTTTGCGGGCCGCATGGTCACGCATTCTCTTGAGCATTCTCATTTATTCCACCTATTTCGATTTTCCGCAAGTAATTTGTAGAAGGGTTTTTGCAAAGATGAAATCGCGATCCTTATTAGTCAGTGTGTCTATAAGGACTATTTTACTTTGCTTTTTTGCAATGCTCTCAGTAAAACTTTAATAAACAGTGAGCTCTTGATGGCATATCCAAATGGATTAAATATAAAAATTTGAATTGGTAAATTTTAAATAATGTATCGTTTTTCCTTTCATAGATAACATAAAAGAGTTTAAATAAGAGAGCTTGAGGTATTCTTCCGAAGAGATTTCAGAAAATACTTATTTATTCAGAATATGAGGCAGAAATAAATTTATGTTATGGGTATTTGCCAATCACTTCTCAAACTTGGAAAAAGAAATCGACCAAATCAATCCAAATTATCCGGAGATCCGGATTAACGGGGTCCGAATTAGCGGAGTTCTACTGTATTTATAAAAAAGTTTAATCAGAAACATACTACACCTACAATATGAATATGTGCTAATTTATCTTTCCATTACTTTGACCATATATGTTTATGTGTGTGCGTGCATGAATTAGAGTGAGAGAGAGAGAGAAACAAATATGAGCTTTTAATTTCTTTAAAAATACTTTTTAACGAGAGTAGATTAATTTACAGGTCTAAATTTTTATTTAAAGTTATTCATAAGAGAATCCATTGAAATCTATATAAAAAGTTCACATATTTGTAACTATTCGCTGTCTTTTCGCATACCAAGTATATGGATTGAATGATTGGACAATTTACAAGATAATTATTTAGCTAGACCATGGACAATATCCCAACTAAAAAGCACGGGATATATCTATATTATAAAGGCCAAACGTATCTGTGCGTAACGCATACGTCATTTTGCGAATGGCAACATTTTCAAATTTTAAATGAAATTTCGGAATTGCAATTTTTGCTACTGAAATTTTAAACTTCTGAATATCACACATTTTTAATTTTTATACCATCATGTAGGGAAAAAAATGTACTTTTAAGTGAAATTTGTTTGAAAGCTGTATCTTAATTTGTTTTTGAAATATTAATTTTTTTGTAGTTTTTAATACGGCTTTTCTGATTGTGGCAACAGGAGTACTCCATTTCTATTAAAAGCAAAGGAAAAAAGAAAAAAATTGATTACTGTATCTCTATGTTGCCATTTTCTCATTAAAAGGGTAAAAAAATGAATTTTAAGTATTTTCTGTTAAAAAACCCGGTGAATTTTACATCTATATTTACAAAATTTGATTTACAAGTAGAAGAATGTCAACAGTAAAATATCTCTTTCAGCTAACAGCATTGAGACTTCAAGTTTTTAATCAAAACGATATTAAAATGTCAATTTTTTTGAAAAGATGAATACAGATACGAAATGTGCATTTGTACATTTTGATATGGTGAAAATGAAGCCGAGTTTAGATATCACGGGAGAAAAAAAAAATTCTATGGTTGAGTCAAAGTTGAATAAATTTTGCTTATTTTCATTTTTGAATATTAGCAAAAGAACCTTAATTGATAACTCTATCATAATAACAGATCTTTATTATTTTTCATTGCTTACATTAAAAATTTAATTTTAACAATTTCTACAACTGAGTTGAATAGAAATAATATTTTGTTAATTTGACGTTAAATATAGTTTGTTTAATATTTAGACTTACCAATATAAAATGCACTTTTTACTATAACTAATAGGTTTATTATAAGTCAATGAAACAGTTCCCTCTTAAACATTTTCTTTCGTCAAAATTTGACGGGTTCTACCTTGTTTAATTTAATTTCAATAATTATTTATTCCAGTTTCTCATGTTCATTATGTTTGTAATTTTATTTTCTACAGTCGAGTCTCTATACAACGAAATCCATCGTTCCAGTAAAAAATCCGTTATATAAAGAAATTCGATCTATAGAGAATGATGTTAAAAATCGTATTTAGTGTGTGTATTTTGAACAAATATTATTTTTGATATTTTTAATGAAGAGTTTTAAATCTTAAAAAGTAAATATTAACCTAACATTTCATTTCTTAATTATTTAAGCACTTTCAAAAAAGAGAACAGACATTTATTAGAAAGCTTAATGAAAATCAAATAAGAAACACCTTGCATTAATTTTAGACGAGGAAATCTGTAATTTTTTGTTGTTTTGATTTTAAAATTGTTACGCTCTCGAATTTTTTTTTCAAATTTTAGCGAGGAATGAAAAATTGTAGTTAAGATCTTCCTCTGTTTGAAGGCCTGTCTTATGTGCCTCTCATTGATCCCTCTCTTATATGTGTAACAATCCAATTGACTCTGTTTTGAGAAGGATGTTGAAAGGTGTGTGGGATATGGGATGAATTCGTTGGATTTAAAGAACAAAGAGATAAGTAATAATAAAAAAAAACCCTCAGCACTGAACTGTAAATAAAAAAAGTGATGGAAAATTGATTCCATCATTGATTCCACCAAATATGATTTCGAAGCTTTTTTAAAACTGTATAGATTAAGACCAATTTATGAAAAAATTCGTTATATGGAGATGGATATTTCGCTATATAGAGACTGCTTTTAATGTAATCATGCGAAACTTGTAAGTAAAAATTCATTAAACAAAATAAAATTTATTTGTAGTAAGCATTTTTTAAACTGACTGAATACATTAACAGCTCTCTATCTATTTTTTCTTTATTTTATTGTGTTTTGCAGATTTTAAGAAGTCATGATTTCATGACTATTTCAAGCAGTAGAAATATCACCATAGGCTTCACAAATTATTATTGATTATAAGTTAGAACATAAGGAATATAAATAAAATTTTAGAAATTAATTTTATACAACTACTTAAAACAATTCGCGTGTATAGCTGATATTTGATGGTTAATTTCATGAATCAATTCCATGCAATATGTTATGATTTTAAAAATAAATTACTAGTACATTTATTTCATTTACTGTCCTTTCCATAGACAGCATTAAAGGATCATACGTTAGCCGGAAAAGCTTTCTGAAATTATTTGATGATGCGCTGCTGTTCAAAAGCCGAGGTATCGAGTTGCAGTGGCAGTTTACCACAGGAATTTCTTACATCAAAGAACTTCACAATGGAGTATAGCGAGGCTATCGAAAAAGACAGGCTACCAGGGGTGTAGTCGTAAAAATAACAGAGGGTATACACTCAAGGCAGAGAGTATATCCTAGAATGTGTATACCATAATATTCTTGAGAAGCAGAGAGTATGCGGTGCTCCTTTAAAAAATCCAGAAGGTATACGGCGTATACCCCCGTATATTCTACACTACATCCCTGCAGGCTACCGCGGTCTATCTCATATGTCTCGTAAATCCTCATTGCTGCATTCGAATATAACACGACTTCAGCGGTCTGTAAAAAAGATACTTGGACTGTACCGCTGTAGCATGTCTTTTTCGTTAGCGTCGGGAATGTATCCCTCTCTATGAGGCAGGATCATTCCATTTTTTAGCAGGTGGGGAAAGGTAGGAGGGAGTGATCGCGGCCGCAGCATGCGGTGGCTGTACAAAGGGAATGAATGTAGTAGGATTTGTTTTGATCTATTGGTGTGAAGAAAAAAAAAAAACACAGTTTGATTACATAGCTTCTGAACAATAGCATCTGCTAATTTCATACATTTCCGAACAAAAATAAATTAAAACTTATGACATAAAGTTGCCCTTTCGGATATGAAAACAGCCTTAAAAATGAAAAAGAAACACAAAATATGAAATCGAATATGGGGACATTGAAAAATTGGATGCTAGCGAAGCACCTGTTTAATTTTAACTAAAATATACAATAAGATATATTTAAATCGTCTATTGCATAATCGAATCCACTATTTAGATCTGACAAAAAAATGGGGGGGGGGGATCAAGATAAGGCTCATTTGAGACATAATAGAAAAATGTCTCATTAAAATGCCTAAAAAGATATAGTATTAATTTTTAGTTTAGACATTTAAAAGTAATATGTATTATAAGATAACTTAGAAAGAAAGCCTGTGTATTGAGTCTGGTGGCTGTTTAAATGTTTTAGTGCATGACAACTTTTGTAAATCTGCTTTACATTTTAAGAAGAATATTTTCAGTAGTCTAAAAAGCTGATAAATATGGTTTGGTTTATTTTGTGTCAGTCGATTATCTACTCTAGGGATATAGGCCCTGGGGGGAGGCCGTTCGTGGGGCTCTTTCTAAGGGAACCTAACCCGCATTTACGCAAGGTTCGAAGAAAATCACGGAAACTCCGAACGGTTAGGCCGACGACAGCGATTGGGTTCGAAAGCAGCATCTGCCGTCTACCAATTGAGAGGTCAGAACCTCTCAGAAGTGTCAAATGAAAATACACAATATTTCTTGAAACATGTAAAGACTCTACTGCTAAATTAAAATCATTCCAGGAATTCTTTGTAAAAAACTTTATTTCAGAAAAAGATAATTGTTCGTGCAGTGTTCTAACAGAAAAATTAGATATTTCAGATTACAAATTTTTCAAATTATTTTGAATAGCCATCTGAAAGCAAATTATATTTATGAAACTAAACCATATATTTATTTATAGTACTAGTAATCAAAAGATTGCTTATTAAGATTTTCAAGGTATCATTATTTCACTAAGTGGATAATTTTATTAATGGTTCATAAAACATAGCTTTTAATAAAAATGTTTACATTTTACATGATTTCAATTTTCTATATAACTGATTGTAATAATTTAATTTAAATTATTCTTAAAAGAAGTTATAATACTTATATATCAAACAATGTTTACTTTTTTCAATATATATGCATGTATGTGGAATAGGAAAATATATCTTTAAAAAAAAAAACCTGGTTTAAACAAAGAAAAAAAAAAAAAAAAAAAAAAAAAAAAAAAAGGTTTTAAGGGGGTTTTACCCAAGGTTTTTAGAAAGAGAGGTTGGCCAGTAACTTTTCCTCCAATCAGAGGGCTTCCGCTCCTCTACGTCACAAGAATCCACAGTCGGATTTCATCCGATGCTAATATGTTATAAACAATTGAATTCTATGCAATTTTAAGCGAAAATAAATAAATTTCAATGCTTTTTTTGCTCGTGTAAAGAAGTGACAGACCTTAGTTTTAAAAATACTTAGAAGAAAATTAATTAGTTTTAAAATTTTTAGTGACGCAGGGGATAAAATTAAAATATTTTTGAAAATAAGAGGAAAAACTTTTATAGCTGCATTATAATTCTTATTCTCTCTCTCTTATTTTGTTATTATGATATATTATTTTTCACTTATCAGTGGTCTATTTCTACTTTTTATACATATTAATTTGGTAAAATAGTAGTTTGAACTTATTTAATTAAAATATACGTTTCAATACGGAATTTCTACAAATTAGAAAAACAAAATAATAACTTTTTAGAATTATATTTATAAAAACTAATAAGTTTTAAAATATTTTTAAGTAATAAAAAACATTAAAAGTACTTATAACGTATGAAATTATTATTATTATTTTAGCATATTAATAAAGTCAACAATTCGTCATCCTCCGGAACCCGTTGATTGGATTTTTCCAAATTTCAGATCATTTGGAGAAAAAAAAAAAAAAAAAAAAAAAAGAAGGGGGCTAAAATAAAAGAAATTTTATTCACGTTTACGGGCGAATTATTTATGTCAGTAAACATTTTAATAGTAAAATGAAAACAATAATTAAGTGTAGAAAAATATATTAAAATAATGCTAAACCAGATATTTTAATAGGAGGATAATATATTTTTTAAAAAGATTAAAATTTTTTTTATCACAATTAAAACTTTTTTAATTTAATTTTTTATATGTGATTTTAAACAATTTTTTGAACTTTGTGATAAAAAAATCATATTTCTTTCTCTTTATATTACCCACAGGAATCTGATAGCTACATTTTAATTCAGTTTAATAAATGAAATCCTCTTAACAACGAGGTTCACTTGGAAATCATAGATGTTCGAACTTTTTTAAGTTGTTCTGAGAGTTTTTCACATTTTACGACTATTTTTTGACACCCGTAAAATGAATTAGATTTCAAAGTTTTAATCTAATATAATAAAATTCATACTCCGTGATAAGTAATTCTCTTTTTTAGAATTTTAAATACGTTAATTTCCAATTCAGAAAAACACTCTGGTTGCAATGTTTTAGACAGTAAATTTATGTACAATAAACTTTGTTACTTGCAATTTTTAATTTTTTTTCTTTTTCTTTTTTTTTTTTTTTTAGTTTTTTTGTTTTTCTAGATCAGGAAAAGGAATTCGGTTTTACTTTTTTATTTTAATGTGATAAAAGTTGTCTTATTTCTAATGTTTATTCGGAATTCCTTGTATGCAATCATTAGCGGTTTATTTTACGTTTTGCTAAAATAAAAATGGCAACTACGAAAATGTCCGAATTTGAGACTTTGTATTGTATACAAAACACATAGTACCTTAAAGGGTTTTTTTGAAAACCAAGTATTGGTTAATTCCAAAAGCTGATATAAAGGAGGGGGGGGGGGGGGAGAGGAGGAGCATAAAAAAAATTCATTCATTTTTTGTTAAATGTTTAATGTATCCATAATAAAAAGATAACAATATTTACAACATTTCAACTGTTCACATATTTTTTACAATTTGGAGCATTTGATTTTGTATAATAATAACAATAAAAACAATGAAAAATAAAACAACTAAAAAGTTGTTTTTACATTTTCCCCCTTCCTTTTTTAGCCCTCTCAATATTTACTAACAATATCCATTTTGTTAAATATTCAATATAGTCATAATTAAAAAAAAAAAAAAAAAAAAAAAAAAAAAAAAATCTTGCCTATCAATTGTTTGCATATTATTAACAATTTAAAGCATTTGGTTTTGTACAATAACAAAAATAATAATGAAAAACAAAACAACTGTGCAGTTGTTTTTATCTTTTTCTTCTTCCCTTTTTAGCCCTTTCAATATTTATTTAACAACATCCAAATTTCTTAAATATTCAATCCATACATAATTCAGAAAATAATAAAATAATTACTAGATTTCAAAAGTTCAAATATATATATATACAATTTAAAGGATTTGATGTTCTATAGTAAAGAAAATAATAAGTAAAAATAAAACAACTATGCAGTTGTTTTTATCTTTTCCTTCTTCCCTTTTAACCCTTTCAATATTTATTTAACAATATCCATATTTGTTAAATATTCAATCCATACATAATTCAGAAAATTAATGAAATAATTACTACATTTCAACAGTTCAAATATATATATATATATATATATATATATATATATACAATTTAAAGGATTTGATTTTCTATAGTAAAGAAAATAATAAGTAAAAATAAAACAACTGCGTAGTTGTTTTTATCTTTTCCTTCTTCCCTTTTAACCCTTTCAATATTTATTTAACAATATCCATATTTTTTAAAAATTCAATCCATACATAATTCAGAAAATAATAAAATTATTATTACATTTCAACTATATTATTATTATTATTATTATTATTATTATTATTATTAATATTTATTTATTTATTTATTTATTTATTTTTTTTTTTTTTTTTTACAATTTAAAGGATTTGATTTTCTATAGTAAAGAAAAAAATGAAAAAAAAACAACAACTATGCAGTTGTTTTTATCTTTTTCTTCTTCCCTTTTTAGCCCTTTCAATATTTATTTAACAACATCCATATTTCTTAAATATTCAATCCATACATAATTCAGAAAGTAATAAAATAATTATTACATTTTAACAGTTCAAATATATATGTGCATTTTTCTTCAAAACTAAAAGAAATATTTCGGACAAACAGACAAAAACAAAGAAAATATATGTTGCGTCCCAATAAGCTACGAGGTTTCCGGGGTTCCGTGGATTCTTGTGACGTATGGTCCTGCATAGCAACGGGAGTGGGCGTGTTTGCGTGCCTAGTAACGAGCCAACCTTATCTTATTCTAAAAGCCTTGGGCTAGTGTAGCTTATCAGCTTTTCAATTTATCGTACAAGCGCTCACGAAAGTCCAATCAAACATCGTAATCAGCTTCAGCACTCCAGTTTCCAGTAAAAGTAGTCAATTTGAAATTGCCGATAAGCCGATTGCCTTAAGAGGCATTCGGTATTTAAAATCTGATGAGAATATGCCTGCAATTAAAATTGTGTATAAACTATTTATAATTTTATTCTTTAAACTTTACTGGTGTGAATTGAATAATTAATTTGCCTAGGAATCTAATTGTTATTTCAAGCCTGTTTTCTTTTCCTTAAATTGAATTACTAACTAAAATCTGAAAAATTAATTGAAATTAATAAAACACAAGATGTCCAAAATGGCAAGAGCGAAATTTTAAAATTTAATCTAGGAAACAATTTTTTGAATCTGCAGAAATCGCGTAATACATGTTTCTGTTTACATATATTTTTACATTATTACATTACTAATTACGAATTAACATTTGCAATATATTATAATCCAAAATGGGCATGAGCTTTATACTTTGGATTCAAGAATAAAACATGGAAAACATAAATGATATGAACTACAGAAATTATCGTTGAAATGATCTTCGAATAACGAAAATTTGCACTTTAACTTTGATTAACTCTTTTTTCAACATTTCACATCTCATCAACTCATTATGAAAAATTGAAGAAAGTTATTATGTCGACGTTTCATGTATCATTAATCTTTCTTTACAAGTTCCTTAATAAACGCATAATAGTTTTTTTTTTTTTGTACGCTACAACAAAGTATTGAATTTAATCGACGGTCACAACTTTTAAAATCCACCCATCCCACTGATGTTTAATAAAGAGAATGTCAATAATTTTAGTAGTACTAATAATTTTGGTGTTTTCAGAAAAAAAAATATATTGATCACGAAAAATATATTTTAATGTATGCAGTTTTAATAAAAATCTTATAATGTAAAACTCAAAAATTTGTATAGATTAGTAGCTGCCAATTTCCAAACTTTTTCTTAACACTTATTTTTAAAAGCTCATCTTCGCTATCTTCAAACGCTCAGTTTCTACTGTTAAAAAATGAAAATGAGAACTTACGGATAAAAAAATAATACGTTCAAAAAAGTATTAAAGACGGGATATATGTCTGAAATTTACACGTGTCTTTAAAAATGCAGCGCAAACACCATTTATTATTTATTTATACATGATATTTTCACTAAGGTATTTTGATCCTCGCAGAACAACTCCAGAAATTTCCAAAAAAGGAAGCTCCTGATATTTCTCGAAAGATGCTTTTCTGTCCAACTTTTACTGTTACAATTTTTCTTTCTTTTAATCATACATGCGAAAGAAAATGTATTTGAATGGTAGGCAAATTAAAGGAATCGTAAAAATTCAGAAATATAAATTAAATAGAACTAATTTATAATTTTAGTTTTATAGTAATAGTAGTTTTATTACTATAAAGTTTTATAGTAATAAGAACGAGTTTAAATATTTAGATATTTTCGAAAATGAAACTAAGATGGGCGGAGCTATCAATTTGGGAATATAATTAATTTTATTAAAAAATTTTCATTTTGATATTTCATTGCATCAAAACACGTGTTCCTTTTCCTTTTTTTTAAAATATGTATTTAAAAATCTGCAATTATGAATGTAAATATTTTTGACAAATAAATATTAAAGAAATAGTTGTGTAGATTATCAGCATTATTGCAGCGTATTTTCGAAAATGAAATTTGAATTCACTGAGCAATTTTTCTTCCAAATAATTATTTTTGCTTAATTCCTTTATTGTAAAGTTTATCCACTAAATATATATCATCACAGTAACCTGAAAGAAAATATTTCTTAGAGAGAGAGGGGAAATAATGAAATATTGTGAAGGAAAATCAATTAAAGATAAAATTTGAAATGACAATAAAGCCAAAACGCATGTTTTATTTTATTTTATTTTATTTGTTTAAAAAAAAACAAAAAGTTGCAAAAGTCAGATTTCTAAGTTTTTCTCAGAGATACCTGTTTACTCAGTTAAGTTTAAGCTGATAAGTTTTATTCAGACTACATGGTCGCCATCCACCTTTCTTTCATTTTACACTTTCTACAATGTTTTTAACTGTCTTGTTAGTTTTAATTCTTCTCATTCTAATTTTTAATTGAGGACCCCAGAAGCCAAGAGGTATAAGTGACAAAATTGAAAAATAAATAAATAAATAAATAAAAATAAACTAAATACACAGATGACCTAAAAATATGCCTTTTTTATTTCAGGTAAAGAAATATAAGTGATTTTCTTATTATTTGCTGAGTTATAGAGGCAAACCACTTTTTTCGAAAAGCAAACAGTATTGATTAATTATACATTTAAAAAAATTGTACTTTATTTTTTAACCATTATTGAAATAAGAGTTCAAAGACCAGAATGCAACAAGCAGAAATTTCCTGTTTCAATTCACTCAATTGTTATTGATGTTCCAATTTAACGTCAATTATCTTTAAACTCAATTTACTCCAAATCGAAATTTTGTCACTTGTACCCCTTGGCTTCTGAGGTCGACAATTATTATCATCTTGTTGTATTTCCTCGTTTAAATTTAAATTTTCTAATTTTTAAAAATTTTAAATTTAAATGCCTTTTTTATTATTCTGCTTCTGGAGCTATTTTTTTTATAACTTATTAAACGTTAATGTATGATCTCTATTAAGAGTCCTATTTTTTTATGTTGGGGCATCCCTTCGATAGCTTTTTTTTGTTTTGTTTTGTTTTGTTTTTTGTTTTGTTTTAGGACTGATTTAGGCCGGTTTCAATCTAAAAAACATTCTTTATTTTACATATTGTTAAATTTTTTATTATATTTTTTGTTATTTTCTCCTTTTTTAAAAAAATATTTTCTTATAATTTCTGCCTTTGTAGCTACCAGACATGTCAAAACATTTGATTTGGCTCTCATTGCATTGATAAACAATTTGCTTTTCTACTGGCAAGTAGAACTGGCAAGTAGTAGTATTTGCTTTTCTACTGGCAAAGTTGCACCGCAACTAGAGAGTCCAAGACATATCTCCGTGATTGAAGTTATGTATGAGAATAAAAATGGAATACAGAGCCGCACACTTAACGTAAGGTGAAAATCCTACTAAACAAATCATATAGGGTTCCCTAATAGGATTCGGAACTAACTAATCCTCCCTCCAATTTTTATCTAGAATTGGCTTTACGCCTGACGTCATCTTGCATTCTGTATTTAATGTGCAGTCGCTATTCAGCTTTCCTAACTAACTTTGTATTTTAAAATTATTTACTTGTATTTATTGTTTAGATTTCCCTTTAAATTCCTTTGATAATTCTTTAAAATTGTATCGGGTACTCTATATTTTTCAAAATTTTAGTATTTTTGATCAATTTTGTAGTCATTTCCATCTTTGAGGATAGGCCACGCTTTCCTCATTTCTTACTGGCCCAAAGGTGCTTGCTCACTGTACCTCGGCTATTTAAGACTTGTTTCTATCCCATTTTGGGTCATTTTACCCTCGACCGCTGGCGTGTGACATTGTGTCTTGTGAGTTTGCCGTTCAGTTTTCAGTAAAGGATCCTTTTCAAGACTTTAGCCGCATCCGAGCTGTTATCGGGGACTCGCAGTGATTAACTCTTTACCGGCAATGGTCGCAAAATTCAAATCCCAGTTTTTAGTTTGATTTAGTAGACTAGGTTTCTTAAGCTTTAAATTTTAACTTGCCCTCTTTTTAGATCAGGCAAGAACCGAAATACTTGTTTGCAGGAGTTGTGGACCTGTTAAGGTATTCCAAAGTGTTTTTTCAAAACTAGGTCTGCGGATGGAAAACTTCGAAGGTGAACGAGTACTAGGTGATTTTCACTCAAAATTAATGAGCTATGTGGCCCCCTTTTTTGTGTTCTTAGAGTTAGTTTTTGGGCTGAAATACCTTATACTATGCCTTTTCTGTGCTCTTTGGTACCATACTACCTTTACATTCTCCGTTTTTTGCCGACGCCAGTCAGTGAAATGGCATCGAAATATGGAGCAACCGAACTCGTTTGGATGCTCCATGCGCCCCTTTTTTTCGGAAGTTATATTTAACATCGTGCTTCCAACTCTGGAATAATCTTAGGATAACCACCAGAGTCTCTAAATTATACCTTTATGACGTGCATTGTTTCGAAATTCCCTTTTTATGTTCACTTTATAATTTTTAGTTGGAGGTTACGCGCAGCGGTTTCACGTTGCTTTGGCACTCCTTAACCCCTTCGGGACGAGCGACCGGTATACGTGCCGGCGTCGTTGGCACTCACATCCCTCGCGACCGGTATACGCGACAGCGCTTTTGCCACTCAGATCACGAGCGACTAGTATTCGTGCCACGTATGTGGAACGTTATGTGTCTAAATGTATACCGTTCGAAAAAATTATTCTAGTCGTTTTTGAATATATATTAGGAAAGAACACACTTTCATTTAACTGAAAAAGCAAATGGAATCGATAAAAAATATTTTTTTAAAATCAATATTAGTTAATTTAAAAAATACTGCAATGAAAAGAAAGT
The DNA here is from genome assembly GCA_964019185.1 of Maratus speculifer. Lineage (NCBI taxonomy): Eukaryota > Metazoa > Arthropoda > Arachnida > Araneae > Salticidae > Maratus > Maratus speculifer. Next base: position 157,695,098 of record OZ025301.1, on the reverse strand, counting down.
AAATATTTCATCTATTTTTGTTTCTGATTTGTGATCTTTTCGCGATCATAAACCTTTTACATGTGTAATAGAAGTCTTTTTTTCATTTATCGTACGTGGTGGTGGTGGTGGGGGGGCGGGGTGGATAAGCTGATGAATGCAATCATATGATATCTGCTATACATGTGCTTCTTACTAAGACTTTCGTACTTAAATGTGATACCTTATCGATCAAAAATCGTTTGTCTGTTTAATAAAACTTTATTTTTTCTTTATCACAAAATTTTCTGCCTTACTTAGCATGATGATAATGTGGGTGAGCGAAAACACTAAATATGTCAATTATTGCGAGCGCGTATGAGTAAGAGTCTAATTAATGCGTGTTTTCAATTGCTCCCTTTTATCGTTTTATTTATTTATTTATTTTACTTTTATCTGAATTGGAGAAATTTTGCGTTGCTAACTTTTTTCTAGTAATTCTTACAGATTTTCTAGTGACTGAGTAAGATTACTAAAAATTTTTTAGTAATTACAAGGATCACTAAAGTTTTTTTAGTAGATCGACCTTTTTTTTTTTAGAGTGTACATTAGTTTCATTTTTTATTTTTATCTTCAATATTGTTTCAAATTAATTAATTTTGAAATGAATTATCTGTATAGTATCGCGTTTTTCAAACTCATTGAAGTGTCAATAAATGCAGTCTTCAGAAATTAAAATTCCTCAACGTTAGTAATTCTAACACAGACTTTGAATTCTGATTATTTTGATAAATAAGCGCATACATTAGCATGCATATTTCGAATTAATAGTTAGTTTTACCCGCTAAAAGTGAAAATATTTATTCAATGTATTTAATTATATATATATTTCCAATTTCAAAAATATTTTTAACATTAATGACATTTTTGTAATTTCTAAAATTACTATTGAGTTTCATTCCTTATTATTTATTATTATTAAATACTTTTAATTTCGTAATGTTACTTATAATTTTAAATGTTTTAATGCATAAGATATGAATAAAGCTATTTTAACATCAACAAATTCTTTGATGAATGTATTCTAAGTTATCATCCAAGTTTACTCATCATTATCAAATAATCCTTGTTTAATATTTCGTTTTAACACACATTGCAATATAAACATATTGAATTATTAAATTTATTAACGTTATAGAAATGCATCGTTTAAAACATAGTTTTATTCGCTTTTTACTTATTATTATTCTATACTTTTTATTTGATAAATATTTTATGAATTTATCAAATAATTATTATCAAATAATATCAAATAATTATTATCGATTAAATATTACATGTAATTTTTGAATTTTCAAAAATGTTTTTAATTAAACATATTCAAATTATATTTTATGTTTCTTTGTATAATAAGTACTAAAAGTAACATGCAGAAGTTGTTTGCAATTTTTATTTAATTAGTCTTATTTGTTAATAAACTTCAGTAAAACGCTTGTTTTAGGAATGCGTTAAAAATTATTTTGAAATGAAACTATTACTGTTTTAACAAAGATTATTCTTTATTTGAGTAAAATGTTTCATATGTTGATGTATTAAAGGTGTGTAAGTAATTTGTAATCGTATTGTACTTTTTTTAACCTAAAAAAGTAATTAAAATATGCACTATATAAGTTTAAAAAGTCATTTTTATATAAAAATATCAGAAAATAACTCAATTTTTTTGCGTGAATATACATAATAACAACATGTTGCATGCATGTGCATTTCAAAAGGTTCCATGGAAAAATGAATTTTTTTATAATTTTTTAAAGAACACTTTACAAGAGTTAGGCTTAGTTTCCCAAAATCCTTCGGCCCTGAAGAGGAAATCAAATTTTCCCGCTTCGTCCTCAGATGCGCTCTTCAAAATGCGCGCGCCGTCGCGAACGGATTAAGCACCACGATGTTATGTCATGTCGTAGCCGAGTTCAGAAGATGAGCTATAAAACTCCGTCCCAGTCTCCTCTTTTCATTCTTCCCCAACTTCTACGTTGAGAGTTCTAAATTGACCGTTCCGTTACATAGTGCGCCACTGTTCGAAATAGCGGCTAATAAATTAGGTAGGAATTGTGTGTATACTGGTACGTAGGTGACAGTAATTCTTAAAAAGAATTAATAAAGACAATCAACTCGCTTGTAATCAAGAACAGTCAGTTAAACAATATCTGCATTACATTTAATATTTTGTGATACAAGAGTTTTATTTACCGCATCTAATTTCCTTGTCATTTTGTTATGCGATTAGTTTAATATACTTTGTTTCTTCACCGACCTCTTACCGAAATTTTATTCGCATCTTATAATGACAGGTTTATATAGAATTTCTCAAAACGATTGAAACGCTCTTTAATATAGGTTCTGCTTCTTTTATCTAAAATCAACCGAATCTTTCAATGTTTTTTGTGTTATAAAGGAACACAGATTACACAAATATATTGGCCATTGTCTCTCCAAACAGAGTTCGCACGCATCAAGGGATTGAGGGTATTTTAGGTATTTGTGTACCAGAAATTTCGTAAAGTACTAGTAGCTATATTCGAAGACAAATTTTATTTTCATTAAATAAGGCAAATATCACTTACAAAAAATTGCGGCAAAAGGTGCTTGAAATCCTTGAAACGTATGAGCTTTGTAATATTGGTCAATGTTTCGAAAATCGCTGAATGCCGTAAGTCAAATTTGAAACATATGTATACAAACATATATATGTGTACAAACATATATTATAACTTAAAATAAGTTAAAAAAAATATTTAAATGAGTTTTTTTCATCACACCTAACATCATAATAAAAAATAATATTCTAAAAGATTAAAATTGAATAAATATGCAATTTTTACAAAACTTGATCTTTTAATGTCGTATTTTTAATATTTAATTTGCATTGGCCAATTGTTGCAAATAGTATTACTTTTCTAACATTCAGAGGTATCAATCAATATTTGTAAAAACAATATTATTTTTCAGACATTTCAAAATATCGGCCGAAAAGCTTAGGCGAAGTTGTAATTTTGACCAACTATCTAAACGGAAAGCTTTGAAGAACCGCCCATTTCTGTGGTTGTTGTCGTATAGTTGGAAAGGGATGGGTGGGGCGTTCTCACTATCTCAGACACCAATCTCACTATCTTCATCAATCGCGCTAACCAGAACAGAATACTGAATCTTCCCCTAGATGCTACTTTGATCGCATAGATTTGTTGATTTCTCCATCAGTATCTGCAGATTTAGTAAAGGTATGCAAGTAAATAAAATTATGTATAAAAGTAAAATGCTGCAAAGCTTAGCATAAATTTAAGGAGACCAAATCGGTCACCAGAGGCGGCTAGTAATTTAAATGAATAAGAATTTAATAAATAAATAATAATAAAAAAATATTTCACTTCGCATGTCAAAATAGAGGATAAATATGATACAAAATGATAAAATAAAAAAGTTTTTCACGTGATTTATTTAATCCATTAATTTATGTTACATACATAATAATTTTATTTAAACTTGCGTGAAACAATTAGAAGAAATGAAATTTAAATTTTGGAATTTACGCTACTGCAAGTTTTTTAACTTATAAATACCGCACATTTTTATTTTTTACACCATCGTATAGGGAAAAAAATGTACTTTTAAATGCAACGTGTTTAAAAGCTGTATCTCGATTTATTTTTGAGATATTATTATATTTTTTGTAGTTTTTAGTAGTAATTTTATAATTGTGGCAACAGAAGTACTCTATTTCTTTTTAAAGCGTAAAAGAGAAATAATTTTTATATCGATTTAAACTTGCGTGCAACAATTAGAAGAAAAATTTTTTTAAAAATGGACTGATGATATTAAAAAAATATTTTAATTAAAATAATAGTCCTTTCCAAAATTTTATAATTTGTTGTGTGACAAGAGGTATTTAGCTATAAGTACAGAAAATTTGAACGCTCTGACTTTTATAGTTTTTGTGTGCGGACTCTGTATCAGACAGACAGACAACAGACAGAGACGAATAGGGTTTGTCAGATGAATGAAACCCCAATAAAAAAGCGCTGTTTATTGTTTATGCAAAACATAAAAATGCAGTGAAAAACAATTTTCAATGTTTTTGGGTGTATCAGTCACAAAATGTTTCAATAATCACAGTCAATTGATGGGAGAGCATTATATGATTAAATAGTTTATTAAATATAATATAACTTGAATTATTAAAATAGATCCATGGTTACACTATTCTCTGATACACAGAGCCAACAAACATATTCCTTGGAGAACAGCCATGAAATCACGATAGAAAACAGTCAAAATTTCACATGTTCTCTGCCTGATTGCAGAGTCAAGAAATTTACATGTTATCTGCTTGGTTGCAGATTCAAGACTAAAAAACCCCCTTTGGGGAAATATAACAAGAAAGTATAGAGATAAAATTAAAATGATCATAAATTTAAAAATATATCATTAACTTGACATAAAACAATTAAGAACTCAATAAATCTCTAATAATGATTTAAAAAGTACTCAAGTTGACAACTTTATCAATAAATAAAACATTAATTTCGACATAAAATAATTATAAGACCAATAAATCTCTTTAAATGAATTTTAATTAAATTAAGCTGTCAACTTGTCAAGAAATAAACATTAATTTAATAATAAATCAATATTAAGCATTTTTAAATCATTATTTTAGTCATAAATATTAATCAAGATTTTTATTTTGACAGTGATTGAATTTTCTCAAGGTCAAATCCATTAATATCAAGAATTATTATTTGACAGTAATTAACCTGTCAAGGTCAAATACATTACTATCAATAAATTTGTTTCTTTATTTAAGGCTTACGCCTAAACATCCTCCGCCTCCATGAACAGAGTTCATCAAATTTAAAATAATTAATCTTACCAGTTTTCTTAATCAAATATTGATTAATCAGATATTACAATAATAATATAAAAACATGTTACCTGAATTTTTTTTTTTTTTTTTTTTTTAGTATTTAAATAAAATAAAACAACTTCAATATGAATTCTAACAATTCTAAATCCTCAGGCGTTAAAAGTTGTATAACTAAAATAGAGAAAGAAAAATTAATATACATTATAATCACAAAAATTAAACATACAAAAAAAATAAGAAATCAAGTACAGTTATTTCCTATTGGTAAAGGAGAGAGTTTTTGTATGGGGCGTTTCAGTTCCCCGTGCAAAGTTTTCAATTTAACAACCCGTACATGACTATCTTCACCAGGAAAAAGTTCAATTATTCGGCCCAATTTCCACCTTAATGGGGGCTGGTTTTCTTCCTTTATCAGCACTAAGTCATTGATTTTTAAGTTCGGGTTACTCTTCAACCACTTTGTTCGTTGTTGCAATTGTGAGAGGTAGTCTGAAGACCATCTTTTCCAAAAGCTCTGGAAAATCTTTTGCAGCAATTTCCAACGTTCCAAGGGAGTAACATATGTAGAGGAGATGTCAGGTTCAGGCAAGGATGTCATTGGTGCTCCTATAATGAAGTGTCCTGGTGTCAAAGCAGTGAAGTCATTGGGGTCAGAAGATTCAGCCACGAGCGGTCTCGAATTTAAACAAGATTCAATTTGTGCAATCAATGTTAAAAACTCTTCATAAGTCATAATTTGTTCACCAATTGTTCTTTTTAAATGATTTTTCATTTGTTTTATTCCCGCTTCCCAAAGGCCTCCAAAGTGGGGGCAGAAGGTGGATTAAATTTCCATATTATCATTTCGTCAGTCAGATATTTGTGAAAATTTTCATCAGAAACAATTCGAGCCATCATTTTCTTCATTTCTCGGTCAGCTCCTACAAAATTTGTACCTCTTTCTGAATATATTTCTTGAGGCTTTCCACGTCGAGCTACAAACCTTTTCAGCGAGGCTAAAAATGTTTCAGTGGTAAGATCTGTGACAATTTCAAGATGGATAGCCTTTGTTGCAAAACAAATGTAAAGGCAAATATAATGCTTAAAGGGTTTCACACCACGCCCTTTACGAGGTTTGATCAAAAAAGGGCCAGCTAAATCCACTCCTACCTTCGAAAAAACTCGAGCTTGTGTTACGCGTGATGATGGAAGATTTCCCATTATTTGAGATGAAAGGTGTGGCATATTTCGGAAGCATTTAATACATTTTCTTATTTCTCTTTTTACAGCTTCTTTAGCATTAACTATCCAAAAATTTTGTCGAATGGCCGAAATTGTTAACCGAGTGCCACTATGAAGATGTTTTTCATGAAAGTATTTTATGATCAAATCTGTAACATGATGTCTTTTAGGTACGATTATTTGGTGTTTTTGGTATTCAGAGAGGTTTGCATTTTTTAACCTACCTCCTACACGAAGAATACCATTTTCGTCAAGAAAAGGGTGTAAAGGAAGTAATTTACTTTTAGAATTTAAGTTTTTTTTTTGAATTTAGCATTTTCAGTTCTTCTCTGAATTCATGGCGTTGAATCAATTTCACAATAGTGTTTGTTGCCCCTTCAAGTTCTTGAACAGTTAAGAAACCACTGATTTTTTCAGATGGACATCTACTGTTTTTAATGAATCTGAGACCCAAGCCATAATTCGTCTCAATTTGGTCCAGGATGAAAATTTATACAAAAGTTCGAATTCAGGAATATTTTGGGATACGGAGCAAACAAGCATTTTACGTTTTTCCTGCAGGGCCTCTTCGTCAGACAAATTTATTGGAATTTCATGCGTGAATATTGGTAAAGAATTTTCCTTCAACCAGCAGGGACCATTTAACCACACAGAGTTATTAATCAATTCAGATGCAGAACAACCACGAGAGAGAACATCTGCAGGATTTTCTTTTCCCTTACAAAATTTCCATTGCACAGGAGCAACAAGTTCTTGAATTTCACGTACGCGATTTGCGACAAAAGGTTTCCATTTACTGGCACTTCCTTTTATCCAGTGCAAAACAATTTGTGAGTCGCTAAGACAAAATATATTTTTATTATCAATTTCAAGTATCCCCCTTAAATAATTTGCTAATCTAGCAGCTGTAAGTGCTCCAAGAAGTTCAAGACGAGGTAACGTAACTTTTTTTAGAGGTGCCACTCTAGATTTTGCAATAACAAATGAAGTTTCACAAGAAAAGGGATCACGAATATAGGCTACTGACCCATATCCCTTTATACTAGCATCAGAAAAAATAAAAAGCTGAGCAGTTTCAGGATTTAGCTTTACATTATTTACAAAATATTTTCTATGCATTTCAAAATTTACTAACTCCTTAACCTCATGAAACCATTTTCTGAAATTTTCACTTAAAGGATCTGGCAACATAGAATCCCAGTCCATTCCATGTTCCCAGATTTCTTGCATCAAAAACTTCATTCTTATTACAAAGGGAGAAATGAGTCCAAGAGGGTCATAAATTTTCGCCATGGTTTGTAAAACAAGACGCTTAGTGATAATTTGACTATCAAATTCTACCAAAAGTGGTCGTAAATCTAATTTTAATGTGTCACTTTCTGTCATCCATTTGATTCCTAATATCTTTGAAAGATTTTGTTCAAGGGTGTCTTCCTCAAAATTTATCCCATGTTCTTTCCATAAATTTTTTAATTCCATTGAATTGGTTTTGAATTTTCTTAATTTCATATTGGCCTCACTCAATATCTTCTCTGCACCTTTCGATAAAACAAAAGCTTCATTTACTGAATCTGCGCCATGGAACAAGTCATCAACATACAATGAAGTATTTAACATATTAACTATTTTCTCAAAAAGATCTTTATATCCCTCAATGTGATGTTTGATGGTTGCAGAAAGGAGAAATGGTGAGGTTGTTACACCAAAAGTTACACGAGTCATGCGGAAGACCTTCAAGATGGGATTATTACTAGTGATATTATCAAACCACAAGAACCTTAAAAAATTTCTATCTTCATCTTCTATCTGAATTTGTAAAAATGCCTTCTCTATGTCTGCTGAGAAGGCAATCTTGTGAAGACGGAATCTTAAAATAATATCCAAAATATTGGGATTTAAATTAGGACCAGAAAATAAGCAATCATTTAAGGATTTTGCTCCTTTATCTTTAGATGACGCGTCATATACTATTCTTACTTTCGTTGTCAGTTTGTCTTCCCTTATTACTGGTCTGTGAGGCATATAATATGTGTTCACTTCGTTTTTATCAAATTTACATTCTTCAATTATCCCCAAATCAGACTGCTCATTTAATATTTTCTTATATTCATTTAATAACCATTCATTTTGGCATAATTTTGATTTTAATCCCCAAAGTCTCTGTTTAGCTACATCAAAATTGGATTCCAATTCATTTTTGTTTACCTTCCACAAAAGTTTCGTTTCATATCTTCCATTAACAAAATTTAAATTATCTTTAAATAAATCCATTGCATCTAAATCCTTTTGTGAAAATAGTTCACTTTTACTATCAGAAATACCCAATGATTCTAGATCCCAAAATCTTTGCAAATCAAAATTTTCCCTTTCATTCACCGATACATGATGAGCGTTAATTGTTTTGTTGCTTTCAGAGTTAATTTTACCACTATTGTGTAACCAAAAAGTGTATTAGCTACATATAAATGCTCATTAATTTCTTCTACGATGCCTTTCTGCACATTCCAAAAATAATGAGCTCCAAGAAGGATTTGCACTGCTGATTTCTGGGGGGTAGGATCTGCCAATTTCCATCCCTTCCTCTCAACATATTTCGTAATTAAAGGATCAGAATTTGGAACCTTCAAAGTTGTTGCGCTTATTAAATCCGTAGCTAATACCTCAACATTTATGAAACGGCGATAATTCAGTTTACTTCTTAATTTAATTTTGAAAACATCATATTCTTCTTCCCGACCTTGATCAATACCAAAGGCAAATACAGTTAAATGTTCCTTTCGTAAAACAGGCAAATTTAATTCACGAGCTAATGTTTTTGTTATGAAGCTTTTCTCGCTTGCAGAATCAAGCAATAAACGAACTAATTTTGATTTCGAGTTACCTTGAGCAGTGACACAACATGTTTGCAATAAAACAGCATGATTAGAATTTTTCAAATTACAATGAGAATTAGATACAATTGTTTGATTTTCGGATATTTCTGGTTTCAATTTTTTCTTAAAACAAAATAATTTGTTATGTTCAGTGCTTTTACAATTTATACATGGCTGCAATTTTACACGGCACTGCGAAGATAAATGGGATTTGAAAAAACACCGATAGCATCTACCTTCTTTTTTTAACATTAATCTTTTCTTTTCATCAGCTAAATTTTTACACTCAGACGATAAATGTTCATTATTTTTACAGAAAACACAAAAAACTTTAATATTAGCATTTAAAGTATTAGCATGTTGATATTTATTTGATTGTTTTCTTTCACGATATTCAGTTTTATTTTTATATACAAACGAAGAAGTTGTATCAGTTTTAGAACTAGTCATAAGCAAAGCTTTTTCTCTGCATTCGATTTCTGATTTAAGAAAGGCAATTAGATCTGTTACATCAAGGTCTTTACTAGTATCACGTCTTCTGTGATATTCAATTACAAGTTCATGGGGTAATAACTTAATCAAAACAGGATTTAATAAATGCCCATAGGAATTAGATGTTACTCCTAAATTTCTTAAACTTCTTATGTTTATTTCACAAACGTCATGCAATCTTCTTAACGCATTTAAATTTGAGCAATTTTTCACGGGTTCCATGTTTAACAAATTAGACATATGTTTATTTATAATTACATCAACTTTACCAAATCGGTCCTTTAATAAATCAATACAGGTATCATAATTTTGTTCTGTCAATGGAAATCCTTCTACCACATTGTATGCACGATTACATAACAAAGATTTTAAATATGCAAATTTCTCTATCTTTGACAGTGATTTATTCTGGTGTATCGATGTTTCAAAACAATTAAAAAATTCTATCCATTCTTCGATTTCACCAGAAAATTTTGGAACATTTAATTTGGGTAATTTCATGGCCGAATAAGAACTTGCTTCTGTTCCACTGACAGAACTATTCAATGCATTCACAGAACTACCTGATATCATAGTAGAAATATTGCCTTTATTGCATTTACTTAATCTATTTTTAATTTTAAATTTAGCACTTATCTACTGATCATTATACTTTTCACTGCTAGCAATATCCCTTTCATATTCTTTTAAGTCTGATATTTGAGCTTCAATTTCATGATTTAATTTTTGAAATGCAGATTCTTTTAAAGATAATGTTTCATGAAGCTCTAATAATTCATCAGTTTTTGTATTATCGATGTCATCTGCTAATAACGTGTCTAATTTTGTTGATAACTTTGTGAAACTTGTTCGTTCAACAGAACGCTTTGCTTTAAGTTTTTCTAAATTTTCCATAACAATAATAAAATCTTAATTTCTAATTGAATAATAAAGCTTCTTACCTGTTTATTTCAGGTAATCCTTAGGTAATCCAAGTCAAATGTTCATGCGTATTAATCCAAGCGTATTAATCCAATTATAAGGAGAAAACTGTGTTTATGCACAAAAGTCACAATAGTCACACAATTTAGTCACTATTTAACACTACCGGGTTGAGGCGCACCAAAAATAAAATGGGTGTATCAGTCACAAAATGTTTCAATAATCACAGTCAATTGATGGGAGAGCATTATATGATTAAATAGTTTATTAAATATAATATAACTTGAATTATTAAAATAGATCCATGGTTACACTATTCTCTGATACACAGAGCCAACAAACATATTCCTTGGAGAACAGCCATGAAATCACGATAGAAAACAGTCAAAATTTCACATGTTCTCTGCCTGATTGCAGAGTCAAGAAATTTACATGTTATCTGCTTGGTTGCAGATTCAAGACTAAAAAACCCCCTTTGGGGAAATATAACAAGAAAGCATAGAGATAAAATTAAAATGATCATAAATTTAAAAATATATCATTAACTTGACATAAAACAATTAAGAACTCAATAAATCTCTAATAATGATTTAAAAAGTACTCAAGTTGACAACTTTATCAATAAATAAAACATCAATTTCGACATAAAATAATTATAAGACCAATAAATTTCTTTAAATGAATTTTAATTAAATTAAGCTGTCAACTTGTCAAGAAATAAACATTAATTTAATAATAAATCAATATTAAGCATTTTTAAATCATTATTTTAGTCATAAATATTAATCAAGATTTTTATTTTGACAGTGATTGAATTTTCTCAAGGTCAAATCCATTAATATCAAGAATTATTATTTGACAGTAATTAACCTGTCAAGGTCAAATACATTACTATCAATAAATTTGTTTCTTTATTTAAGGCTTACGCCTAAACAGTTTTAGTTTAATAATATATCTATAGTTACAGTTAGAAATGTTATAAATAGAATGTCTCAGCTGGAAAAGCTTTTTGAGAATACTTGATGATGTGCAACAATTCAAAAGTTGAGGAATCGAGTTGCTGTGGCAGTTGACCACAAGAATTTCTTACGTCAAAGAACGTCACAATAGAATATATATAGATAATCAGCTTCTCAATTTATCACAGAAGCGTTCACGAAAGTCCAATCAAACATCGCAATGCTCACGGAAAGCATGGCAATCACCGCTCCAGTACAAGTGAAATGGCCAACTTTGGCCTTGTTTTTGGGGAATAATTTACCGCTACATAAAGTAACAGTAATACTTAAAAATAAAATGAAAGTATATCTGTATCATATAGAGAACGATGATCTGTCAGTTAAACAATATCTGCGTTGCAATTAATATTTTGTGGTGCGAGAGTTTTATTTATTGTGTCTAATTTCCTTGTGATTTCGTTATGCGATTAATTCAATATACTATGTAGTTTCGTAGACGACATCTTTCCGAAATTTTATTCACATCTTATAATGGTAGGTTTATATAGAATGTCTCAGCTCTTTAATATAGGTTCTGCTTCTTTTATCTAAAATTAACTGAATCTTTCAATGTTTTTTGAGTTACAAAGGAACACAAGTAACACAAATACAGGGTGATTCATGATGAATGGGCCAAAAAGAATATCGCAGTTTGACTGCCGTAATGGATATATTCATCCAAAACAAATTTACTCTGCAACTACAACTATACAAGTTTTATTTGGCAACTGGAAAAATCATCGAATGACGAACTCGCCGTTAAAGGCGCTGTTGAACAAAATATCGTCCATGCAGGAGAAAGCGTACTTCGTTTTCGAATACGCCAAAACCTCCTCGGTAACTGCTGTGCAAAGACATTTTCGCACGAAATTTCGTAAAGAACCACCGCATCAGCATAACATAAGCAGGTGGGTAAAGCAATTCCATAAAACCGGCTGCTTATGCAAGAACAAAAGCCCTGGATTAAAAGAAACAAAATCCGAATTGGTTGAAAGAATTCGTCAACGTCCTGTGATTTTTTTCCTCTGGGGTTTCGTTAAAGACAAGGTGTTTGTGCCCCCACTTCCTCAGGAATTAGAGGAACTGAAACACCGGATAACTGCAGTATTGAACTACATCACAGGCGATATACTATCACGAGTGCAGCAGGAGCTTGATTACCGTGTAGACATTTGTCCTGTCACCGGAGAGGCACATATTGAACACATGTAGAAACTTGAATAAATGTAGTTTTGAGGTAAATATGAATTTTCTAAATATATTAATTACAACTTTCACAGTCATGCTTTTTTTTGTCTCATTCACCATGAATCACCCTGTATATTGGCCATTGTCCCTCCAAATACAGAATTCGTACACATTAAGGGATTCAGGGTATTTTTGGTATTTGTGTACCGTAAATTTCGTAAAGTACTAATAGCTATATCTAAAGACAGATATTATTTTCATTAAATAAAGCAAATATCTCTTAAGAAAAATTCCAGTAAAAGGTGCTTGAAAATCCTTGAAGCATATGAACCTTGTAATATTGGTCAATATTTCGAAAATCGCTTAATGTCGTAAATTAAATTTGAAACATCTGCTGATATTCACAGCTTATAACTTAAAGTAAGTTTTTTTTAAAAAGTATTTAAATGAGTTTTTTTCATCACATTTAACATTATAATATAGAAATAGTATTATAAACGATAAAATTTAATAAAGGGTATAGCCGGGTTTTATAGAAAAAAATATGCCCTTGAGTCAACCACATAGAGTCCTACATGGATCGATAGCCCATAAAAAGAAATTCATTTCTCCCCAGTTTTAAGTTTGTATCTCAAGACTATGGGGGTATTGACCCTAAATGCCTGTTTTGGAAAAGTGCGCATTGTGACGAAACTACTAAGCAAATTTCAACGAAAAAAATAAGGGATGTAAAAAAACCACCATACGAATGTTTGACAATTTTTTCAGATTTTTTTAAACAAAAGAACAAGTTTTCTAACATTTTTCCTGTTTTTATATGTACATTTTAATGAAAAATAAAGTTAAATTTCTGAGTGACCACCTTAATTTTTTTGCATGAAATACTATGGGACATGATGCATATTCACTATCAATTTCAACTTTCTACGTATGGTGCATCATATTAAAAAAGGGCAAAATCATATTCCAGTGGAATTGTGGGGCGTGTCTTGGACGAATCTCACGCTTTCTTTTAAAAACACCGTGTGAATTAATATGTGAGATTTGAAAAGAAGACGTGAAATTTTTCCGAGACAGGCCCTACATTTCCGCCGGAATATGATTTTGCCCTTTTTTTAATATGATGCACCATACGTAGAAAGTTGAAATTGATAGTGAATATGCATCACATCACATCTCATAGTATTTCATGCAAAAAAATTAAGGTGGTCATTCAGAAATCTCAGTTTATTTTTAATTAAAATGTACCTATAAAAACAGGAAAAATGTTAGAAAACTTGTTCTTTTGTTTAAAAATAGCTGAAAAAATTGTCAAACATTCGTATGGTAGTGTTTTACATCCCTTATTTTTTCTTTGAAATCTGCTTAGTAGTTTCGTCACAATGCGCTTTTTTCCAAAACAGACATTTTGGGCCATTACTCCCCATGGTCTTGAGATACAAACTTAAAACTGGGGAGAAATAAATTTCTTTTTATGGGCTATCGATCCATGTAGGACTCGATGTGGTTGACTCAAAAGCATATTTTACTATAGAAATCTTGATTTTTTAATGTATTATTTTTAATATTTGATTTACATTGGCCGATGTTGTGAAAATAGTATTACTATTCAAACATTCAGAGATATCAATTGAAATTTGTAAAAACAATATCATTTTTCAGACATTTCAAAATATCGGCCGACAAGAATAGACGAAGTTGTAATCTTGACCTAACTATTTTAAACGGAAATCTCTGAAGAACCGCCCATTTCTGTGGTTTTTGTCGCATAGTAGGAAGCAGGAGGATGAATGGAACAAGGGCTGGGTGCGGCGTTCTCACAATCTGAAGCAATGAACGTTTTTTTAATTTCTTACGGTTCTCTTTCTAACCAGAAGCAGAAGCCTAAACCACATGTGTTTTTCATTTTTATTTATTTATTCTTTTAGTGGAGGGAGGGGTGTAAGTTGCATTTTTTAGAACTTTGCTTAAAAGTAACTTTTTTTTTTTTTTTTTTTTTAAACCATTTAAAATTGTCAAATATTTTATACATAAAAGAAATATATATATATATATATATATATATATATATATATATATATATATATATATATATATATATATATAATTAATAAATAAATATATATATATATATATATGTCATTTTCAAAAAATTTGTACATTTTGGAAATTTTTCACACACACAAAAAAAAAAAAAAAAAAAAAAAAATTAATGCAACTTATAAAAAATATTAGATGATACTAAAATATTTCTTGTATATAAAACTGAAGACAGCAGTTCACTTTTTGATTTGGAATGTCAAATAAAAAATAAAGTATGAACTTGCAACAGTAAAATGTTCCCTTCTGTTACCAACAGTCAAAAATTTTTATTTAAAAAAATAAAACACCTAAAACAATAAATATCACATTTCCTTTAATTACATGATTGCTACTTTCAGAAAATTCTAACTGTTGTTTTGTTATGATTATTTTTCTTTTTGTAAAATACAAAGGATTTCCTCTCTGTTACTTTTTGGAAAAATCATAAGTTTTAATTAAATGTGCATTCACATTTTTTCAGTTAAATTATAAAAAAATATTACATAAATTAAATATTAGTTAAAGTTACACAATTAATTATTCAAAATGATGATTGATAAATTTTTTAGTGAAATAAACCAACTTAAATTGACGGTAACAGAGTGGGGAAAAAGTAACCGAAGGGAACGCTGATTGATAGTGGAGTGATATTTGGTGTGGCATATTTTTTTATAAGTTTATATCATGTATTGCATACGATCTTAATGTTTCAAACATATCCAGCAAGAATTTAAGATTTTTACAAAAATTACTAATGGAAAATAGTGGTATTTGGCGGGGCATTCTCTTTTGTAAATTTATATCATGTGCTATGACAAATGCACTGCTTAGTTTAAAAAAAAAAAAAATCTCATCATATGTTAGTCGAGGGAGTGGTGCTTTAAAGCAAGAATTTAAGATTTTTTTCAAAAAATACTATTAAAAAATAGTGGGATTAGACCAGGCAATTTTTTTATATAACTTTTTATTATGTGTTATAAGCTATCATGAAGTTTCAATGTTTCCAACAGATCATGGCAGAATTTAAGATATTTGCAAAAAAACTACTATTCGAAAATACTGGTATTTCACATGGCATTGTTTTTATAAATTTTTATCATATGTTATAATCTGTGTTTCAATTTATAACAGCTCGCATTAGATTTTCAAATTTTAACAAATTCGCGTGCCAACTGGATGACGCTTTAACCTAAGAAATAACGATTTTTACAAAAATTACTATTTTAAAATAGTAGTATTTGACGCGGTGTATCTTTTTTATAAATTCTTTTCTACTTAAATAATGATCTTTTCTTCTTTAATACATTTTTATCATGCGTTATAAGATATCCTAAAATTTGAAACAGACCAAGCAAGAATTAAAGGCTTTTGCAAAAATTAATATTCGAAAATAATGGTATTTCACGCTGCATTATTTTTTCATAAATAAATAGTATTGATTCATAAATATAAATGACTACAATTAAAGAAGTATTTTGTTTGCGAAAATTAAAGCCTAATGTTTATGGCAATTAGCTCACCACAAAAACTACTATTTTATATTTAAAAAGAAAAATGCATATTTTTAATTCTGTTCTAAGGACATGAAACGAGAATGTGCAGCCTTCAAGAACAATGTTTAAATAAACTTTTTTTTTTTTTTTTTTTTTTTTTTTTTTTTTAGTAGTTTCTTACTCTGTTACACTTTGTTCCACTCTGTTACCATGAGCATGGTAACAGAGGGGAAAAAAACTACAAATAATTTTATCAGCACAAAGTGAATTAAAAACAAGAAAAACTAAGCCTATTTATTTAAGAAGCATCATTTGATCTTATGGTTAAAATTTTATAAAAGTATTAAAAAAGTAAATTTCACATAAATAAGCTGGTAACAGAGTGGAAACTGAATAAAACATCCTTATCTTGTAAATGCTTTAGTTCAACACCACGGTGAAAATAACTAATAATTTAAAAAATGGTGGCCTCATCTAAAAATAGACTGTTCAAAGAACTGCAGAACCTTATGTTGAACACTTAGTAGCAATAATTTATTACAATAAATATGGTAACAGAGTGGAAGTAACAGAGGGGAAAAAATCTGGAGACAACAATATATTGTTCCATTTTTATAAAAGAACAAGTTTTTAAAAATATGTTATATGGTCTATGCTACAGATAAGACATACAACAATTGTCACAACTGAAAAAAATAACACTTTTGACAATTTATTTATAATTTTATAGCAGTTGAAAAAGTAAAAAGGGAAGAGGGGACATAGCATTTTAGCTATAGCTGACACATTGAAACTATAACTACACTAATATTATTTTTAATTTCTGATAATATTTAGTCCACATTTATTCTAAACAGTTAGACAAGTAATGTACTTAAATTTTATTTTTAAAACTTTATTTTAGTTATTAAAAATTCTTAAAGTTGGGGGACATAGAATGTACAAGTTTTTTGAAAATGACCCATATATATATATAAATTGCAGTTATTTATTTGTAGTTCAGTATTAGTAATTACAATATAGGAATATTAACAATTACAAAACAAAATAATTTCTGAAGCAAAATAGCAACAATTTCAAAGGGTAATGGGGCAGATTCATTCATCCTTAGAGATGATGAAACATTTATTTATTACTAAAAGCTATTATATAGGTTTATAAATTAATGATTTATGTTCATTATTAGTATTAAACTGTACAGTCATTCAAGGTAACTTTGATTCACATTTCCTCTATTTTCAGATGCTACACTGTTATTTTTAAAAATATTGTTGAAACTTGCAACTACGGGCATAAAAGGGAAAAAATTATTCTAAATTATGGCTTAACTATAAAAAATTATGGAATAATAATAATAAAAGCAATAAAAAAAAAAAAAAAAAAAAAAAAAAAAAAAGAATTTTTAACCTGGTTCAAAGTTACCCTGACATGTAGGATAACATTGCACCACATAATAAATGTGATCTAAAATAATTCATTATATGAATAAAAAAGCAAAACTTTGAATCCCCAAAAATGCTTTCAAATATATAAAGACTCCTAATTTACATTTCCCAACACCATAAGATTTGTATAATTTATTATAACACAACAAATATTATGCATTAGAAGAGTGGAAGAAAAAACCCATGAATATTTAGAAGCAAGTGGATAAATGTAATCGCAGATTGCACAGAGGGTTTCGTTTAATATCTCCTTCAAAACATTTTATCATTAAATTAATAAACGAAAAGTAGCTTTTCGGCGCCATTTCGGATTTATTCACCAATCGCGCTAACCAGAACAGAATACTGAATCTTCCCCTAGATGCTACTTGGATCGCATAGATTTGTTGATTTCTCCATTAGTATCAGCAGATTTAGTGAAGGCACGCAAGTAAATAAAATTATGTATAAAAGTAAAATGCTGCAAAGCTTAGCATAAATTTAAGGAGACCAAATCGGTCACCAGAGGCGGCTAGTAATTTAAATGAATAAGATTTTAATAAATAAAAAAAATGTTTCACTTCGCATGTCAAAATAGAGGATAAATATGATGCAATATGATAAAATAAAAAAGTTTTTCACGTGATTTATTTAATCCATTAATTTATGTTACATACATAATAATTTTATTTAATCTTGTGTGAAACAATTAGAAGAAATGAAATTTAAGTTTTGAAATTTACGCTACTGCAAGTTTTTTAACTTATAAATACCGCACATTTTCATTTTTTACACCATCGTATAGGAAAAAAAAATGTAATTTTAAATTCAGCGTGTTTAAAACTGTATCTCGATTTATTTTTGAGATATTATTTTTTTTTGTAGTTTTTAGCAGGGGTGCAGAATATGTCTGATCTGGCGATCTAGGATCGGGGGAAATTTTAAGCACCTGGGGAAATTTTTCAGAAAATATACAATTAATTTCGACTTTAACAATTAATTCCATTTTTTTTTCCAAAAAAAAAAAAAAAAAAAAAAAAAAAATAGATACCTATGGCGATTTTCATCATCTCAGAATAATATGTATTGTACTCAAGAATGATTCTCTTCCGAATTTTTCGAAAATTTAAGGTAATCGGTCCCGAAAATGTAAAAAAAATTGGTTATACATTTGAAAATTCGGACAGTAAAATGCCGCGAATTTTGTTCAAGAATTACAGAAAAACGCGAATTTTGTCACAAAAAGATAGCAAAATAACCTAAAATTTCGTCAAAAGATCGCGAAAGAAGCGCAACTTTTTCCAAATGATCGCAGAATGAATGCAAATTTTGACAAAAGATCGGGAAATAAAGGCACATTTCGTCAAAAGATTGCAAAACAGGAAATTTCGTCAAAAAAGGCAAAATGATCGCGATTTTTGTTAAAACATGGCGAAATCATCGCAAATGTCAAAGGAACGTGAAAAAAACCCGTAAATTTCGTGCAAAGATCACGAAATGAACGGACATTTCTTCAGAAAATCAGAAAACAATCGCAAATTTTGTAAAAAGATCACGAAAGAGCCGCAACTTTCGTTAAACGATCACAAAACAATTGCGAATTTCATCATAAGAGCGCAAAACAGCTAATTTCGTCACAGATTTCTAAAATAACAGTGAATTTTATCATATGAAGGGGAAATAAACGCAAAACTTGTTAAAAGATTGCTAAATAATCGCAAATTTGTCAGAAAATCGCTTTATACATAAATTTGAGATTTTTTTTTAAATTCAGAATAGCCTCTAGCATATATACTTGCGCATAAGTTGGTATATATATACAAAAATAAACTTTCTATACGTACGGTAATACCGCATTTATTCATAACAAACCTTGGAATGTTGGGGAAATTTTCTTGTGGATTGGGGGAAATGTTGGGAGTAGAAACATTTTCTGCACCCCTGGTTTTCAGTACTAATTTTATAATTGTGGCAACAGAAGTACTCTATTTCTTTTTTAAAGATTAAAAGAGAAACAATTTTTATATCTATTTAAATTTGCGTGCAACAATTAGAAGAAAAAAAAACTTAAAAAAATGGACTGATGATATTAAAAAAAATAAATTAATAGTCTTTTCCAAAATTTTATAATTTGTTGTGTGACAAGAGATATTCAGCAGTAAGTACACAATATTTGAACGCTCTGACTTTTATAGTTTTTGTGTGCGGACTCTGTGGCAGACAGACAGACAACAGATAGAGACGAATAGGGTTTCGTCAGATGAACGAATCCCTAATGGAAAAACGCTGTTTATTGTTTATGCAAAACATAAAAATGCAGTGAAAAACTATTTTCAATGTTTTAATTTAATAATATATCTATAGTTACAGTTAGATTTGTTATAAATAGAATATGTCAGCCGGAAAAGCTTTTTGGGAATACTTGATGATGTACAGCAATTCAAAAGTAGAGGAATCGAGCTGCTGTGGCAGTTGACCACAAGAATTTCTTACGTCAAATAACGTCACAATAGAATATAGATAATCAGCTTCTCAATTTATCATATAAGCGTTCACGAAAGTCCAATCTCACATCGCAATGCTCTGCTCAAGGAAAGCATGGCAATCACCGATCGTGTACAAGTGACGAGCTTTGGCTTTGTTTTGTGGGAATTAATTACTGCTACTTAAAGTAACAGTAATTCTTAAAGAGGTTTAAGATCTGGAATGTATGCTATAGCAATGAACTGTCAGTTAAACAACATCTGTGTTGCAATTAATATTTTGTGGTGCGAGAGTGTTATTTATCGTGTCTAATTTTCTTGTGATTTCGTTATGCGATTAGTACAATATATTTAGTTTTTTTGCCGACTTCTTTCCGAAATTTTATTAACATTTTATAACACTATAATGGTAGGTTTATATAGAATGTCCCCAAAAAATTGAAACGCTCTTTAATATAGGTTCTGTTTCTTTGATCTAAAATTAATAGATTTTTTCAATGTTTTTTGTGTTACAAAGGAACACAGATTACACAAATATATTGGCCATTGTCCCTCCAAATATAGAGTTCGCACGCATCAAGGGATTGAGGGTATTTTAGGTATTTGTGTACCAGAAATTTCGTAAAGTACTAGTAGCTATATTCGAAGACAAATTTTATTTTCATTAAATAAGGCAAATATCACTTACAAAAAATTTGCCGTAAAAGGGGCTTGAAAATCCTTGAAGCGTATGAGCTTTGTAATATTGGTCAATATTTCGAAAATCGCTGAATGTCGTAAGTCAAATTTGAAACATATACTGATATTCACAAATATAACTTAAAAGAAGGTTTTTTTAAAGTATTTAAATGAGTTTTTTTCATTACACCTAACACAGGGCTCCCAAATGGTCCGCGAACTGAACATCAGTATTTTTTAACAGAAAATTTCATGATACGTTTGCGCTGAAATCAACTTCCAAAGGTGGTTATCGTGACAATTTGCAAGAAAAATCAAAAAAGAAAATTTCTCTAAGAAAATTCTGATGTTCAGTTCGCGAACCATTTGGGAGCCCTGCTAACATCATAATAAAGAAATAGTATTCTAAAAGATAAAATTTAATAAATATGCTATTTTTACAAATCTCGATTTTTTAATGTCGTATTTTTAATATTTAATTTGCATTGGCCAATGTTGTGAAAATATTATTACTATTCTAACAATTAGAGATATCAATCGATATTTGTAAAAATAATATTATTTTTCAGACATTTTAAAATATTGGTCGACAAGCATAGACGAAGTTGTAATCTTGACGTAATTATTTAAACGGAAAGCTCTGAAGAACCGCCCATTTCTGCGGTTTTTGTCGTACAGTACGGGAAGCAGGAGGATGAATGGTATAAGGGATGGGTAGGGCATTCTCACTATCTCAAGCAATTAACCTTTTTTTTAGTTTCTTTCTATTCTCTTTCTAACCAGAAGCCTAAA
The DNA here is from genome assembly GCA_964019185.1 of Maratus speculifer. NCBI lineage: Eukaryota > Metazoa > Arthropoda > Arachnida > Araneae > Salticidae > Maratus > Maratus speculifer. The sequence goes on along the minus strand of OZ025301.1, from coordinate 157,673,577 downwards.
CCACATGTGGTTTTCATTTATTTTTATTTTATTTATTTTTTTTTATGAGGGGGGGGGGAGTAAGTTGCATTTTCTGGAATTTTGCTTAAAGAGTGTTGATTTCAGGGGGTGGCTCGGGGGGGACATCCCCCCTTGGAGAAATAAAACGCCCCCCCCCCCCCCGGAAAATTTACGTTTTCAAAGATCAAAAAGTACTATTCAACAGTATTGGTTAGAAGTAACCTTTTTTTACATTTGCCAAATATTTTATACAAAAAAAAAAAAAAAATAAAATAAAATAAAAAAAAAATAAAATAAAATAAAATAAATAAATAAATAAATAAAATATGTTGTAGTTATTTATTTGAAGTTCGATATTGGTAATTAAAATGAATGAATATTAACCATTAAATAACAAAATAATTTCTGAAGCAAAATAGCAACAATTTCAAAGGGGAAATAATGGGACAGTTTCATTCATCATTAGAGATGATGAAACATTTATACTAAAAACTATCATATAGCTTTATAGATTAATGATTTATGTTCACTATTAGTATTAAACTATATAGTCCTTCATTGTAACTTTGATTCACATTTCCTCAATTTTCAGATGCTACACTGTTATTTTTAAAAATATTGTTGCAACTACGGGCATAAAAGAGAAGAAATGATTCTAAATTATGGTATAACTATAAAAAATTATGGAATAATAACAATAAAAGCAATAAATAAATGAATTTTTAACTTGGTTCAAAGTTACCCTGACATGTAGGATAACATTGTACGACATAGTAAATGTGATCTAAAATAATTCATTATATGTATAAAAAAGTAAAACTTTGAATCTCCAAAAATGCTTTCATACATATAAAGATTCATAATTTACATTTTCCAACACCACAAGTTTTTGTTTAATTTACGATATTACAACAAATATTATGCATAAGAATAGTGGAAGAAGAAAACCATGAATATTTATAAATAATAATTAAAAAAAACTGTTTAATGTTTATATAAAACATAAAAATGCAGGGAAAAACAATTTTCAATGTTTTAACGCAATAATATATATATATATATATGTATAATTGCAGTAATATATACTAGCACTAGTTTAATCAGACAAGAAAAAAAGAGATGTCGAATGTACGAAATGTCAAATTTAAGTAGCTCCGCCCCGAATAACGGCTTTAAATGAAATTTATGTATTTAGCGATTCAAGCGCTCGAATACGCCATCTGGTGGAGAAAAGATGCAACGTCTCGCTTCAGGATAGTGCCGTGAGAGAGCATTGCATTACAAGCATTTTAAATTTGTTTAAAAAATTATTCGTTTGCACAGTTTTAGATTTCCTGGGACATTTGTGTTCTGTCTTATATGGCGAGGTAAAAATTATATGAATTTGAATACCTAAAACTTATAAATGCATTTACAATAAAGAATTGTTTCAATGGTACTTTAACATTAGTTAAAGAGAAATTAAAGGGACAATTATCCTGTAGCGAAGGCTGAGAGCAGCGTCTCTATAGGCCGTTTTAGTTCCCATGTTGAGTTTACATGTTATATCTAATCCACACTTTCGGTATTTATATAAAATATATGTGCGAATATGAGGAATTTTCGACAGCAGTACCTATAATCAGTAAATTATAAATATCAATATAACTTTGAATCTGTTCAAAATAACACTGAAAATGGGATAAAATGGTAGCGTTTTCTTATTTCACAATTTATTGACTACTAATAAATAAATAATCACAAAATATCAACACATTTACAACATTTAGATAATAGTATGAGTAATGAAATGAGTATATTATTACTATAAAAATTTAATTGGATTACAACAACTTCAAAACAATATTCAAAATTATCTTGAAAATAGTACTTCACAAAAACAGTTGGATCATGCAATTAACCCTTTATCTACCGAATTATGAACTCATGAAAACATACTAAATTCATCAGTTTAGAGTCTTCCACTTCCAAATAGTCCAAGAGCCGACCGCACAAAACCATAAGTCATCGAGCACAAGAAAAAATCCTTTTGTCGCGAGAAGAAACCCACTGAAGCCTGTTTTTGTTTGTTGTGAATGGCAACGGCAGGTTTGTTATGATGGAATGTTGTTGTTCGAAGAATTGAAAACGATAGCAATGAAGTTAAAGCTACTGTTTATTTTGATAATGTGAAAGAATGAATAACATGAAACGAAATTATTTTTAATGTAAATATTATGCGCGTTATTGTCCTCTGTATTAAAAGTGTTTTGTAATATATGAAAGTAAAACGATAAAACTCCGGCGTCTGTCTCGATTACAGCGAAATCTCTCATTAATATTATATCGTAGTTACCAGTAGCGGCTCGTCAGGGAGTGCTGCATCAGATCTTTCTTACCACTAAAATTTAACAGAATTTTTTCTATTATTTATTCGACGAAGTTTGTTTATTAAAGAAAACTGAAATAACCATACAATTTTAGTGGTGTGAATAAACTGATGCAGCACCCCCTGGCGAGCCGCTTCTGGTAGTTACAACATCTTTATTTTATGGAAGAGTTGTAATGGGGGAATCCAATGATCCATGTCTGCCGGAAGCGAAGTGGTGCATTAGCCAAAAATTAATACCACTAGTGGTTGACTTGTAAAGTTAGCATTGTTTTTCCTGCACCCAGTTTTCCTTGTTTTCCTACTTTTGATTGTACAGTAAACACAACACAAAGCCTACGAGTGAACCACTAGCGGTATTCATTTTTGGCTTATGCACCTCTTCGCTTCAGGCAGACATGTATCATTAGATTCCTCTATTACTACTCTTCCATTACATAAAGGATTTTTTCTTGTTCTCGATGACTTAGGGTTTTATGCGGTCGGCTCTTGAACTAAAAGTGCATTATTGGAGTTTATTTAGCCGTTCGAAGTCAAACATATTGCAAATTAGGACGTGGAGCATAGTTACATCCCATGGTTCGAAGTTACTCTGAATGATTGTGCTCGTATTTTATAGGTTGCTTATTATTAAAAATTGTATTGAATTTTAATTATTGTATTGTAGTAAACGTTAAATAGTTTATCAAAAATTTGTTATTGAAATTTTATCAAAATAGATAAAATTGTTAAAAATACTCTATGTTTATTATTCAAATTTGGAAAATAATATTCCCCCCAATTTTGAACTTGTGTTTAAATTAATCACCACTCGCACTTTCTCTAGCATAGTTTCATTGGTGTATGATATATAAGACACATTTAATTAATGGTAAGTTGTGAATGGAAAATATTAATTAAGGGTGTTCTTAAATCGAAAAGGGGCAACTTTGTGCCATAAGTTTTATTTTACTTTTGTTTGGAAATGCATGAAATTAGCTGATAGTGTTGTTCAGAAATTACCTAATCTCACTCACTTTCGCGTGTTTTTTTTTTTTTTTTTTGTTTTTTTGTTTTAAGTATTATAGATTTTTTAGGAAAAGCCGTCAAAGATGACATTTTGAATTGCATTTCTCTACGAAAGCAGAAAAACTAGTCGACGAAAGGCAGAAAATGGCGTGATCACGTGATCGAAAATGCTTATAACTTAATGGGTAATTTATTGATCAAAAAATGGAAAACTAAATTAAGATTCCAAATCGCTTCCATGGTCAGGTTTTGCAATTCTATATTTTTCGTTAAAAAATGAATTTGCGAATGTGTCAAAACGTTTTGCGCTCGTTGAGCAAAACAATTGAGAACACCCTTAAGGATGTTCTTAATTACTCCGCTCAACAAGCGCAAAACGTTTTGACACATTTACAAATTCATTTTTTTACAAAAAATTATAAAGTTGGAATGCCTGACTTTGGAATCGAACTTAATTTTCCAATGTATGATTATTAAATTACCTATCCAGTTCTAAGCTATTTCGATTACATGATCACCCATTTTTCTCTTGCTTTTCGACCGGTTTTTCTGCTTTCGTCGGGAAATGTGCTCAAAAACGTCAACTTTGAAGGCTTGTTATGGAAGATCTATTGGGTTTTAAAAAAACCAGAAAATTGAATGCAATCAGACGCTTTCTGAATAATAACACCTTCTATTTTCATGCATTTCCGAACAAAAATAAATTAAAGCATAAGTCACAAAGTTGCCCTTTTTGATTTAAGAACACCCTTAAGTCGCATTTCAAAGACATTTTTCACTTTCGCTTTAAGTCTAAAACATTTCATAAGTCGAAGTTTGCATTATAAGTTAAAACCGTAATAAAAGAAATGATTAGCATCGCTTAGATGTAATGTAGCCATACTATAAGATCATATATTACAAATATATCTATAATATAAGTTTATAATTATAAATTTTAATTAGGTAACATTGAATACAGGGAGGAAAATATGCATCCCATCTATCCCTATTGATGTCCCATCCCTACTATAGGGATGATTGGGACAGAAAGAAACCTTTTTTTATTTTATAATATTTTACTGTAGAATAGTAGTCTAGACTAAATATTGTGCATAGATGTAATGAAATACATAATGTATGAAACGTGAAATGTAATACAAGTATACAAATTTTAAAAGACGTATTAGAAATAAACAGTTTTGTGAAAATGTTCTATTCATTCCCCATCTCCCTTATTCAACGGAGTCGTCTGCTGCAAACTTTCGAAAAAAAAAAAAAAAAAAAAAAAAAAAAAAAACCCTAGCCGGATGTGCTATTTGAGGATTTTTTTCTATCTCATACATACATTTTAATACTTCAAAATGTAGGTACATATGTTAATACTTGAATGTTATTCATTAAATACTATACCAACTTTAATTTTCATCTTAAATTCCAGATTCAGTCAATTAATCGGAGAATAAACAAGTTAATGTGGATCATGAGATTTATTAAAATCAATAGTTTTCTATTATTGTATTATTATTAGCTGTTTGCAAATAGCCAACTTAGCAGGATGGGAGTTTCCGTCTCTGCATGAACGACGAAGAATCGAGAAAATGTAACACAAAACGATATTACAATGTTTTTTCTCGCGGAATAGTTCCGAATTAAAGGAAGAATTGTTGGCCATAGACAAAAACAGGCACAAAAAATTGTTTCAATTCTGTATATAAATTCATACACTTTTTGATGGTACAGTAATGGAAATAGCACGGAAATAGCTTCTACAATGCTCCTTTCCGGCATTTTTTTTTTTAAATTCAGGGGGACCCGCTTGCCATGTCCAAAAATAATCATAAAAGAAAAAAAATGGATCAATTTTATGCGTAACTTCATACACTTTTCAGTGGTACAATATTGGAAATGGCACAAAAACTGCTATCACAGCGCCCTCTTCTGGCGATGTTTTTTAAATTCAGGGTGGACCTACTAGCTATAGCCAAACACTTACAATAAAAAAAAATAAAAAATAAAAATAAATAAATAAATAAATAAATAAAATAAATCAGTTCAATACTATGCATAACTTTATACTCTTTTCAGGGGTGCAATATTGAAAACGGCACAAAAATCGCTACTAAAGCGTCCCTTCCATCGCATTTTTTTTAAAAATCCAGGTAGGACCAACTAGTCATAGTCAAACATACATATAAAAAATTGGTTCAATTCTGTGCGTAACTTCACACACTTTTCGATGGGACGATTTTGAAAATGACTCAAAAATTGATATTACAGTCCCCCCCTTTTCGGCGGAATATTTCAAATTGAAAGAGGACTTGCTTGCTACCGGCAAAAAAGGACACAAAAAGTTTGGTTAAATTCCTTGCATGTCTTCATAACCTTTTCGATGGTACAATGGTGACACACGGACGTACGAACACACACATTTACAGACAGACATTTTGTAAAAATACATTAAAAAAAAAATCTCTGATTCCTAAAATGAAAAAATCCGCCGAAAACCGAAAGTCGAAAAAAATTTTGATTACAATATTTTCTTCTATTGAAGAAGGAAGAAAGTGAATATATGTAAGAATGTATAGTTATTTATATACATATTTTTTTTTTTTTTTTTTTTTTTTTTTTTTTTTTAGAAATTTGTAGAGATTGAAGTAGAAAAACAAAAATTTCATGAAGACTGAAATTGTTATTCTAGAATTAACAGCATTTAAAAAATAATGTAGAGAATATCGCGATGTTTAAAATACTATAGAATTGGTTAGTTTTATTAAAAAACTAAAAATACTTTTTATACGTTTTTAGGTGCGTTCGTAATTATGTAAATACGTAGCACCTATTGTTGTCGCTCAGTCCGTCCGTCTGTCCGTCTGTCTGTCCGTCCGTCTGTCTGTCCGTCTGTCCGTCTGTCTGTCCGCATATAACAACGCAAAAACTACCCAACCGAATCGTTTGAAATTTAAAATACATAATTATTACATAATTTTGTCGAGTCATTTCAAATTTTATGAAAATCGGATGCATAGATCAATTACAGGGGCAATCAAAAGTATTCCGTTACATTACGGTCAATGGGGAAAAGAGTTTCAAATGCATTTTAATCGTTTGAAATTTAAAATACATAGTTATTACATAATTTTGCCGAGTTATTTCAAATTTTTTGATAATCGGGTGCATAGATGAATTACAGGGACAATCAAAAGTATTCAATTACATTATAGTCAATAGGGAAAAAGTTTCAAATGTATTTTATACGTTTGAAATTTAAAATACATAGTTATTACATAATTTTTTCGAGTTATTTCAAATTTTATGAAAATCGGATGCATAGATCAATTACAGGGACAATCAAAAGTATTCCGTTACATTACGGTCAATGGGGAAAATGTTTCAAATGCATTTTAATGGTGTTGCACTCATTCGAACTTAATAAAATTTATATACAATATAAAGTACATATTATAATATACATTTTACATAATTTGTGATGCAAAGAACATTTGTTATTGATTTACAAGGTCACACAAAAGTATTCCATTACACAATGGTATAGGGAGAACATTGTTTGATGAGCGTTTTAATTGTAATTCACTATTTACAATTTTATGAGATTGATATATGAGAGTAATATTTTTTAAAACTTCGTTATCGTACGAACGCACCTCGTTTGCTACGCTTCACGTGCAATTTCCAACTTGTTATTATTCGTATGCATCAACTGATTCAGGGTATTTTAGATACTGTTGTACCAGAAATTTCGTAAATTACTGGTCGCTATATCTGAAGTTAAAATTTATTTTCATTAAATAAAGCAAAGTTTTCTCCTTACAAAAATTGTGGTACAAGCTGCTTGAAAACCCTTGTACAGGTTTAAAGTTTACAACAAAAAACATAATTAACATACAGTAATAATAAAATATTAATATGAAAAAGAAATTGAAATTAATATATTTTGTTCCAAATGTTATTTGTATTTAATGAATACAAATTTTATAATTTAATCTACTGTTTTTTAATGCTTTTATTTTTATCAAAAAGTGTAATGTCGCACTTCTTTTTACCCCCCCACATCCTTGCCACAATTTCAGGAACCCTCCCCCCCATCCAAGAATGACATCATTTATGGACGGCCCCTTCCCTTAGATCTAAGAAGGCTTTCTTTGAACGTTTTTAACAGCTTCTGAATTAGAAGCTGTTTCGCAAAATATCTATTAAAGGCTCACTTGAGAATAATAATGCTGTATAGCCAGATAAATTATATGTACATTGAAATTAATATTTTGTGGTGCGAGAGTTTTATTTATCGCATCTAATTTCCTTGTGATTTCATTGTGCAATTAGTTCAGTGCATTTAGTTTCTTTGCCGACCTCTTATCGAAATTTTATTCTTATCTTATAATAGTAGGTTTATACAGAATGTCTCAAAAAGTTTGAAACGCACTTTAATGTAGATTCTGCGTCTTTGACCTAAAATTATCCGATTTTTCGATGTTTTTGGGTTACAAAGGAACACAGGTAACACAAAGATATTGGCCAATGTCCCACCAAATACAGAGTTCGTATGCATCAACTGATTCAGGGTATTTTAGATATTGTTGTACCAGAATTCTCGTAAATTACTGGTCGCTATATCTGAAATTAACATTTATTTTCTTTCAATAAAGCAAATATCTCCTTACAAAAATTGTGATACAAGATGCTTGAAAACCCTTGAAGCATATGAATTCCGTAATATTGGCCAATATTTCAAAAATCGCTGAATATGATACGTCAAATTTGAAACATCTGCAGATTTTCACAAATATAACTTAAAATAAGTTATTATTATTATTTTATTATTTTTTTAAGTATTCAAATGAGTCTTTTCATTACACCTAACATAATATAGAGATAGTATTCTAAATATAAAATTTAATAAATTTGCTGTTATTAGAAATCGTGATTTTTTTAAAATGTCGTTATATGATTTGCATTGACCAATGTTGTAAAAATAGTATTACTATTCTAACTTTCAGAGATATCAATCGATATTTGTAAAAACAGTATTATTTTTCAGACATTTCAAAATATCGGCCGACAAGCATAGACGAAGTTGTAATTTTGACCTAACTAATCTAAACGGAAAGCTCTGAAGAACCACCCATTTCTGTGGTTTTTGTCGCATAGTAGGATGAATTGGACAAGGGATGGGTGGGGTATTCTCACTATCTCAAACAATGAACTTTTTTTAGTTTCTTTCTACATCTTTTTAACCAAAAGCAAAACCAAACGTTATTTTGATTTTTTTTTTTTTTTTCAAAGTTGCATTTTCTGAAACTCTGCTTAAAAGTGAAGTTTTTTTCACATCTGAAGTTATCAAATATTTTACAGAGTATAAAAAAACTAAGATATGTTGTAGTTATTTATTAGAAGTTTAATATTAGTAATTAAAATAAATTAATATTAACCAATATAACAAACTATTTTCTGAAGCAAAATGGCGGACAATTGAATGCCTATGTCATAAGGATGATTGGGACAATTTCAAAAGCGGATGAATGGGACTGTCTTATTTATCCTTAGAGATGTTGAAACATTTATTTATTAGCTAAAAACTACTATTATATAGTTTATAAATTAATAATTTATGTTTATTATTAGTATTAAACAGTGCAGTAACTTTGATTCGCATTTTCTCGATATTCAGATGCCACACTCTTATTTTTCAGAATGTTGTTGCAACTAGGGCATTAAAGAGAAGAAATTATCCTAGATTATTGTATGATTATCAAAAATTAAGGAATAATAATGATAAAATTAATAAAACATGAGTTTTGAACCTGACTGAAAGTTAAACTGCCGTGTAGGGTAACTTTGCACCACATAATAAAAATGATCTAAAATAATTCATTGTATAAAAAAATATTATAGTCATGGTTCTCGCTGGCTTTTGACCAACATTAGCGATTTGGCGAATAAATAAATAAATTAAAAAAAAAAAAAAACAGTCGCCAAATGGAAAGAAATGTTAGCAAAATAGATTCAGCGTAAAGCACTGAAAGATTTAATTTTAACCCCTTATTAAAATTGTTTTTTTTCTTTTTATTTTTTTTGTCTATATGTTTGTTCTAAAATAACAATTTTTTGTTATTACTTACAAGGAAGGTCTCCATACGGGCATACTCAGAAAAATCTGAAAAAATTACAGAATGTTCTTCTCATATAGTTATATATGTTTATAAAAAAAATTTCGGCGGAACTTCCTTATAACGTCCGTAAAAAAATAATAAAAATTTCGTTTATTTGGCGATTTATCTCCGGTTGGCGAAAAAACGAGATTTTGAAAAATACGCTTTTACGCTTCGAATACTTTTTAAAGAAAAAAACTTTCTATGTTCAATTTATTTAAATAAGTTTAGTTTAAGTAATTTTAGTTTTGCATTTTTACTTTACTTTAAGTGTAATTTTGTCATATACGTTTATATGTACTTATAACAAAATGAAATTAATATATTTTATCATTTTAAACACAATTTAAATTGATTAAAATTGTTCCAAATTGAAAAATACACTGTTAAAAATCTGCTGCATTTTGTTGCAACGCACTCCCTTGCGAGAAAACGGTTACTTGGCCGTGAAATGGAGCTTTCTCATTGGTTGGAATAGAGATATTATATACAAGCGGTGGAGTGCGTTGCAACAAAATGCAGCAGATTTTTAACAGTGTATGACACGGTCAATTCTCCGTGCAATGGAGCATTCTCATTGGTCAGAAGAGAGATATTCTATAAAAGTAGTGGAGTGACGTTGCAGTAAATGCTGCCGATTTTTAACAGTGAAGTCAATTAAAATCAATTTTCAGATTCTTAAAATCGTCTGCTTTTGGCGAGGAAGTGCACTGCTCGCCAAATCCCGCGTCGCTTTCAGCTTTTCACGCCAATTATTCCAAACTATTTTATTTTCTTACATATTTAATAATGTAATTCCGCCGCTAATTTTCACTGATCCTTTATTACCTACATGAGTAGTTTAATTCGTATTTTTTTCAAAAAATTCTGAGTATGCCCCCAATGGAGACCTTCCTTGTTACAAAATATAAATCAAAATATTAGCAACAGAAACTACAAAAAATAAGTACATTCTAAATGTCTCTTAAATATGTAAATGTTTCACACATTCTTTTAGCGATAAATGTTTATGAGATTTTGACTATAACCGACAGAAAAAAATAATGATTAGCCTTTGCATAGAACCTTAAGCAATGCGGTAAATGGCAAATTCAACACCACAAAATTTTCTCGGACGAAAATTCAGCAAAATTTTTCCCGATTTGGTGATTAATGCGTGTAACTTTTTGGTTTTACCGCATAGATAGAGACAAACTTACAACAGAAAAATACTTATCGTATAATCCTTTCTGTGTCTTTGGCTGTTGCTAAACTGAATTGGTGTTGAGTCAGTATCTCTATAAATAATAACGTAAATGGCACATGTTGCGATTGAAGATGAAAAGCGAAATCAATCGTACAGTAACGTGGATAAGAATGTCAGCTGTAACCACACACACACACAAAATAAAGAGCAGAAATTGCGCAATCACAATTTGGCTAGTCTTATTCTTAATTTACTCGCCAAATAAAGTAACTTGTCGCAATTTGGCGCAATGGTGAGCGCCAGCGAGAAACCTGATCATAGTTAGGAAAACTTAGAATCCCCCCAAAAATGCTTTCAGATATATAAAGACAATTTACATTTCCCAACAGCACAAAATAAAGAGCAGAAATTGAGCAATCGCAATTTGGCTGGTCTTATTCTTAATTTACTCGCCAAATAAAGTAACTTGTCGCAATTTGGCGCAATGGTGAGCGCCAGCGAGAAACCTGATTATAGTTAGGAAAACTTAGAATCCCCCCAAAAATGCTTTCAGATATGTAAAGACAATTTACATTTCCCAACAGCACAAAATAAAAAGCAGAAATTGAGCAATCGCAATTTGGCTAGTTTTATTCTTAATGTACTCGCCAAATAAAGTAACTTGTCGCAATTTGGCGCAATGGTGAGCGCCAGCGAGAAACCTGATTATAGTTAGGAAAACTTAGAATCCCCCCCAAAAATGCTTTCAGATATATAAAGACAATTTACATTTCCCAATAACACAAAATAAAGAGCAGAAATTGCGCAATCGCAATTTGGCTGGTCTTATTCTTAATTTACTCGCCAAATAAAGTAACTTGTCGCAATTTGGCGCAATGGTGAGTGCCAGCGAGAAACCTGATTATAGTTAGGAAAACTTAGAATCCCCCCAAAAATGCTTTCAGATATGTAAAGACAATTTACATTTCCCAACAGCACAAAATAAAAAGCAGAAATTGAGCAATCGCAATTTGGCTAGTTTTATTCTTAATTTACTCGCCAAATAAAGTAACTTGTCGCAATTTGGCGCAATGGTGAACGCCAGCGAGAACCCTGATTATAGTTAGGAAAACTTAGAATCCCCCCAAAAATGCTTTCAGATATATAAAGACAATTTACATTTCCCAACAACACAAAATAAAGAGCAGAAATTGCGCAATCGCAATTTGGCTGGTCTTATTCTTAATTTACTCCCCAAATAAAGTAACTTGTCGCAATTTGGCGCAATGGTGAGCGCCAGCGAGAAACCTGATTATAGTTAGGAAAACTTAGAATCCCCCCAAAAATGCTTTCAGATATGTAAAGACAATTTACATTTCCCAACAGCACAAAATAAAAAGCAGAAATTGAGCAATCGCAATTTGGCTAGTTTTATTCTTAATTTACTCGCCAAATAAAGTAACTTGTCGCAATTTGGCGCAATGGTGAACGCCAGCGAGAACCCTGATTATAGTTAGGAAAACTTAGAATCCCCCCAAAATGCTTTCAGATATGTAAAGACAATTTACATTTCCCAAGAGTACAAAATAAAGAGCAGAAATTGAGCAATCGCAATTTGGCTAGTCTTATTCTTCATTTACTCGCCAAATAAAGTAACTTGTCGCAATTTGGCGCAATGGTGAGCGCCAGCGAGAACCCTGATTACAGTTAGGAAAACTTAGAATCCCCCAAAAATGCTTTCAGATATGTAAAGACAATTTACATTTCCCAACAGCACAAAATAAAAAGCAGAAATTGAGCAATCGCAATTCGGCTAGTTTTATTCTTAATTTACTCGCCAAATAAAGTAACTTGTCGCAATTTGGCGCAATGGTGAGTGCCAGCGAGAACCCTGATTATAGTTAGGAAAACTTAGAATCCCCCCAAAATGCTTTCAGATATGTAAAGACAATTTACATTTCCCAAGAGTACAAAATAAAGAGCAGAAATTGAGCAATCGCAATTTGGCTAGTCTTATTCTTCATTTACTCGCCAAATAAAGTAATTTGTCGCAATTTGGCGCAATGGTGAGCGCCAGCGAGAACCCTGATTACAGTTAGGAAAACTTAGAATCCCCCAAAAATGCTTTCAGATATGTAAAGACAATTTACATTTCCCAACAGCACAAAATAAAAAGCAGAAATTGAGCAATCGCAATTCGGCTAGTTTTATTCTTAATTTACTCGCCAAATAAAGTAACTTGTCGCAATTTGGCGCAATGGTGAGCGCCAGCGAGAACCCTGATTACAGTTAGGAAAACTTAGAATCCCCCAAAAATGCTTTCAGATATGTAAAGACAATTTACATTTCCCAAGAGCACAAAATTTGTATAATTTATGATATCACAACAAATATTATGTATTAGAAGAGTGGAAGAAAACCATGAATATTTAGAAATAAAACAAAAAAGCTGTTTATTGTTTATATAAAACATAAAAATGCGGTGAAAAATAATTTTCAATATTTCAATTCAATAATATATACAGGGTGATTCCGAATTTTTTTTACAATAAAAGAGGGGCGACAGTACACATCAAGACAAACAATATTAAATAAGAGACCAAGGGTCCAAAACGTTTTCCTAAGGAAATAGCCGCCATTAAAGTTTAGGGACCAAAATTTCAAATAAACATAAAAAACGGAAAAATCGGGAGATTGATTTGCGGTTTTCACTAAAATTATTCTTTATGTCGGCATTTTCTTGAAATTAAATTATAAAGATAAATTTCAAAAAATGCCGATAGAGGGCGCTTTAGACTTTGGAGTAACGAACAACTATTTTTTGCCGATATTTTTTGCATCTCATTAAATGTTTTCATAAGCTTAGACTCAAACTTAAATTTTGAGCTCAAAATCTGTAGTTGGGAGTGGTTAAGTAACACAAACTGAGCTGTGTTCAGAGGGTTCAAATTTCAAATAATTATAAAAAACGGAAAAATTGGTCGATAGATTTGCGATTTTCACTAATACTATTCTTTATTTAGGTATTTTCGTGAAAATAATTTATAAAGATAAATTTCAAAAAATGCCGATAGAGGGCGCTTTATACTTTGGAGTAACGAAACACTCTTTTTTGGCGTAATTTTTTGCATCTTATTAAATGCTTTCGTAAGCTTAGACTTGAACTTAAATTTTGAGCTCAAAATCTGAATAGCTGGGAGTGGTTAAGTAGACAAACTTAGCTGTGTTCAGTGGGTTCAAATTTTAAATAATTGTAAAAAACAGAAAAATTGGTCGATTCGATTGCGGTTTTTGCTAAAACTAATTTTTAAATCAGCAGTTTTCTTGATCAATCAGTATTTTTTTGAAAATAATTTTTAAAGATAAATTTCACACAATGCCGATAAAGGGAGCCTTAGACTTTGGAGTAGCGTACAACTATTTTTAACTGCTATTTTTTTAATCTCATTAAATGCTTTCAAATGCATAGATTTAAATTTTGGGAGTGTTTAAGTAGCGAAAAATTGAATTGTGCTCGAGGAGGAAAGAGGGTTAAATTTTAACTCCTGAACACACTTTAGTTTGCGCTTCTTAACTCCTCATAACGATTCAGGATTTGAGCTCAAAATTTAAGTTTAAATCTAAGCTTCCGAGAACATTTAAAATGCTTTTGCAAGCATTTAATTAGAACCAAAAAATAATGGTTAAAATGAATTGTTGGTTACTCTGAAGTTTAAGGCTCCCTCTGACGGAATTTTTTGAGATTTATCTTTAAAAATTATTTTCAAGAAGATACTGACTTAAAGAATAGTTTTATTTTAAACCGCAAACGAATCAACCAATTTTTCCATTTTCTATAATTACTTTAAATTTGAACCTCCCCCTCTCCCTTGAACACAGTTCAGTTTGTGCTACTTAACCACTCCCTACTATTCAGATTTTCAGCTCAAAATTTAAGTTTAAATCTAACCTTCCTAAATCATTTAAAGGGATGCAAACAATAACAGCAAAAAGTAGTTGTTCGTTACTCCAAAGTCTAAAGCGCCCTCTATCGGCATTTTTTGAAATTTATCTTTATAATTTATTTTCACGAAAATACCTAAATAAAGAATAGTTTTAGTGAAAACTGCAAATTAATCGACCAGTTTTTCCGTTTTTTTTAATCATTTGAAATTTGAATCCTCTGAACACAGCTCAGTTTGTGTTACTTAACCACTCCCAACTACAGATTTTGAGCTCAAAATTTAAGTTTGAGTGTAAACTTACGAAAACATTTAATGAGATGCAAAACACACCGGCAAAAAATAGTTGTTCGTTACTCCAAAGTCTAAAGCGCCCTCTATCGGCATTTTTTGAAATTTATCTTCATAATTTAATTTCAAGGAAATGCCGACATAAAAAATAATTTTAGTGAAAACCGCGAATCAATCGACTGATTTTTCCGTTTTTTATGTTTATTTGAAATTTTGGTCCCTAAACTTTAATGGCGGCTACCTCCTTAGGAAAACGTTTTGGACCCTTGGTCTCCTATTTAATATTGTTTGTCTTGATGTGTACTATCACCCCTCTTTTATTGTAAAAAAAATTTGGAATCACCCTGTATATATATATATACAATTACAGTAACATATACTAGTACTAGTGTTAATCAAACAAGAAAAAAAGAAATCTCGAATGTACGAAATGTCAAATTTAAGTAGCTCCGCCCCGAATAACGGCTTTAAATGAAATTTTTGTATCTGGTGATTCAAGCGCTCGAATACGCCATCTGGCGGAGAAAAGATGCAACGTCTCGCTTCAAGATAGTGCCGTGTAAGGGCATTGGATTACATGCATTTTAAATTTGCTTAAAATAATTACTCTTTTGCACAATTTCAGATTTCCTGCGACATTTGTGTTCTGTCTTATATGGCGAAGTAAAAATTATATTAATTTGAATATCTAAAACTTTGAAATGCATTTACTTACAATAAAGAATTGTTTCAATGGTACTTTAATATTAGTTAAAGGGACAATTATCCTGTAGCGAAGGCTGATAGCAGCGCCTCTATAGGCAGTTTTAGTTCCCATGTTGAATTAACATGTTATATCTAATGCACACTTTCGGTATTTATATAAAATATAGTACGTGCGAATATGGAGAATTTTCGACAGCAGTACCTATAATCAGTAAATTATAACATCAGTATAACTTTGAATTGGCTCAAAGTTACACTGAAAATGATCCCATTTTCAGTGTAACTTTAAGCCAAAAATGGTAGCGCCCTCTTATTTTACAATTTATTAACTATCAGTCAATAAATAATCACAAAATATCAACACATTTACAACATTTATATGAATGCTATGCCTTATAAATGAGAATATTGTTACTTACTATAAACATTTAATTGGATTACAACAACTTTAAAACAGTATTCAAAATTATCTGGAAAACAGTACTTCACAAAAAAAGTTGGACCATACAATTAACCCTTTATTTACAGAATTATGAACTCATGAAAATTTTACATTCTAAAGCATTTTACGTAAATTGTTTAAACTAAATTAAAATTGTTTAAACTAAATTAAAACATTTACATAATTAATTAATAAATTTTTGAAGGGTTTTAGAAGGATTGAAGGATTTATTAAATTTGAATTTACAGAGATTTTGTGCAATATTTATAGCCCCACTGAAATTTTTATTTTAAATCTTTTTTTTTTTTTTTTTTTTTTTTTTTTTTTTTTTTTTTTTTTTTTTTAGTATTTTGTAGAATTGTAAAATGTACAAGTATGATGTTCTTACAATATAAATATAGAAATATTTCCGACTTGAAAATCCCTCAGCGCCAAGAAAGCTGAAAAGATACAAAGGCAAAAGAAACCATCCTTTAAAAAATATTTTTGTTTTGTGTAACCAATAATGCTTTTGGAACAAGATAAACTAATGTATCTATAACTCATTCTACACAGTATTACAACTAATTGACGTTTTAAAAGAATTTTTTAAAAAGTTTTTTAACAGTTCTTATAAATACCGTCGGTAGATAAAGGGTTAATTGCGTATAATGTAGCTAATTTATTTTCTAAAAGTAAAACATAAAAATCCCAGTTTAGATTCTTCCATTTCCAAATAGTCCAAGAGCCGACCGCATAAAACCCTAAGTCATGGAGCACAAGAAAAAATCCTGTATTTTATGGAAGAGTAGTAATAGAGGAATCTAACGATCCATGTCTGCCGGAAGCGAAGTGGCGCATAAGCCAAAAATCGATACCACTACCCGTAAGACATGGTGACGTCACTGCAACGTCGTTGTGAAGTCACATTGTGACTTTGTGACCATCGATTGTCGATGTTACGTCACGTGGCGTCGATGTGAAGTCACAGTGACTAAAATGTGAAGTCGTTATGGCCGTTTTAGAGCTTTTTTGTGACGTCACATTGTGACCACTTTGTGACGTCACAATGTGACCAATTTGTGAAAAGTGTGTCATTTGTGACTACTTTGACATTAACATTGTGACGAACTGTGAAAATTTTTTAGAAAGTCACATCTTAGTCACAATGTGGCATCACTGAGTGGTGGCATTTTCGTTAAAGATGTGATGTTACCAAAGTGACTCACAGTGACGTCATTGTGACGTCACTGTGACCATGCATGCTATGAGGGTAGCGGTTGGCTCGTAGGGTTAGCATTGTTTTTCCTGCACTCCGTCTTCCGTGTTTTCCTACTTTTGATAGTACGGCAAGCATCATACAAAACCTACGAGTGAACCACTAGTGGTACCCTTTTTTGGCTCATACACCACTTCGCTTGCGGCAGACATGGATCATTAGATTCCTCTATTACTACTCTTCCATTACATAAAAGATTTTTTCTTGTTCTCTTTGACTTAGGGTTTTGTGCTGTCGGCTCTTGCACTAAAAGTGAATCATTGGAGTTTATTAAGCCCTTTGAAGTCAAACATATTGCAAATTAGGACGTGGAGCAAAGTTACATCCCATGTTTCGAAGTCACCCTGAATGACTGTGCTCGTATTATATAGATTGTTTACTATTAAAAATTATATTGAATTTTAATTATTGTATTGTAATAAACGTTAAATAGTTTATCAAAAATTTGTTATTGAAATTTTATATAAATAGATAAAATTGTTAAAAATAGTATACATTAAATTTGGTAAATAATATTGAATTTTGAACTTGTACCGTAATTTTCGGCGTATAATCCGCGGATCAAACAATCATTTTTTGACCCAGAAAAATTTTAAAATGGAAATGTAACTTTTTAGATCATGGAAAATATTTTTTTCATTACTAAGTAAAATTTCTAGGTCAAAAAAAATTGTTTGATTCCCGGATTATATGCCGGAAATTACGGCATTTAATATCACCATTCGCATTCCCCCTACACTGTAAAAAAAAATTCAAGAGGTTACTAAAAATTTCTTAGTAAATTTGTATTCCACAGATTTTTTTAGTAACCATTACAAACTTTTTTTTTTGCAAGTGAAACAAGCATTTCTTTTGTAAACTGAACAAAAGAATTTTTTGTATAACTAACTTAAAAATTTTTAGTATGAGCCACAAAGCAAATTTTAGTAATAGGTCCAAAATTACTTTTAATAACCATTACGTGCAACCGAAGCGGAGGAGCTTCTTTTGAGCTGCATCCAGACTTCTGAAGCGGAAGATTTTCGGCAAAACCGCAATAGATGGCAGCACTAAACATTCTTAATTGCTCCGACAGGATTTTCATAATCCCTTTATTAGGGAGACTTTACAGACATTCGGGGTGTATTTGGCAGTGGCAAGTTTCGAACCCGGGACCTTTTAGCCTGGAGCCCGTTACTGTAACCACTATGCTATCAAGGTCACACCAACTGAGTTTTAGTAAGAGCTATTAAAAATATAAAACTATTAACTCTATTCGTTGCTAACTTTTTTCTAGTAATTCTTACAGATTTTCTAGTAACCGACTAAGATTACTAAAAATTTTTTAGTAATTACAAGGATCACTAAAGTTTTTTTAGTAGATCGACCTTTTTTTTTTACAGTGTAGTATAATTTCATTGGCGCAAGACACATTTAATTAATAGTAACTTGTGAATGGAAAATATTAATTAAGTCGTATTTTAAAGACATTTTTCACTTTCATTTCGTGTCTAAAACGTTTCAAAAGTCGGAAAACGGAACAGATAGACAGTCGAAGTTTGCATTGTAAGTTAAGAGTAAAGTTAAGCAGTAAAAGAAGTGATTAGCATCGCTGAGATGTAATGTAGCCATATTATAAGATCATATATCACAAATAAAACTACTTATAAATTTATAAGTATAAATTTTAATTAGGTAACATTGAATAGAGGGAAGAAAATATTCGTCCCATACATCCTTAATGATGTCTGCTATAGAAATGATGGGGACAGAAAGGTACCCTTTTTTAACTTTATAATATTTTACTGCATAATAGTAGTCTAGACTAAATATTGTGTATAGATGTAATTAAATGCTTAATGTATGAAATGTGATATATAATACAAGTATAAAAATTTAAAAAGACGTATTAGAAATAAATAGTTTCTTGAAAATTTTCTATTCATTTTCCATCTCCCTTATTCAATGCAGTCGTCTGCTGCAAACTTTGCATTCAGAATATATATATATATATATATATATATATATATATATATATATTAGCCGGATGTGCCAATCCCAAAACTTTTTCTATCTCATACATATATTTTAATATTTCAAAAAGTACTTACACATGTTAATACTTTAATATTATTAATTTAATACTACACCAACTTTGATTTTCGTCTTAAATTCCTGCTTCAATCAATTAATCGGAATAAAAATAAGTTAATGTAGACCATGATATTTATTAAAATCAGTAGTTTTCCATTATTCTGTTATCATCAGCTGTTTGCAAATAGCCAACTCAGCAGGATGCGAGTTTACGTCTCTTCGCGAGCCGATGAACAAAGAATCGAGAAAATGTTACAAAAAATATTATAATGCTCCTTTCTTGCGGAATATTTCCAAACTTGTATATAACCCCCGTCAAAAATGAAGGAATTTTGACCTGCGTTTTATTTTCATAAGATTTCATACCAACAAACAGAATGGAGATTTTATTATTGAAGGGTTTGTATTGTACAAAAGCATATTTAAAAATAATAATAGGTTTCTACAAATACAATTGATGAGGTTTTTCCTTTTCCTTTTCCTTTTCTTTTTCTTTTTTTACTTACCCATCATACGTAGTATAGGGTAAGTCTTGCAATCGTTTTGAAAATCGAAAATTTTTTTTGACGGATTTACACGTTTTGGATAGTGGAGATTCCGAAAAACACATTTTTAGAAAAAAAAAAAATTTGCCGTCCGTCTGTCTGTCTGTCTGTCTGTCTGTCTGTCTGTAAACGCTCTATCTCCCGAACGAATTGAGATAGAGACTTGAAATTTTGTATGTAGTTAGTATGTAAGAATGGGGCGAACCCTATTTAATATCAACAACCTCGATTATCCGGAACTATTTTTTTCGGACTCTCGAAAAATTCGTTCTGATGAAAGGTATATAAAAATTTTCGAATTTTTTTGTTCTAAGGACAGGACGTAAAAGGCAATAAAATAACACATATTTTGCATATAGAACAAAGTCAATCGGATTATTAGTTGCCGAGTTATTTGTAATTCTGTTTTCCAGATTCTTCGATTTTTCATGACCCTGTATTTCATTCAAATTTCAATTCAGAGGTATATTTTAATTGGAAATGAGACGCTTAATCTGATGCAGTTAATTGTTAGTTAATAGAGTTATTATTTTTGGAGTTATAAGGATGTTTCTTTTACGCAGTTCGGTACTACTTGAGTAGTTTGGCGTTTTATATAATTTGTCGATATCGGTAATCAGCAGTTCTTTAATAGAGCATTACTATGTATATTAACAATATTTAAATTTTTTTTTGTGAATTGCAATGCATTGTATAAATAGTTTTCACATGTTTTATTTTCATATACATATCCATGATGGGTAAGTATTACGGTGGCTCCCAACGACTAGTTTTTTTATTTGATATTTAATTTCTGAAATAGTTCAACAATTGGGCAAAACAAACAGCAGTATTTACCTCAACAATAATAATAATTAGCAAAATAAAACACAATTTCTGAAGATTTCAGAAAATGCTAAAATTTTAAAAAATAATAATTTTCAGTCTTACTAATGTAGTCATGATAACATCTCATATAACCATTACACTTTGAAAAAATAACATTACTTATAATAGAAAAAATTTTTAAAAATTAAGCGGATAAATGTTAACATTTTAAAAAATTAATAAAACTAAATTAAAATTCTAGCAAAGAAATCGTAATCAAATTATTCCTTCTATTTATACCTTTTGAACGATATTTTAAAATTATATAACGGAAATGTTTTAAAAATGATCTCAAATTACATTATTACTGCCGGCAATTTTAATTTATTTATTTAAACATTAGTTTATTGAAATCATTTTAATTTATATTGATGCCGGTAGATAGCACCATAACAGAAGTTTTAGTCAGCCCGAGCCTAGTTGATGAAAAAATCGTTGGTTTGAGAATCATTCTCTTTTTTTTAAACTAAACTGAAAAATGTATTTCAAAATATTTAAAGGCCTTAATACGATTTAAAAAATAGTTTAAAAGGAAAATCGGATATTAGTCCTTCTTCTTTTAATAGATTATTCAGAGTTGTTCATTTGTAGACTTGGAGTTTGTGGTTAGTGGCTAAAGTCCTGCATCGGATCGGGTTACCCGCTTTAACACGAACCCGACCCGGGTCGGATGGCACTATATTTTGTCGATGCGGTTCGGGTCGGATTGACTTCACTTTTTTATTTGCGGGTCGGGTTGGCTTTTATTATTTCGGGTTCGGGTTGGCTCTTTTACTCTTGGTTTCGGGCTGACCCAATTTTTTCTTAAAAAGACCAAAATAGTTTTTTGTGTTAAAAGTCTACATAACCGCAGAAATAAATCAGTTTCCCAAAAGAAAAATGCGCCAATTAGTAATAAATTTTTTATTTAAGAGAATCTGAAAAAATAATTTTCAGTTTACTGATGCAATTATGATAATATCTTATATATCCATTACAACGTGGAGAATAAAAAACCTTATTTTTTTTATAATAGAAAAAAAAAAATTAAAAAAAAAATTAAGGGGATAAATGCTAACATCTTAAAAAACTAATAAAACTAAATTTAAATTCTAATCCGCAACCGCTGAGTAGCACAATGGTTTCAAAAGACGTTTGCGAGTCCTTTGTTTCCCAGGATCAATGTTCCGGAAGGGCGAATGCTTAATCTTTTATAATATTCTGAAAAATACTTCTAAAATAGTTCATAGATGGCATCACTAAAGCATTGTGATGAGGATGAGACGGCGTCGGCGATAAAATACAATCGTACTCTTGGACGATAAAAACCTTATTAGTTTATATTTTTGCTGTTACTCTTATGTATCATAGAAGTATATTTGGTATAAAA
The DNA here is from genome assembly GCA_964019185.1 of Maratus speculifer. Taxonomy (NCBI): domain Eukaryota; kingdom Metazoa; phylum Arthropoda; class Arachnida; order Araneae; family Salticidae; genus Maratus; species Maratus speculifer. Next base: position 157,651,396 of record OZ025301.1, on the reverse strand, counting down.
GTATATTTGTATCATTGGGTATAATATATATGTTTTATATGAAAATATGCTGAACAAACATTATTTCAAGTGGAAGAAATTATCATTTAGCTGTCAAATTTTAACATCTGTTTTCAATTAAGCCTAACATGGCGTTTAGCTACGGTCGATTCGCAGATCAGAATGGTGCGCACCGGAATCGTTCATACATTTTTCTTCATTCGCATTTTATTATAAGTAGATTAAAGGAAGATCTGTTGGCCATAGAAAAAACATACAAAAAAGAATTGTTTCAATTCTGTAGATAACTTCATACAATTTTCGATGGTACAATGATGATTATAGCACGAAAATAGCTTCTACAATGCTCCTTTCCGGCATTTTTTTTTCAAATTTAGGGAGGATCTGCTTGCCATACCCAAAAAAATCATAAAAGAAAAAAAATTGAATCAATTTTATGCGTAACTTCATACACTTTTCAGTGGTACAATATTGGAAATGGCACAAAAACTGCCATTACAGCGCCCTCTTCTGGCGATTTTATTAAAATTCAGGGTGGACCTACTAGCTATAGCCAAACACTTACAAATATATATATATATATACATATATATATATATACATATATATAAAAATAAATAAAAAAATAAAAAAATAAATAGTAAATAATTAAAATAAATCAGTGCATAACTTTATACTCTTTTCAGGAGTACAATATTGAAAACGGCACAAAAATCGCTACTAAAGCGTCCCCTTCCATCGCATTTTTTTTAAATCCAGGGAGGATCAACTAGCCATAGTCAAACATACATATAAGAAATTAGTTCAATTCTGTGCGTTATTTCACACACTTTTCGATGGGACGATATTGAAAATGACTCAAAAATTGATATTACAGTACCCCTTTTCGGTGGAATATTTCAAATTCAAAGAGGACTTGCTTGCTACCAGCAAAAACGGACACAAAAAGTTTGGTTAAATTCCTTGCATGTCTTCATAACCTTTTTGATGGTACAATGGTGACACACGGACGTACGAACACACACATTTACAGACAGACATTTTGTAAAAACACATTTAAAAAAAAATCTCTGATTCCTAAAATGAAAAAATCCGCCGAAAACCGGAAGTCAAAAAAAATTTTGATTACAATATTTTCTTCTATTGAAGATGGAAGAAAGTGAATATATGTAAGAATGTATAGTTATTTATATACATTTTTTTTTTTTTTAAAGAAATTTGTAGAGATTGAAATAGAAAATTTTCTTTAAATTTATAGATATTACAACATAAAGATTTCAGAAAAAAACATTTCATATTAAAATCTATTGATAGTGCTAAACAAAAATGTCATGAAGACTGAAATTGTTATTCTAGAATTAACAGCATTTAAAAAATAATGTAGAGAATATCACGATGTCTAAAATACTATACAACTGGTTAGTTTTATTAAAAAACTAAAAATGCTTTTTATACGTTTTTATTATTCGTATGCATCAACTGATTCAGGGTATTTTAGATACTGTTGTACCAGAAATTTCGTAAATTACTGGTCGCTATATCTGAAGTTAAAATTTATTTTCATTAAATAAAGCAAACATCTCCTTACAAAAATTGTGGTACAAGCTGTTTGAAAACCCTTGTACAGGTTTAAAGTTTACAACAAAAAACATAACATACAATAATAATAAAATATTAATATGAAAAAGAAATTGAAATTAATATATTTGGTTCCAAATGTTATTTGTATTTAATGAATACAAATTTTATAATTTAATCTACTGTTTTTTAATGCTTTTATTTTTATCAAAAAGTGTGATGTCGCACTTCTTTTTACCCCCCACATCCTTGCCACAATTTCAGGAACCCTCCCCCCCATCCAAGAATGACATCATTTATGGACGGCCCCTTCCCTTAGATCTAAGAAGGCTTTCTTTGAACGTTTTTAACAGCTTCTGAATTAGAAGCTGTTTCGCAAAATATCTATTAAAGGCTCACTTGCGAATAAAAATGCGGTATAGCCAGATAAATTATATGTACATTGAAATTAATATTTTGTGGTGCGAGAGTTTTATTTATCGCATCTAATTTCCTTGTGATTTCATTGTGCAATTAGTTCAGTGCATTTAGTTTCTTTGCCGACCTCTTATCGAAATTTTATTCTTATCTTATAGTGGTAGGTTTATACAGAATGTCTCAAAAAGATTGAAACGCACTTTAATGTAGATTCTGCTTCTTTGACCTAAAATTATCCGATTTTTCGATGTTTTTGGGTTACAAAGGAACACAGGTAATACAAAGATATTGGCCAATGTCCCACCAAATACAGAGTTCGTATGCATCAACTGATTCAGGGTATTTTAGATATTGTTGTACCAGAATTCTCGTAAATTACTGGTCGCTATATCTGAAATTAACATTTATTTTCTTTCGATAAAGCAAATATCTCCTTTACAAAAATTGTGATACAAGATGCTTGAAAACCCTTGAAGCATATGAATTCCGTAATATTGGCCAATATTTCGAAAATCGCTGAATATGATACGTCAAATTTGAAACATCTGCAGATTTTCACAAATATAACTTAAAATAAGTTATTATTATTATTATTATTATAATTTTAAAGTATTCAAATGAGTTTTTCATTACACCTAACATAATATAGAGTTAATATTCTAAATATAAAATTTAATAAATTTGCTGTTATTAGAAATCGTGATTTTTTTTTAATGTCTTATTTTTAATATATGATTTGCATTGACCAATGTTGTGAAAATAGTATTACTATTCTAACATTCAGAGATATCAATCGATATTTGTAAAAACAATATTATTTTTCAGCCATTTCAGGTAATTTTTTCCAGGTATTTCTAACAAACAAGCATTAATAATTTGCACTCCATAGACTGCTATGCTAAACACCGCCAGTAAATACCGCCAGCAGACGAATTTTAGCCTCGAACTCAGCTTGTGTGCATAAGGTCCATTTTTTGTTATTACTTAGAAAATATAAATCAAACTATTAGCAACAGAAACTATTAAAAATAAGTACATTCTAAATGTCTCTTAAATATGTAAATGTATCACACATTCTTTTAGCGGTAAATGTTTATGAGATTTTGACTATAACCGACAGAAAAAATTAATGATTAGCCTTTGCATAGAACCTTAAGCAGTGCGGTAAATGGCAAATTCAACACCACAAAATTTTCTCGCAAGGAAATTCAGCAAAATTTTTCCCGATTTGGTGATTAATGCGTGTAACTCTTTGGTTTTACTAGATAGATAGAGACAAACTTACAACAGAAAAATACTTTTCGTATAATCCTTTCTGTGTCTTTGGCTGTTGCTAAACTGAATTGGTGTTGAGTCAGAATCTCTATAAATATTAACGTAAATGACACATGTTGCGATTGAAGATGAAAAGCGAAATCAATCGTACAGTAACGTGGATAAGAATGTCAGCTGTAACCACACACACACACAAAATAAAGAGCAGAAATTGCGCAATCGCAATTTGACTAGTCTTATTCTTAATTTACTCGCCAAATAAAGTAACTTGTCGCAATTTGGCGCAATGGTGAGCGCCAGCGAGAAACCTGATTATAGTTAGGAAAACTTAGAATCCCCCCAAAAATGCTTTCAGATATATAAAGACAATTTACATTTCCCAACAGCACAAAATAAAGAGCAGAAATTGAGCAATCGCAATTTGGCTGGTCTTATTCTTAATTTACTCGCCAAATAAAGTAACTTGTCGCAATTTGGCGCAATGGTGAGCGCCAGCGAGAAACCTGATTATAGTTAGGAAAACTTAGAATCCCCCCCAAAAATGCTTTCAGATATATAAAGACAATTTACATTTCCCAACAACACAAAATAAAGAGCAGAAATTGCGCAATCGCAATTTGGCTGGTCTTATTCTTAATTTACTCGCCAAATAAAGTAACTTGTCGCAATTTGGCGCAATGGTGAGCGCCAGCGAGAAACCTGATTATAGTTAGGAAAACTTAGAATCCCCCCAAAAATGCTTTCAGATATGTAAAGACAATTTACATTTCCCAACAGCACAAAATAAAAAGCAGAAATTGAGCAATCGCAATTTGGCTAGTTTTATTCTTAATTTACTCGCCAAATAAAGTAACTTGTCGCAATTTGGCGCAATGGTGAACGCCAGCGAGAACCCTGATTATAGTTAGGAAAACTTAGAATCCCCCCAAAATGCTTTCAGATATGTAAAGACAATTTACATTTCCCAAGAGTACAAAATAAAGAGCAGAAATTGAGCAATCGCAATTTGGCTAGTCTTATTCTTAATTTACTCGCCAAATAAAGTAACTTGTCGCAATTTGGCGCAATGGTGAGCGCCAGCGAGAACCCTGATTACAGTTAGGAAAACTTAGAATCCCCCAAAAATGCTTTCAGATATGTAAAGACAATTTACATTTCCCAACAGCACAAAATAAAAAGCAGAAATTGAGCAATCGCAATTCAGCTAGTTTTATTCTTAATTTACTCGCCAAATAAAGTAACTTGTCGCAATTTGGCGCAATGGTGAACGCCAACGAGAACCCTGATTATAGTTAGGAAAACTTAGAATCCCCCCAAAATGCTTTCAGATATGTAAAGACAATTTACATTTCCCAAGAGTACAAAATAAAGAGCAGAAATTGAGCAATCGCAATTTGGCTAGTCTTATTCTTAATTTACTCGCCAAATAAAGTAACTTGTCGCAATTTGGCGCAATGGTGAGCGCCAGCGAGAACCCTGATTACAGTTAGGAAAACTTAGAATCCCCCAAAAATGCTTTCAGATATGTAAAGACAATTTACATTTCCCAAGAGCACAAAATTTGTATAATTTATGATATCACAACAAATATTATGTATTAGAAGAGTGGAAGAAACCATGAATATTTAGAAATAAAACAAAAAAGCTGTTTATTGTTTATATAAAACATAAAAATGCGGTGAAAAATAATTTTCAATATTTTAATTCAATAATATATACAGGGTGATTCCGAATTTTTTTTACAATAAAAGAGGGCGACAGTACACATCAAGACAAACAATATTAAATAAGAGACCAAGGGTCCAAAACGTTTTCCTAAGGAAATAGCCGCCATTAATGTTTAGGGACCAAAATTTCAAATAAACATAAAAAACGGAAAAATCGGGCGATTGATTTGCGGTTTTCACTAAAATTATTCTTTATGTCGGCATTTTCTTGAAATTAAATTATAAAGATAAATTTCAAAAAATGCCGATAGAGGGCGCTTTAGACTTTGGAGTAACGAACAACTATTTTTTGCCGATATTTTTTGCATCTCATTAAATGTTTTCATAAGCTTAGACTCAAACTTAAATTTTGAGCTCAAAATCTGTAGTTGGGAGTGGTTAAGTAACACAAACTGAGCTGTGTTCAGAGGGTTCAAATTTCAAATAATTATAAAAAACGGAAAAATTGGTCGATAGATTTGCGATTTTCACTAATACTATTCTTTATTTAGGTATTTTCGTGAAAATAATTTATAAAGATAAATTTCAAAAAATGCCGATAGAGGGCGCTTTAGACTTTGGAGTAACGAAACACTCTTTTTTGGCGTAATTTTTTGCATCTTATTAAATGCTTTCGTAAGCTTAGACTTGAACTTAAATTTTGAGCTCAAAATCTGAATAGCTGGGAGTGGTTAAGTAGACAAACTTAGCTGTGTTCAGTGGGTTCAAATTTTAAATAATTGTAAAAAACAGAAAAATTGGTCGATTCGATTGCGGTTTTTGCTAAAACTAATTTTTAAATCAGCAGTTTTCTTGATCAATCAGTATTTTTTTGAAAATAATTTTTAAAGATAAATTTCACAAAATGCCGATAAAGGGCGCCTTAGACTTTGGAGTAGCGTACAACTATTTTTAACTGCTATTTTTTTAATCTCATTAAATGCTTTCAAATGCATAGATTTAAATTTTGGGAGTGTTTAAGTAGCGAAAAATTGAATTGTGCTCGAGGAGGAAAGAGGGTTAAATTTTAACTCCTGAACACACTTTAGTTTGCGCTTCTTAACTCCTCATAACGATTCAGGATTTGAGCTCAAAATTTAAGTTTAAATCTAAGCTTCCGAGAACATTTAAAATGCTTTTGCAAGCATTTAATTAGAACCAAAAAATAATGGTTAAAATGAATTGTTGGTTACTCTGAAGTTTAAGGCTCCCTCTGACGGAATTTTTTGAGATTTATCTTTAAAAATTATTTTCAAGAAGATACTGACTTAAAGAATAGTTTTATTTTAAACCGCAAACGAATCAACCAATTTTTCCATTTTCTATAATTACTTTAAATTTGAACCTCCCCCTCTCCCTTGAACACAGTTCAGTTTGTGCTACTTAACCACTCCCTACTATTCAGATTTTCAGCTCAAAATTTAAGTTTAAATCTAACCTTCCTAAATCATTTAAAGGGATGCAAACAATAACAGCAAAAAGTAGTTGTTCGTTACTCCAAAGTCTAAAGCGCCCTCTATCGGCATTTTTTGAAATTTATCTTTATAATTTATTTTCACGAAAATACCTAAATAAAGAATAGTTTTAGTGAAAACTGCAAATTAATCGACCAGTTTTTCCGTTTTTTTTAATCATTTGAAATTTGAATCCTCTGAACACAGCTCAGTTTGTGTTACTTAACCACTCCCAACTACAGATTTTGAGCTCAAAATTTAAGTTTGAGTGTAAACTTACGAAAACATTTAATGAGATGCAAAACACACCGGCAAAAAATAGTTGTTCGTTACTCCAAAGTCTAAAGCGCCCTCTATCGGCATTTTTTGAAATTTATCTTCATAATTTAATTTCAAGGAAATGCCGACATAAAAAATAATTTTAGTGAAAACCGCGAATCAATCGACTGATTTTTCCGTTTTTTATGTTTATTTGAAATTTTGGTCCCTAAACTTTAATGGCGGCTACCTCCTTAGGAAAACGTTTTTGACCCTTGGTCTCCTATTTAATATTGTTTGTCTTGATGTGTACTATCACCCCTCTTTTATTGTAAAAAAAATTTGGAATCACCCTGTATATATATATATACAATTACAGTAACATATACTAGTACTAGTGTTAATCAAACAAGAAAAAAAGAAATCTCGAATGTACGAAATGTCAAATTTAAGTAGCTCCGCCCCGAATAACGGCTTTAAATGAAATTTTTGTATCTGGTGATTCAAGCGCTCGAATACGCCATCTGGCGGAGAAAAGATGCAACGTCTCGCTTCAAGATAGTGCCGTGTAAGGGCATTGGATTACATGCATTTTAAATTTGCTTAAAATAATTACTCTTTTGCACAATTTCAGATTTCCTGCGACATTTGTGTTCTGTCTTATATGGCGAAGTAAAAATTATATTAATTTGAATATCTAAAACTTTGAAATGCATTTACTTACAATAAAGAATTGTTTCAATGGTACTTTAATATTAGTTAAAGGGAAATTAAAGGGACAATTATCCTGTAGCGAAGGCTGATAGCAGCGCCTCTATAGGCAGTTTTAGTTCCCATGTTGAATTAACATGTTATATCTAATGCACACTTTCGGTATTTATATAAAATATAGTACGTGCGAATATGGAGAATTTTCGACAGCAGTACCTATAATCAGTAAATTATAACATCAGTATAACTTTGAATTGGCTCAAACTTACACTGAAAATGATCCCATTTTCAGTGTAACTTTAAGCCAAAAATGGTAGCGCCCTCTTATTTTACAATTTATTAACTATCAGTCAATAAATAATCACAAAATATCAACACATTTACAACATTTATATGAATGCTATGTCTTATAAATGAGAATATTGTTACTTACTATAAACATTTAATTGGATTACAACAACTTTAAAACGGTATTCAAAATTACCTTGAAAACAGTACTTCACAAAATAAGTTGATCATACAATTAACCCTTTATTTACAGAATTATGAACTCATGAAAATTTTACATTCTAAAGCATTTTACGTAAATTAATTGTTTAAACTAAATTAAAACATTTACATAATTAATTAATAAATTTTTGAAGGGTTTTAGAAGGATTGAAGGATTTATTAAATTTGAATTCACAGAGATTTTGTGCAATATTTATAACCCCACTCAAATTTTTATTTTAAATCTTTTTTTTTCTTTTTTTCTTTTTTTCTTTTTCTTTTTTTTTTTTTTAGTATTTTGTAGAATTGTAAAATGTACAAGCATGATGTTCTTACAATATAAATATAGAAATATTTCCGAATTGAAAAATCCTCACCCCCGCTCCCTCAGCGCAAAGAAAGCTGAAAAGATGCAAAGGCAAAAGAAACCATCCTTTTAAAAATATATTTGTTTTGTGTAACCTTTTGGAACAAGATAAACTAATGTATCTATAACTCATTCTACACAGTATTACAACTAATTGACGTTTAAAAAGAATTTTTTAAAAGTTTTTTTAACAGTACTTATAAATACCGTCGGTAGATAAAGGGTTAATTGCGTATAATGTAGCTAATTTATTTTCTAAAAGTAAAACATAAAAACCCCAGTTTAGGGTCTTCCATTTCCAAATAGTCCAAGAGCCGACCGCATAAAACCCTAAGTCATGGAGCACAAGAAAAAAATCCTGTATTTTATGGAAGAGTAGTAATGAAGAAATCTAATGATCCATGTCTGCCGGAAGTCAAGTGGCGCATAAGCCAAAAATCAACACCACTACCCATAAGACATGGTGACGTCACTGCAACGTCGTTGTGAAGTCACATTGTGACTTTGTGACCATCGATTGTCGATGTTACGTCACGTGACGTCGATGTGAAGTCACAGTGACTAAAATGTGAAGTCGTTATGGCCGTTTTAGAGCTTTTTTGTGACGTCACTTGTGACCACTTTGTGACGTCACAATGTGACCAATTTGTGAAAAGTGTGTCATTTGTGACTACTTTGACATTAACATTGTGACGAACTGTGAAAATTTTTTTAGAAAGTCACATCTTAGTCACAATGTGACATCACTGAGTGGTGGCATTTTCGTCACAGATGTTGTGTGACCAAAGTGACTCACAGTGACGTCATTGTGACGTCACTGTGACCATGCATGCTATGAGGGTAGCGGTTGGCTCGTAGGGTTAGCATTGTTTTTCCTGCACCCAGTCTTCCGTGTTTTCCTACTTTCGATTGTACGGCAAGCATCATACAAAACCTACGAGTGAACCACTAGTGGCACCCATTTTTGGCTCATGCACCACTTCGCTTCCGGCAGACATGGATCATTAGATTCCTCTATTACTACTCTTCCATTAATAAAGGATTTTTTCCGGGCCCGGCCCGTCCTATTTAAATTTTTATGTCTTAGACCCAGCCCGGCCCGTACAAAAATCAGCGAATACAGGCCCGGTCCGTTTTGGCCCATTACAATTTTTACGATTTCTAAAAAAATCAGATTTTTATCATATAACTAAGATTCCTTTAAAGAATACTGCATACATATCTATGGAATGATTTTACAGTGTATTTTACAGCAAATACACATTAACAACATTAATGATTACTTAGATTCTAAGGCTTTCAACATTCGAATAAAGATTCATTAAAAAATTAATATGGCTTAGAATAAAAGAAAAAAGAAAGAAAGCTAAAAACATCGTTAATTTTGAAGCTGTTTAATAAAAGAAGGTTTATAAATATATTTCTATATCATTTTATTATAGATTTCAAATCCAAATTCATTCTTAAATTCAAAGAAGCTCCTTTCTGATACATTTCTACATTCATTTTTTTTTCTCAGAAACGCATAAGATTAGCAGATATCTTTATTCAGAAACTATATAATCGAATGGTGTTATCCATTTTTTGATACAAGCAATTTAAGAATACTGCAAACAAATAAAATACTGTTATAATTAGCGTTTTGAATAGAGTTTCCGGAAGCAATAGCAAGGGAAGGGAGAAAAACCTGCAATCATTTTAGAAACTATTATATCTCAACAAGGTTATGCAAGTTATACAAGTATTTTATTTACCAAAAATGAAAAACGCTATTCGATTCCAAATCCCTTCAATAGTTAGGCTTATCACTTTTATACTTTTACAATTTAAAATTAATCAGAAAATGTGTCAAACTTTCGCATTATATAGAAATTAATTTAAAAATCATCAAGAAGTATATATCCGAAGACTAAGCTAACATAAGTTCTTTATCGCTGTTAATAATTTTACAAATCATGTTTTCTGCCAATAATTAAGTCTAGTACCGGTCCGGCCAGTCTATATGTAGAAAAATAATGCAAGCGTGATTTCGGACCGGCATGAGTCAGCTAAAAAAATATTAAAACACGTTACACATAATGTAATTCTCCGATGCCGATACACTGTGCTTTTTTACTTTCTTCTATCTTTACAAGAAGAAAGTATTGGATTCATGAAAATTTTCGACTTCCGGTTTTCGACGGATTTATACGTTTTAGAAGGTCCTGAATACGTTTTGACTATTTTTAGAAAATGTCTGTCTGTGAGTCTGTCAGTCTGTCTGTGAGTCTGTGTGTCTGTCTGTGAGTCTGTCTGTACGTGAAAAAAAATTTGTGGGCGCTCTATCTCAAGAACTAATGCTCAAAATTTAATAAAATTTTATATTCAGTTAGACCTTGATATGAATTAGTGCCTATTGGTTTTTGGTGAAAATTGGCCTGCAGGTGGCGCTGCTATACTACGTTTTTCATGATTTTCAAGATTGTTATATCTCAAGAACTAATGCACAGAATTTCACCAAACTTCAGATTCTGTGACCCCTTGATATACATAGACGCTGATAAGGTTTTGGTGTGAACTGCCCTATAAGTGGCGCTGCGATGCTACATTTTGCACGATTTTTGCGATAGCTATATCTCAAGAACTAATGCAGAGAACTTCATCAAATTTTAGTTTCTTTTACACTAGAATATATAACATAATTAGACGCTGATTACATTTGGTTATTAACCTTGCAACAGGTGGTGCAACTATGCTGCATTTTGCACGATTTTTCCGATAGCTATATCTCAACAACCAACGCACAGAATTTCATCAAACTTCAGATTTCGTTACAAAATGACATATAACATAATTACACGATGATTACGGTTTTTTTTTTATAAATCCTTCAACTGATGGTGCTTCTGTGCTATATTTTACACGGTTTTTTTTAAACTAGCTATATCTCAAGAACTAATGTACAGAATTCCATCAAACTTCAGATTCTTATACACCATAACATAATTAGACGCTTTTTTACGTTTTGACATAAGTTGTCCACGATATGGTGTTGCTGTGCTACGTTTTGCAAATTTTTTGTTATAACTATAACTCAAGAACTAATGGACGGAATTCCATCAAATTTCAGGTTCTGTTAGGTCTTGACATCAATAGATGCTTATTAGGTTTTAGTATAAATTACCCAACATGAGGCACGACTAAGCTCATTTTCTCAGAATATTAATTAAATTTTACGTGTTAGGCTTTTCGGATACCAGAATCTCATTAGTCTTGGTCAAATGTTCGAGGAAATTCGATAGTGGGTAACTTTGGGGTCACCACGTTTTTTGTTTAAATATTAAAATGTACTTATAAGATAGAAGAAAGTTTCGGGATTGACACATCCAACTAGTTTATTGATGTTGCCAAACCAGTATGGTCACATTTATACTTATTCTCGTTGAAAATAGCTCATATTTTAACGTTTCTGCTTAAATCTTCAGAACGGGCCGCAGGCCCGAAATTTTTTTTTATCGGCGCGTCTGGCCCGTTCAATTTTTTTGCCGGCCCGGCCCGTTGAAAAAACTATTCTAAATCTGCCGGCCCGGCCCGGCCCGCGGGCCGGGCCGACAGATTTAGGACGGGCCACGGGCCAAGCCCGGGCCCGTGCAGACCTCTAGATTGACTTCACTTTTTTATTTGCGAGTCGGGTTGGTTTTTATTATTTCGGGTTCGGGTCAGTTTCGGGTTGGCTCTTTTACTCTTGGTTTCGGGTTGACCAATTTTTTCTTAAAAAGACCAAAATAGTTTTTTGCGTTAAAAGTCTATATAACCGCAGAACCAAATCAGTTTCCCAAAAGAAAAATGCGCCAATTAGTTATAAATTTTTTATTTAAGGGAATCTGAAAAAATAATTTTCAGTTTTACTGATGCAAATATGATAATATCTTATATGTCCCTTACAACGTGGAGAAAAAAAACCCTTATTTTTTTATAATAGAAAAAAAAATTTAAAAAAATCAAGGGCATAAATGCTAACATCTTAAAAAACTAATAAAACTAAATTTAAATTCTAATCCACAAACGCTGAATAGCACAATGGTTTAAAAAGACGTTTGCGAGTCCTTTGTTTCCCAGGATCAATTTTCCGGAAGGGCGAATGCTTAATCTTTTATAATATTCTGAAAATAACTTTTAAAATAGTTCATAGATGGCAGCACCAAAGCATTGTGATGAGGATGAGATGGCGCCGGCGATAAAATACAATCGTGCTCTTGGACGATAAAAACGTATTAGTTTATATATTTGTTTTTACTTTTATGTATCATAAAAGTATATTTGCTATAAAAGTATATTTGTATCATTGGGTATAATAAACATGTTTTATATGAAAATATTCTGAACAAACATTATTTCAAGTGGAAGAAATTATCATTTAGCTGTCAAATTTTAAGATCTGTTTTCAATTAAGCCTAACATGGCGTTTAGCTACGGTCGATTCGCAGATCAGAATGGTGCGCACCGGAATCGTTCCCTACATTTTTCTCCATTCGCATTTTATTATAAGTAGATTAAAGGAAGATCTGTTGGCCATAGAAAAAACATACAAAAAAGAATTGTTTCAATTCTGTAGATAATTTCATACACTTTTCGATGGTACAATGATGATTATAGCACGAAAATAGCTTCTACAATGCTCCTTTCCGGCATTTTTTTCAAATTCAGGGAGGATCTGCTTGCCATAACCAAAAAAATCATAAAAGAAAAAAAAATTGAATCAATTTTATGCGTAACTTCATATACTTTTCAGTGGTGCAATATTGAAAATGGCACAGAAATTGCTACTACAACGCCTTCTTCTGGCATTTTTTTTTCAAATTCAGGGTGGACCTACTAGCCATTGCCAAAAACTTACACAAAAAATTCGGTTCATTTCTATGCATAACTTCAAACACTTTTCAAGAGTGCAATATTGAAAATCCCTGTCGGCTTGGCCTATAGGTGGAGGTAGATTTCGTTAAGTGGTCATTTCAACAGCAAAAAATAAAATGTAATTAGAGAAAAACTCAGTTTAAGAATTTTATTTGGCCGCTTTTGAAGAAGTTTTAATTTCCTTTTTCTGTAAGAGCCAGTTTTATCAGAATCATCTTAAGCTAAATTTGGCTCAAATGCCCACTCTGAAAGCATTTTTTTAAATTATATTCTGACTTTATGAAAAAATTGACCAATATGGTAATATAATTATATGGTAAATTCCTAAATAAGAAAAACTGCCAAATGAATTCATCTGAGAGCAAAAATGGTTTTAAAAAGGAGTCATAAAATAAGCAATTTGTTATTTAAATACATCCTCCAATCTTCAATCACGATCGCTTCAGGAAATTTTGTTCATAATAGCTACTTTGACAGCATTTAAAAAATGTATTTGGCCTTTATCGAAAAACTGAACAATACGACACATTATATAGTTTCTAAATCAGAGAAACTGTCAATTGGATGCATTTGAGAGCAAAAATGGCTTTAAAAATGAGTCAATAAAATAAGCAATTTTTTATTTAAATACATCCTCAAATCTGCAATCATGATCACATCTTGAAATTTTGTTCAAAATGGCTACTTTGACAGCATTTTTTGAAATATATTCTGCTTTTATCAAAAAACTGACCAATACGGCACATTATAGAGGTTCTAAATAAGAGAACTTGTCAATTGGATGCGTTTGAGAGCAAAATTGGTCTTAAAAATGAGTAATAAAATAAGCAATTTGTTATTTGAATACTTCCTCAATTTTTCGATCACAATCGCTTACCGAAATTCAGTTCAAAGTGCCTTATTTGGCAGCTTTTTAAAAAATATATTCTGCCTTTATCGAGAAACTGGCCAATACGTCGCATTATATAGTTCCTAAATAAGAGAACCTGCCATTTGGATGCTTTTAAAATCAAAAATGAATTTAAAAATGAGCCATGATATAAGCAGTTTGGATTTGTGGTTTTTTTCTTCAACTCCTACTTTTATTTAATGTATTTTTGCTATTAGAATTGGTCCTATAGAAAACTTGTCAATATAAAAGTTGTAGATATTATTGAGTAGATGTAAAATAAATTTAATCGGATTTGATAACTTAAGAATTGACGAAGTTATGGATTTTTTTCTTTTTCCACCCCCTTTTTCTTTTCGTTTTTAATTTTTTTATCGGTAAGAGTTGGTCATATCAAAAACTTGTAAATACAAAAGTTTTAGATAATATTTAGAACATTTGTAAAAAAAAAATTAGTTGGATTTGATATTTTGGGAATTGACAAAGCTATACATTTTTTAACTCCCAAAAACCCTGTTTTTTTCGCTCCTTGACTCCATTTTTAGGTGCGCTCGTAATTATGTAAATACGTAGCACCTATTGTTGTCGCTCAGTCCGTCCGTCCGTCTGTCCGTCTGTCCGTCTGTCTGTCCGTCTGTCCGCATATAACAACGCGAAAACTACCCAGCCGAATCGTTTGAAATTTAAAATATATAATTATAACATAATTTTGTCGAGTCATTTCAAATTTTATGAAAATTGGATAGATAGATCAATTACAGGGACAATCAAAAGAATTCCGTTACATTACGGTCAATGCAGAAAAAAGTTTTAAATGCATTTTAATCGTTTGAAATTTAAAACATATAATTATTGCGTAATTTTGTCGAGTCATTTCAAATGTAATGAAAGACGGATGCATAGATCAATTACAGGGACAATGAAAAGGATTCCGTTACATTACGGTCAATGGGGAAAAAAGTTTCAAATGCATTTTAATGATGTTACACTCATTCGAACATAATAGAATTGGCATGAATCTATGAAATATATACTAAAATATGCATTCTGTACAATCTGTGATGCAAAGAATTTTTATTATTAAATTACAGGGCCACACAAAAGTATTCCACTATATAATTCTACACGGGGAAACATGGTTTGGTACGTGTTTTAATTATATTAAACTATTTCACATTTTATGAATAAGATGTACGTTGCTGAGGTGTAATAAAAATTACTTCCTGCATATTTACAGAAACGTAAAGATTTCGACTACTATACTGTATCCGGAGTACGCTATACTATATCAGGAAGATCTGAATATTTTTAAAACTTCGTTATCGTACGAACGCACCTCATTTGCTACGTTCACGTGCAATTTCCAACTTGTTAACTTTATCAAACATCTGTCATCAGAAACTTTTGGCCTATTTATTAGAAGTAGAAAAAACTTTAAACTGATTAGATATCTATTTTATTTAAGAAATTACGGCGTTTTATCGGTTTTCGCAAAAACCCTCCCTATTTCCACCCCCTTGGTTCGATTTATCCCAATAACGAACTTGACAGAGATTTTATGCCCCTTGATTTTATGTATCAGTTTGAAAGAGATTTGAGCAGAATTGGAGAAGTTATCGTGTCCATAAAAAAGTGATATAGATCGATCGATCGATAGATAGATATAAACTTTTTTACTGATTGTAGTTTTGGGGTCTAGAGGTCATGATCGGCGTAGATCTGCAAAAATTTTTCCGAAATTCTAACATAGGAGCGACTGCAATAGGTAGTCTTTCATACGAAATTTACCTAAAATGGCACAAAAATCGCTATTACTGCGATCCCTTCCATCGGATTTTTTTTTTTTTTCAAATTCAGGGAGGATCAACTAGCCATAGCCAAACACATATACAAAAAAATTGGTTGAATTCTGTACATAACTTCACACACTTTTCGATGATACGATATTGAAAATGGCACAAAAGTTGATATTGCAGTTCTCCCTTTTGGCGGAATGTTTCAAATTGAAAGAAGGCCTGCTTGCTACAGCCAAAAACATACACAAAAAATTCGGTTAAATTCCATGCTTATCTTCATATCCTTTTCGATGATACAATGGTGACACACGGACATACGGACACACACATGGACAAGCATGACATTTTGTAAAAACATATTAAAAAAAAAAAAAAATCTCTGATCCCTAAATCGAATAAATTCGCCGAAAACCGGGAATCGAAAAAAAATTTCGATTACAATACTTTCTTCTATTGAAGATAGAAGTATATTTCATAGATGCATGTTCTTTTTATTATGTTCAAAAGAGCATTATAAAAATGCACTTAACATTAACATTATAAAAATGCACTTAACATTAACATTATAAAAATGCACTTGAAATTATTTTTTCTTAACTTTTCGCGATAAACCAATTGGTTATTTAAAAATATCCATGGAACCCCAATTATCCGAAAATTTCTATGGAACTCCGGTTAACCGAAAATGCTTTGGTCCCATGGTTTTCGGATAACTGGGGTTTTACTGTAACTTCAAAATTTAATCTACTGGCTTTCAGTGTTTTTATTTTAACCAAAATGTGTCACATCACATTTTTTTCTTACCTCCTCCCATCCTCTTGTCACAAACTGTCACGATTTCACGAACCCCCACAGGGTTGTACTGGCATAACAGAGAGGGCGGTGGCAAAATGGATAACAAAGGCGCCGATTGCCTTACAAAAGGGCGCAAATCCTTACACACACACACACACACATATATACACACATACTACATAAATTATGTGTAAAAAGCACATTGAAAATAAAAATATATACGCTAAATGTTGTAGCAAAAACTTTATTCCTAAATAAATATCTGGGCCAACATAATATTATTTATTGTAGAAATGTAATATACACAACAATAGTTTCCTGCAAAACATTGCACTTAAAAAAAAAAAACTTGATATTAGACAGGCGTTGCCAATTTAGTGGGTTTTTTTCCCCACCATACTTATTTTAAAAATCTACCTCTGATTTCGAATTCCACTCACCTTATTTAATGACATTAAAAAAAGCCCAATGGCGCCAACTTATATGGATCCATTTAGCGGGAGCCTACCCAATAATTTGATATCTCCATCCAACAATTATTAACTAATCAAGGATACGCCTTATCATAATGAACGTGCATCCAAAAATTGAAGCAAATCGGATAATTCTGCGTAAAAGCCGTTTATTTAATTTAAGGAGAGTTATCCTCCATTTCCCCCTCTATACTTAGCCATTAAACCCTTAAAACTATTCAGGGATTCACCTTATCAGAAGGAACTTATACATCGGACAATTCTGCATAAAAACCGATTTATCTAATTTGAGGTGAAGCAATTGCCCGCCTACCCTTTTTAATAAGCAAAAGAACACCATAACTAAATAGAGATACGTCTTATCATAATGAACCTATGTTCAAAATTCGAAGCAAATCATTTAATTCTGCGCAAAAAGTTATTTATTTAATTTAACCCCTTAACTGGTTTGTCTAAACGACGTTCGGGCAAGACGAATTTGCTTATTTCATCATTTAAAGCTTTTTGACACCACTATTTTTTTAAAGAAAATTTTCATACTATTGAAAGACGGAAATGTTTAGACTAAATTTTATGAATATTTTATTTAAATAATAGTGGTGTGAGTCCGCTATTTTCAAGTTATTGAACGGAAAAGAATTAACCAGTTAAAGGGTTATCACCAAGTCCTCCCCTTTATACGTGGGAGGGGGGGGGGGATGAGCGACACGTATATGTGCCGCAAAAAGGCTTACGAATCCTTGTTTATTCCCACCGGTAAAATTATACTGTAAAATTTGACTTATTTAATTGGAGCATATTCTCAATTTGATAAGCCACAAATATCTGTTTTTAAAAACCGGTGACAATACATTTAAAATTTCATAAAAGGCTCCCGTCCCGAAGGGGTTACGCTCTTAAAACTATTCAGGGATAAAATTTGAAATACATCGGATAATTCTCCATAAAAACCGATTTATCTCATTCCGATTTCATATAATTCGATAAAATATTTTGAAAGTTATTTTTACAAGAGGCGCTGAAAAATGATGACGAAGGGCGGCATGATTACAAAAACCGATATTAGTTTTTTTAAAGTTATTTTTGTAGAGGCGCCGATAAAAAAGTCTGGCCAATAGCGCCACGATTCCAAAATCACGATATTAGTTTTTTTTTAAAAGTTATTTTTAAAGAGGCGCGGAAAAAGATCTAAACAAAGGCGCCATGATTACAAAAAACATGATGTTAGTTTTTTTACAGGTGTTGATAAAGTCTGACGAAGGGTGCCATGTTTCCCAAAACACGATATTAATTTTTTGAAAATTATTTTTACAAGAGGTGCTGAAAAAAGCTGACCAAGGGCGCCATAATTACAAAAACTGATATTAGTTTTTCAAAAGTTATTTTTGCAGAGGTGCCGAAAAAAATCTGACCAGGGTCGCTACGATTCCGAAGACACGATATTGATTTTTTTTTAAATTATTTTTAAAGAGGCGCGGAAGAAGATCTAAACAAGGGCGCCCTGATTACAAAAACAAGATATTATTTATTTATTTATTTTTATTTATTTATTACTTTTTTTTACAGAGGTGTTCATAAAGTCTGACCAAGGATGCTATGTTTCCCAAAACACGATATTAGTTTTTTGAAAGTTATTTTTACAAGAGGAGTTGAGAAAAGCTGACCAAGGGTGCCATAATTACAAAAACCGATATTAGTTTTTTAAAAGTTATTTTTGTAGAGGCGCCGAAAAAAATTTGACCAGGGGCGCCACGATTACAAAAACACCATATTAGTTTTTTGAAAGTTATTTTTAAAGAGGGGCTGAAAAAGATCTAAACAAGGGTGCCATGATTACAAAAACATGATATTAGTTTTTTTAGGTTATTTTTACAGAGATGTTGAAAAAGTCTGATAAAGGGCGCCATTTCCCCCCCAAATACGATATTAGTTTTTTGAAAGATATTTTTACAAGAGGCGCTGAAAAAAACTTGTCCAAGGGCGCCATAATTACAAAAACCGATATTAGTTATTTAAAAAGTTAATTTTTTAGAGGCGCAGAAAAAAATCTGACCAGGGTCTCTACGATTCCAAAAACATGATATTAGTTTTTAAAAACTAATTTTTAAAGAGGCGCTGAAAAAAAGATACAAAAAAGGGCGCCATGATTACAAAAACATGATATTAGTTTTTTTAGGTTATTTTTACAGAGTTGAAAAAGTCTGACGAAGGGCGCTATGTTTCCTAAAACACGATGTTAGTTTTTTGAAAGTTATTTTTACAAGAGGCGCTGAAAAAAAACTGACCAAGGGCGCCATAATTACAGAAACCGACATCAGTTTTTTAAAAGTTATTTTTGTAAAGGCGCCGAAAAAGATCTGACCAGGGATGCCACGATTCCAAAAACATGTTATTAGTTTTTTGAAAGTTTTTTTTTAAGAGGCGCTGAAAAAGATCTAAACAAAGGCGATTACAAAAACATGATATTAGATTTTTTTAGGTTTTTTTTACAGAGGTGTTGATAAAGTATGACCAAGGGCGCCATGTTTCCCAAAACACTATATTAGTTTTTTGAAAATTGTTTTTATATAAACACTGAAAAAAAAAATCTGACGAAGAGCGCTATGATTATAAAAACTCGATATTAATTTTTTGAAAGTTATTTTTACAGGAACGCTGAAAAAAACCTGACCATGGGCGCCATGATTGCAAAAACTAATATTAGTTTTTAAATGTTATTTTTGTAGAGGCGCTGAAAAAAAATCTGACCAAGGGCGCCACAATTCCAAAAACTTAATAGTATTTTTTAAAGTTATTTTTAAAAAAGCGCCGAAAAAAATCTGAGCAAGATCGCCATGATTACAAAAACATATTATTTTTTTTTTATAGTTAATTTCATAAAGGCGCTAAAAAATCTCAACAAGGGCGCCTCTGACAATGGGACGAATTAAAATGAAAATCTCGTTTTTTAAATTGGCATTCCACCTATTTTCTCCGTCGTTTGTATTTCCACAAAAAACAGAATAAATATAAAACTACAGCGCAGCCACCTATGCGCTAAATATTTGACAGAAAATATGCTAAATCTGTCATTACTTGTAATTTGCCAAATGAAAATATTTGGAATTTTATGCCTTTTAGAATGTACAACTTAAAATGTCTCCATTAAAATAAATAAATAAATAAAATAAAAACGTGACGAGGGGCGCACTGGGCACTTGCCTCGTTGCCCGGTGGGCCAGTACGACCCTGAACCCCCCTTCCCCCCTTCAAGCTTGAGATCATTTATGGACGACCCCTATTGTGTTTTTCTATTTCTTATTTTTAATAACTTCTAATCAATTCGAATAAATATAGAAACAGAATGCAAATTTGTTGAGTTGAATACATATTCATGTGCAGAAATGCGCAAATGTGTATCTCTTCACCGCTCGCATTCCAACACTTGCCGGCTTCCGCAAGTCCTGTAATCCGCTTACAGGGCTTATATCGAACCGCGGATACCGAATCCTTACTGCATGCTCAATGTATAGGTTGTTGCTACGTTGTTCGCATATTTTTTTTCACATTTTTTTCTTTTGTTACATAATTTCTATCCTAATATCATATTTTTTGCTATCGAGTATTGAAACAGGATTGGGAACAATCTATAATTAGGTAGTATAGAAAATACGAGTGTTTGAAATACGTCTGTATTATGTATTTTAAACCGATAAAACAAAGTTGGTGATGTTCGTAAAAATTTTCCAATTATTTTGTTACATAACTCCTAACACTGTATTTTTGCTATCAGGTCAATGCTCGAAAGGAAGATTGAATCAGGATAAAAAATACTTGTATTTGAAGTACATTTGTATTTTAAATCGACAAAACAAAAATATATTGGAGATGTGTTTTTTTGGTTGTGTGTGAATTTTCTAAGTATTTTGTTACATAATTCTTAATATGGTATTTTTTGCTATCGGGTTAATACTTGAAAGGAAAACTGAATCCAGGTGGTAAGTCGTTTGGGTATGACAGTATCGTATCGAAAATAAATGTATTTGAAATACATTTGTATTTTGCATTTTAAACCGACAAAACAAAAGTGTACTGGATATGTGTTTTTTGCAATAATTTTCTAAGTATTTTGTATAATTCCTAATGTGGTATTTTTGCCAGAATATCAGTACCCGATAGCAAAATTAAGTCAGGATTGAAAGTAGTTCAGGGATGAGCACTACTGAAAATACGTGTATTTGAAGTACATTTGTACTTTGTATTTTAAATTTGAAAACAAACGTATTTTAAAGATGTGCTTCATAATAATTTTCTAGCTTTTTTCTAGCTAGTCAATACCCGACAGGATAATTAAATCAGGATTGACAGGAGTTCAGAGATGAGCCGTATCGAAAATACGTGTATTTGAAGTACATTTGTGTCTTGTATTTTAAACTGACAAAACAAAATTATTTCAAAGCTGTGCTTTCTAATAATTGACCAAGTACTTTGTTTCATAACTCCTAATATTTTATTTGTTATGGTGGGAATACCCGATAGACAAATTAAATCAGTAATGACAGTTCAGAGATGAGCATTATCGAAAATACTTGTATTTGAAATATATTCGTGTTTGTATTTTATACTGATAAAACAAAGTTATTTTAAAGAAATGCTTTATAATTTCTAGTATCGTATTTTTTGCTATGGTATCGATATCCGATAGCAAAATTAAATCAGCATTGACGGCAGTTCAGAATTGAGCAATACTGCAAATACTTGTATTTGAGATACATTAGTATTTTCTATCTTATACGGAAAGATCTATATATCTATCTAATGCATGGATTTTCATCAAATTTGAGATTTTCTTAGTCCCTGATATAAAAGAGTATTCTTTAGTTTTTTGTGTAAATCGCTCAACACGTGGCGCTGCTACGCGGTATTTTTCATGATTATCGCAATAGCTCTATCTCAGAAACTAATGCACCGATTTTCATCAAACTTCAAATTCAGTTAGTACCTCATATAAATTAGCATTCTTTAGTTTTTAATGTAAATGGCTCAACAAGTGGCACTTCTATCCAGGTTTTTTACGATTTATGTGATAATTCTATCCCGAATACTAATACACGGATTTCCATCAAATTTCAGATTCAGTTAGAACTTGAAATAAGTTGTTACACATTAATTTTTGGTGTAAATTACCAAACCGGTGATGCAGATATGTTTCATATTTATAGAAGTATTAACGTGTATGACATTGGAAAAAGTTTTGGGATTGCCACATCCGACTAGTTAACTTTGGCGGCAAAATATCGAAAAATTGCCTTTTTTATTTTAAAACAAAAATTTTCGATTTTTCCGTTGAGAATTGAATGTTAAAGAGACATTATTGCTTGACCCTCAAAGGATTAACAGTACAAGAATGAGGTTTTTTTTGTCTTAGTATAATAGGATATACAGGGTGTTTCGCTACCAGACCGACAAACATTGAGGGGTGATAGTAGACATAAAGACAAACATTATTAAATAGGAAACCATGGGGCGCAAACGTCTTCTGTAGGAGCTAGGGGCCATTAAAGTTTAAGGTCCAAAAATTCAAACGATGATAAAAATTAGAAAAAAGGCTCGATTTGTTTGCGGTTTTCTCTAAAATCATTCTTTATATCACATTTTTTAATTTTTTTTAATTTTAAAGGTTAAGTTCAAAAATTGTCGATAGAGGGTGCTTTAGACTTTAGAGTAACGAACAAATACTTTTTGCCGTTCTTTTATTCATGGGGTTGAAATTATTCTAAAGTTTAGATTTTAACTTAAATTTTAAGCCCAAAATCGGAAACATGGGGATCGGTTAACTAGCGAAAATTTAACTGTGAACCGAGGGAGAGATTTTAAACGCTCATAAATATTGGACAGATTAATCGATTTTGTTGCGGTTTGCGTGTAAATCATTCCCTTGGTAATTATTTTATTCAAAATGATGCACAGCTTTCATGTCCTCATTTTTTGATAGAGGGCGCTTCCGACACATATCCGACATTTCAATGGTATTACTCCATGGGTGTTTTACTACCAGACCACCATCTTCCAGGAAGTGTAAGGGATGCAAAGACGACTCGGAATCACACAAGAATGTAACGTTGAAAATTGCATTTTGCATGTTACGTTTAAAAAAAAGCAGAGAAAACAACAGAAACAACCAGAGAAACAGCAACATGTTAAAGTGACAGAACAAAGTTTATTTAAATGTTTTACTGCAAAAGGTGTTCGAAATTACGACCAGAATATGTCCGGCAAACTACTTGACAGCAATAGTAGATGGCGCTGCGATTTTCTTGCGGTAGATGGCGCTGAACGGTAATGCGTGTGAAAGTTTCTCTCTCGTTGCGCAGCTCTATGTGGTTCGAGCACGATCGGACTCTTCCACATTTTACCAATGATTTTCACCGATACCTCAACGTAACATATGGACAGCGGTTGATAGGTCGTGGTGTCTCGGTTTATTGGCCTGCCAGATCACCGGACCTATCAAGTATGAGCTTCTTCTGCTGGGGTCACATGAAAAGTTGGGTGTATGAAAGTCCCGTACCATCAATTAAAGTCTTAGCAGCTCGTATTTCTGTAGCTTCCGGAAATCCATCAAATATTCCAGAAATCTTTCAAAGCGTGAGGAATTACATGCGACGCCGCTGTCAAGCATGTCGAATTACTTCTGGTCGTAATTTC
The DNA here is from genome assembly GCA_964019185.1 of Maratus speculifer. Classification (NCBI taxonomy): domain Eukaryota; kingdom Metazoa; phylum Arthropoda; class Arachnida; order Araneae; family Salticidae; genus Maratus; species Maratus speculifer. Next base: position 157,627,608 of record OZ025301.1, on the reverse strand, counting down.
GAACATCTTTTCTAGTAAAACCTTTAAATAAACTATTTTATGTCATATTAACGTGTTGCTGTTTCTCTGCTTGTTTCTGTTGTTTTTTCTCTGCTTCTTTTAACCATAACTCGCAAAAAAGACATTTGCAATGTTACATTCCTATGTGATTCCGAGTCGATTTCGCATCCCTAACACTTCCTGGAAGTATGATAGTCTGGTAGTAAAACACCCAGGAGTAATGCCATTGACATGTCGGAGATATGTTTGAAGCGCCCTCTATGAAAAAATGAGGACACCACAGCTATACGTCATTTTGAATAAAATAATTAACAAGGGAATGACTTACACGCAAACTGCAACAAAATCGACTAGTTTGTCCAATGTTTATGAGCGTTTAAAATCTCCTCCTCGGTTCACAGTTAAATTTTCGCTAGTTAACCGATTCCCATGTTTCCGAATTTTGGCTTAAAATTTAAGTTAAAGTCTAAACTTTAGAACAATTTCAACCCCATGCACAAAAGAACGGCAAAAAGTATTTGTTCGTTACTGTAAAGTCTAAAGCGCCCTCTATCGACAATTTTCGAACTTACCCATTAAAATTAAAAAAATAAAAAATCGTGATATAAAGAATGATTTTAGAGAAAACCGCAAACAGATCGACCCTTTTTCCTAATTTTTATCAGCGTTTAAATTTTTGGACCTTAAACTTTAATGGTCCCTAGCTCCTACAAAAGACGTTTGCACCCCATGGTTTCCTATTTAATAATGTTTGTCTTTATGTCTACTATCACCCCTCAAAGTTTGTCGGTCTGGTAGCGAAACACCCTGTATTTGCTAAATATAATTTATGGGACCGAAACTCCGTACAAAAAAACTAAATTTCATGTTTTTTAAGAGATGTTTTTATTGATCTAAATAGATTTTAAAATACTTTTTTAACTCGTTTAAAATATTTTTACTATTGGAATTATACCTTTATGCCTGACAATTTAAGAATTAGCCATTGGACACGCGAGTAGATACCCTGCATGAAACGATACGTTTCGGACATTCAGTTGTTTAACCCATTCGTGCCCAGCATCTTTTGCGTTAATTTTATTTGGTTGGCACCACTATTTTTAGAAGTTTTAAGTTTAGTTCATTAATCACGAAAATGCATCATTTAAATGAAATAGTTATTGCTTTTCTTTTTTACCGGTGTCAAAAACAGTGCTGAATGCACCTTTTGAAGCGTCCCTAAAAAGGGACGCTAGGCACTAATGGGTTAACATCTATTTTACTTTACTATTTATGAGTGGGTATTTTTACTTTCTTTTGTTTATCAGAACCTGTTTTCACTTTCTTCTAACTTTGGAAGAAGAAAATACTGAATTCGTGAAAATTTTCGATGGATTTATATGTTTTATGAGATCTTGGACACGATTTGATGTTTTTTAGAAAATGCCTGCCTGTCACTCTAACACTTTTGCGAGTCGCTATGTAAGAAAAATTTTGTAGGCTCTCTATCTAGAGAACTAATTAACGGAATTTCACAAAATTTAGTTAGATCTCGATATGAACGGGGGCTGATTAGTTTTTGTGTAAATCACTTAACAGGTGGCGCTGCTATGCTGCATTATTCACAATTTTACGTTTAATCAATTTCATAAAATGTGAAATTGTTTAATATAATTAAAACGCACCGCAAATAGTTTACTCTTATACCATTATGTAATAGAATACTTTTGTGTGGCCATGTAAATTTAATAACAAATACTCTTTGCACACGGATTGTACAGAATGTATATTTTAGTATATACTTCATAGATGTAAATAAATTTTATTATGTTCGAAGGCATAAGGCAGAAGGTAATAGCATTAAAATGCATTTCAAACTGTTTTTTTTTCTCCGTGTGCGCAATGTAACGGAATACTTTTGATTCTCTCTGTAATTAAACTATACATCCGATTTTCATAAAATATAAAATGACATGACAAAATTATGCAAGAATTATATATTTTAAATTTCAAACGGTTCGGTTGGTTAGTTTTTGCATTGTTATATGCGGTTTAGACAGGCGGACGGACTGAAAGATGACTATAGGTGCTACGTATTTACATAATCAAGAACGCAGCTAAAAATGTGAAAAAATAATAGGTATTGCGTACCATAAAAGAACTATATGTGACACCGAAGAAGTTACACAGAATGCCATAATGAAAACAATGAGTAAAATCTGTCGTCATTCGTTGCATCATTCTTGGGTGAAATCTCACTCGTGGTGTCATATAGCTATCAATCATCTATAGAGAACAGAAATTTACGTCATTGTGAAGGTACGTTTCATATTTAGATGAAAGCAGGATAATATCAGTGGCGGATCCAAGGGGGGCGGGAGGTCACGGGGGTCATGACCCCCTCATGAAAGAAGAAACTTTTTAAAGGAAATATAAAAAAGGAATGCATATTGAATTCTTTCAATGAAATATATATTGAATTCTTCAAATTTATCCCTTGCTTAGCAATGAGAATTTTTTTAATTCTTTTAAAGCTGTAGTTAAACCCAAAGTAGATAATTTCTGTCATAACCATGAAATATTTTTCAATCTTAGACTCAATATGCATTTATTCAGATCAAATGTGATTGATTAATGGTTTCAATTTTTCAATGAAGGTAAGAAATCTTTCTTAAAATCTCGGTAAAATGCAGAATTTCAAACTGAATTTTAAACCGTGACAGCCAATAGCTCCCTAATGATGGCTTTTTGTAACTGTTAAATCCTAAAATTTTCTATAAAAGGCTGTATTTCTTGAATGAATACTTAATTTTATCAGAAAATGAAATGATCTTCAATTTCTTGTTATTAGCAGTTTCAATTCAAATATTCACTTTCTTGAATAGCATGTATACGTTCATACTTTAAGTAGTATTAATGTAACTTTTTTGTTATGTATAAAAATAAAAATATCAGAAATTTAGCCATTTTTGGTGTGGCGACAATCTTTAATATAAAAATTGCTTATTAAGAGACGTGACCCCCCCCCTAAAAAAAGGAGCCGTGACCCCCCTCTGAAGGGAGGTCAGGGGGATCCGCCCTTGGATAATATACATAATATATTGTTGCACATACAGTGAAACAAAAAATAGTGTTAGTATTGCTATAGTCATATACCGATACTCATAGTATTTTTTGTTAGAAACATGTTATTGTTATAGGCAAATAATTGCTATTCACAGGGTACGATCGCTGACACGGAATGCTAAGGAATGCTATACTTGAATCGGGGTTACCAGTCCGATACCCTTTTTCATTCAGACATTCCGCATTAATACCACAATTTTTAAAAAGTAACTTTTATTTTATTCAAGGAGAGGCTCTAATGCTTCGAGATAAAACTTTCGATATTTCAAATGATGTATTTAACATACTAAAAGTGTCGTCCTTAACGGTTTCGTGGTATTATTAAATATATTTTACTCGGGAGCGCAACGCTACTGTAAGACTTTAAACTTTTCTCCAAAACTATGTTTTTCAATCTGGACAAGCATTTTTTTCAAGAAATATTAGACCGCTTTACTTTATTTTTTTTATGGAAAAGAAAGGTAGTTGTTTTTTTCTGGAGCTTATACCATCGAACCTGTATACCAGCTGGATTTTATACAAAAAAAAAAAAAAAAAAAAAAAAAAAAAAAAAAATGCTATTCGTACGAAACTTTATTCGCAACTGATAGACATAAAACTATATTCGCAAAACATGTATATTTAATGTCTGAATTTAAAAATATATTAAAAGATTGAAAAAAAAAATAAACTAAGACAGACTTGAATGCATATAAAAAGTTAAATTTTATATACAAAAAAATAAAAAATTCTAACAAACATATAAAAATACAAAAGATATACGTTTCGCTAAGCAACTCGCAAGACATCATAGTATTTATTTATTTATTTTGTAAACAAATTTTAACTTTTTCAATGCATTCAAGTCTGTCTTAATTTATTTTATTCAATATTTTAATACACTACAGTCGGCTCTCGTTAATTCGAACTCGTGGGGACCACAAGAAATGTTCGAATTATCCAGAGTTCGAATTATGGATAGTATGTGAGGAAAACGTGTTTAAACGGGTACTATTACAAATTTATTAATATTACAGTATTTTTAAAATTTATTTCGTCCGTTATCATTAGAATATGACTTAAGGGGGCTCAGGGGTTGATCGATACGGAAAAACATGTAAACAGAGCTCTCTCTTTGAGTCTATATAAAAACAAAAATATTCAGTGTAATTAATTTAAACTTTCTGATATTTTAAAGGTATGTTTTTAGTCTTATAAAATTATAAAATGAAGTACTTCAATGTAATATAATAAGAAATATAGCAAAATTTATGTAACACAATTTTCAAAAAAAAAAAAAAAAAAAAATACGTGTTATATCACCAACACCAAGATATCTTAAAGTTGAATTGATTTAAGAACCTGATTTTTGCTTTAAAAGGATCAGGAAACTTTACACTATAGAACGAATTAAGGATATAACAATCACTCGAAAAAAAAACATTATTAAAAAACTCTCAAACTTAAAAATAAAAAAAAACCCCTAAAAAATACAACTTTTTTTGCATTAAAAATACTTAAAATATTAATTTATCTAAACTATATTAATTTATCTAAACTATATTAATTCATTCTCTAGATAATAATGTTATATGCATGCAAAAAAAAAAAAAAAAAAAAAAAAAAAAAAAAAAAAAAGCCATTTCATTGAATAGTTTCTTAAAAATCTTGGTGTTAGTCGTCAAAAATCAAGTTTTGAGAAAACGCGACTTAAAGTTGAAATTATATGGTTGCGGCAATGAAAGTGTTGATACATAAATATTTATAACTCCGTTAAAAATGCAAATATTTTTATGCAGTTTTTTGCATTGAGTTAAGAATTAAATTAATAATCAAATTAGATCATTAAAAAATCGATTTTTTGAAAAGTTTTCAACCCCTGAACCCCCTTAAACCATCGTGATTATGATTTCTTCAAATAACTATATCTGAAATTTCCTTTCGGTTGATTGAGTGGTTAGGTCGCTACAGGTGCATATATAGAGTACGTTCGTTTATGACCATCCTGTACTTTAATTTACATCACTAATGGCAATATTATCTGCGATTAATCATAGCGAAATAAACTGTAAAAAATTAGTGGTGTCCAGAGCATTTGGAGTCCCGAATTATACGGCACAACTTACCAAATTAGTGGTAAGTAAGATCTACCTTTCGAGTTCAGAAGTTAAAATTAAGCGAATAAAAGTTGTTTAAAGTTGAAGCATTCTTCTTGCTACATACTAGGGGTCTTTTGCAATTCTACTAGAAATATTAAACATCGTAAAATATATATAATAATAGCAGTTGAGAGTAAAATCAACATTACATTATAAATTTTAATTTTTTTTCACTCTGGCGTATTAAAGAAATCGGAAGGTGCACGTTAAACGTAGCAAATAAGATGCGTTCGTACTATAACGAAGATTTGAAAATATTCAGTTAGTTAAGAATTAATTGAGTAAGAATTAATTGAATAATCAAACTAGATCATAAAAAAAATCGATTGTTTGAAAAGTTTTCAACCCTTGAGCCCCTTAATATTAAATTAAACGATATAAACACATTAACTAGTTAAGGGATTAGTAACAAGCACAATTGAAGAAAGATTGTCATTAACGGGCAGGTGGGCATTCAGAAAGCGGATATCAAATGAATGGGATTATATGTATACTAGTTTCCAAACAATTTTTGACAAAAGTGAAAGAAAAAAAATTATTTTGAGTATCTGAAGTCCGCTTGAAAGAAAAAATGAAAAATTGGAAGTCTGCTTAGTTCGAATTAAATGAATTCAAGAGAAAATGAGTTCGAATAAATGAAAATTTTTAACGTTATTCTGCTGTTGAAAATTTCGGGACTTCATATCTAGTTCGAATTAAGGGTGTTCTTAACTGATCCGCTCAACAAGCGAAAAACGTTTTTGACACATTTACAAATTCATTTTTTAACAGGAAGTTATAAAATTTTAATGCCTGACCAAGGTTCGCACACTCCTTGGAATTTCCAAGGACTCTGGCACCACTATTAAAAATAAGAAAATATACATTTAATTTTTAAACCATGACATTCGCAAACCCCACCTTTATTCACAGATTTTACGATATTTTTCTGCAGCGAGAAACACTTCGAAAATACTCTTAAAATTTAGTGGTACAACTGTGCGAGCTCTGCTGACTATGAAATCGATTTCGAATTGAACTTATTTTTCCATTTTATGATAATTAAATTACTTATCGAGTTATAAGCTATTTCGATGACGCAATCACCCGTTTTCCTCCTCCTTTTCGACCGGTTTTTCTGTTTTCGTCGGGAAATATGCTCAAAAGTGTCAACTTTGAAGGCTTGTTATGAAAAATCTATTATGTTTTTTTAAAAAACAAAACAATGAGTGCAGTTAGACAGTTTCTGAATAACAACACCTGCTATTTTCATACATTTCCGAACAAAAATAAATTAATGCATGTGTCACAAAGTTGCCCTTTTTGATTTAAGAACACCCTTAAGCGAAGATTCGATTTATCCGATTTCGAATTAACGAGAGTTGACTGTATATGTCTTCTCTTTATTCATAACTCCATTATTTCAATGCCGGTAAAATTTTAATATCTGATAGTTTTACCGGTATTAAAATTAATATTATTAATGTTAAAATTAAATATTAAAATATGACAGGAGTTTTGCATCAATCTAATATTAAAGGTTCGAAACAATCAAATGGCCAGTTTAAAAAAGGCGATATTATTACGAGTCGTGACAATTTACGGAAAATAGTTTTTTTTTTTTTTTTTTTTTTTTTTTTTAACGGGTTTTCCCTAAATATTTTTGCTACATAAGTTTTCCTTGTAACGTCAATAGGATATTTTAAACAGTGAATGAATATATCACACGACCAATGCTATAACATCATCGCTCACAGTAACAACAGTATACGTCCTTGGATAAAGTCCTTTGAATAAGAAAATCAAGACAAACATTCTGAAAATTTTTAAAGACAATATTGTTGAAAAAAAAAAAAAAACCATTTAGAACATGCATTATGAAGAATTCAAGTGAACTTTTATTATTAACCTCATCAGCACGGTCGTCATTTACCGACATTTAAATTTTTAATATATCAATAATTATATAATCTATTTTTTCTTTTATAATCCAAGAATCCTACTATTGTACAAAGCAAATGCTACGACTAAAATTTTCTGTACAATAAATGAATAAATAAATAAATAAATATAAAAAGAAAAAAAGAAAAATAAATAAATAAATAAATGTAAAAAATAAAAAGAAATAAATATAAAAAAATAAAAACCATACTACCTTATATGCAGTTCTGCCACAAGCGACTGTTTTTATATTCTATTAGCACCACTATTTTTAAAATACAAATTTTGTTGTATATTTTTCTTGCTAATCTCGGCAAACTGTATCCGAAATATTTTATATAAAAAAAGTTGCCAGATAGAATTTAAAAATAGTCACCAGTGGCAGCCCTGCATAAGGAATATATACTTGACACTTGTCTTGAAGGTGTTAGAGATAAACATTTTAAGGAACATATATCGTATTTCATCACTGAAATTCTGCACTGAAATTTTTCACACCACATCTTTATAAGCATTACCAGGTCCTGGCCCTGAATAATTAAAAAAAAAAAAATATATAAACTAAATAGCAGATCAGCTTAGATCATTGACAAACAGGTGAAGGGAAGGCTATTTACTTCTCCTTGGATTTAGAATTAAATTTATTTTTCTTTTTCGGCTTTGATTGCAGATATTCTAATGGGAATAATTTCACTGGTAGCAAAATTACCAGAGTTCCCTGATTCTGAGAAAAGATTACACACAGAAAATAAGAATGGCAAAAGAATATCCGTTGCTAAATTGCTTTATATGTTCCTATAAACAAACGATAAGTTCTATGCACACTGCATTTTATTGAGAACCTCGTAGCACATTTCATTGATGTATATCAATTTCGATATGTTTAAAATACTGTAGTATTAAAATATACGTCAAACGATTTATCTTCACTGACTTTAATATAACGCAATTTATTTTGAGGAGTCCTGTAAATGAAAACAAAATGCTACACACTTCATTTTTAATATGCCACAGTAAATCCCAATAACGTGTATCAATTTCATGCCAATCGGACTTTACGATACCTCTGCGTGTTTACGTGTGTTGAATTCAGACATTTTTCCCCAGGCGGGAGGGGGGGGGGTAGAGACATTACAGAGTTCCGGAGAAAATTACACTTTTTGACCATTAAAAAACAAATTTTCTTTCAAATTTTCCCTCATCCACCCCCTGAATTCAGGATACATAGCCGGACGGACAAATTGAATTCACGAACATTTATAACTATTTTGGAAAGTGTTAAAAACGGTGTTAAGATGCAAACATGCCTAAAACGGAAATTGTTTCTAAACCTTGCAATTTCCTCTTAATGGGTTTAACGAGCTGAAAAATATCACAAGAATATTTTTATTACAAGATCTTATTGTTTGAGGGGGAAAAGATGATTTCTTGTAAATGGTATTTGATTAATCCCTTGTAATCCAAGGCGCGGTGGGGTATATTGTATCCCGTCTACAATTAATGAATATTTGCAAAAAAAAAAAAAAATAATAATAATAATAATAATGAAATTTTACTTTTCTAGTTTAAATCATTTGAAACATTTTAATTTTAGTTAAAAAAGTGTAATTTATTTATTCCATGTCTTAAATCATCTGCAATAAAATCTGCTATATCGAAAGTACCGAATACCAAGATTATTATTTTCTGTATCTTATACGTATTAATAATCATTAAAAATAACCAGATCGTTTTGTTTAAAAATCTTTAAGAGAAAAACATTCTAATAACATCTAAAAAAAAATCTTTTTTTTTTTTTTGTGGTCGACCAGTAAAATTACAATTGGGATCAATATGATACGATTATGTCTTAGTGACTTCCGCTTTCTAATCATATGGGTTTCATCATAATGCCAGACACTATTTTTCCCACGACATTCACGTTAATATCTGACCATATTAATTTATCTCAATAAATTTACATTGCCTCAGTGACGCAGACAGAATTCGGTTCAAGGGGGGAGGGGGGGGGGCTAAGTTTTTGATAAAGGTGATTGCCGGGTATTTAAATTGCTGATTAAGAGAATCAGTACTAATTAGAATATTCACAATATAATATTTAAATTCAAAGAACATCTATGTGGCAGGAAATCAACAATTTCCTGCATAATACTTCTCAGAAAAGTGATTTAGTAAAAAAAAAAAAAACAATATTTACTTAATTAGTCCATGCAATATGCACATTTACAATTTTAAGTAGAATTTTTGCCGTTTCATTGAATCACTTTATTAAATGAAATCTGATTCAATAAAGCGGCAGATTCCGAAATGCTCCAAAACATTTAAATATTAAGTTTGGTTTTGATTCATAAGCGGCAATTATAGCGATCTCTTTTAACTCTGGGAGGAGTTTTAATCCCAAAACCATCCCCCGTGGCTGCGCCACTGCATTGCCTACAGGTTCACTGTGAAATATGACGGAACTGTGAGTTTACCTTTCCATAAAAAAAGGAAAAATCATGCTTCAAGCATAGATTAGGAAATATTTTCCAACATATTCAGAATAATGTAATTAAACTGCACCATTTTATAAGTTAGAATATTATATATAATTCAACAATATGGAAATGTATTTTCTTTTACGCAGGCAATAGCTTGTAGTAAGCTTGTACCTAAGCAATGTATAGCAGTTTTGTTATACGAGAAATAGTTTAACATAATTAAAATATGCCGAAAATAAGATCTCCTCCCTTCCCTTCACTATACCATTAAGTAACGGGATTCTTTTGTGTGGCCCTGTGAACGAATAATAAATATTCTTTGTGCAAAATGTTCTACAAAATGTATATTTTAACACCCTTCATATTTCATTGTTTCGACGGTTGTAACATTATTAAAAAGCAACTGAAACTATTTTATCTCATCGACAGTAATGCAACGGAATACTTTTGACTGTCTTTCCATTTGATCTATATATCCAATTTTACTAAAATTTGAAACAACTCAACAAAATTCAGCAACAAATATACATTTAAAACTTCAAAGAATTCGGTTGGGTAGTTTTTGTGCTATTTTATACGGAAAGATGGACCTATTAGACGACGACTATAGGTATTATGTATTTATATAATTAGGGACGCACTTAAAAAACCGCTAAATTTAAAAGTGGATGCCGAAACTGAAAACGCATTTCCAGCCATTATCACTCAAAGACAGTATTGTAACCTTTTTTTTTGTGTGTGTCCCTATAAATGGATTAAAAATGCTATGAATGTCCTGTTCTAACGTAATCATGGTGAAATTCTGTTATTTATTTCAGTTCCAATACATTTGCAATATCGCAATGCCATAATGTAATGGAATAGCGTAAGGCCATAATGTAGTGGAATTCTTTTGGGTGCCCCTGTAAATGAACTATTAATCCCACATACTTCATATACAATACCAAACATGCCTAGGGGATTATATATAAGGTTTACCGATTGAATGAAAATCCCAGTATATTTGCGGAAGTTAGAGCATGGACAGACGGACAGACAAATCGAATGCATAAACACTTTTGAACTTTGTTGGAAAGAGTTAAAAAGGAAGTTTTTTTACAGAGAACAACAAAAAAGCATATTTCAATTTGGAGACTACGGGAAAAAAGTGCATGTATGTATATAAATTTGTTAAACAAAACTACAAAATTTGTTAAATTAAACTTAATTCAATCAAATTATAAATAATTAGCCATATCCTATTCTGTCATTAATTTCTTGAGCTCTATGACGTACATAGCATATGTCGTGCTGTTTTGGTCATTTTCGACAATGCCCTACAAAACATACATTCTGGTATCTGACTGATTTTTACTTTTTTATATCTTCACAAGATTGTATTGGATTTGTGAAATTTTTCGAATTACGGTTTTTGGCGGATTTACACGTTTTAAAGTTCAAAGATAGAAAGTGTCTATCTGTGAGTCTGTGTATCTATGACTCTGTTTGAATGTGATAAATTTTGCTGGCGCTCTATTTCAAGAACTAATGCACGGAATTTGATAAAATTTTATATTCAGCTAGTCTCTGATATAAATTGATACTGATTAAGTTTTAATGTAAATATATCAACAGGTGGCGCTGCTAAACTGTATTTTTAATGCTTTACGTAACAGCTATATCTCAATAACTAATGCACGAATTTCTATCAAACTTCTGACTCAGTTAGTCCTTGCCATGAATTGATGCTGTTTACATTTTGGTGTAAATTGCTCAGTAGGAGGCGATGGTATGCTGCATTTTTCACGATCTACGCAACAGCTCTATTTCAATAACTAATGAACGAATTTCCATCAAATTTCAGATTCAGTTAGTCCTTGATAAGAACTGAAGTTGCTTGCATTTTGCTGTAAATCGTTCAACAGGTGGTGCTGCTATGCTGCATTTTTTATGATTTCCGCAATAGCTCTATCTCAAGAATTAATTCACCAATAGTTAATTAGTTAACGCGTAATTACTCATTCTTAGTTTGTTCGTGTTTCTTTATCTGCTATTTATTCGGACGTTTGCTGTTTCAAATAACAATTAAAATGTCTTAACAAAATGGATGATCTCAGCGAATAGAATCTTGGCTGGGGTGCTGTCCAGATAGCTCAAATAATACAGCATTTACAATTACTTCCAAGGTTTCTAAATTCGAATTCCAATCTGAATATATTTTCGCCCAGATGAAAAATTTATTATTATTATTATTTATCCATTTCGGCTTGGCTAGAAATAGAATTTCCAGGTTTGGGTCGAATATAAGTCCACGCGCACTAAAAAATAATAAAAGCTTTTGCTTATTTTCAAATAAAATTATTCGTAAATTCTGCTGTCATTTAAATATTTCAACATTTTCGTAAAGCTGGTACTTTGCCCCCGAAAAAGTTGAAATAAGTTTTAGACCTTCATAGTATATTCTGACGATGTATCGTAATGATATTATAACAATACATATTTGATAAAAGCTCCTAACTCCATTTATTTCTTTTTAACCCCTTGAGGGACGGTGTATATATTTTATCCTACCTACAATTAATGAAGATTTGCACCAGGAAATTTTTATTAAATATTATTTTTCTAACTTATGGGGGGGGGGGGGGAACCCTTCGTAAAATTGCTTTTCTGTATATTTTGAAGTAATTTCTTTACAGATTTACGGTGGGATTTACACAAACGCAATTCCTTTCCACTCAAAGGGTGAAAATGATTTGGAGTTGCAATTTAAAATTTGTTTTTCTTATTTTTTGCTTTTGTCAATGTATCAGTCAGGATAAAAATGTTAAAACTTCAGCGTACATTTTAAGTTACTTGATATTTTTAATATGCGATCCACATGGCGCGTTTCATAAAATTAAGAATATGATTTTCAGTAATATAAACAGTTTATTATACAACATATATATATATATATATATATAAATCTGAAGAAAACAATCACTTTTTCTGTATTTTTACATATGTCAGATCAGTTTATTTACATTTTCTTAAACAAGTATACTTTATAACCTCACAATTATAAAGCAATTTTCTGGGAAATGTATAAAAAAAAATATTGCAAAATGTTAAAAATTTTAAAATACATAATATTTCAAAATTTTCTCATTAAAAAAAAGCAAATTATTTAAATTTCACCTTTGGAATTACTGCTATATCTTTTTTATTAATTCACTTTTTTTCTTAAAGCATTTAACAATGTGTCAAAATGATATTAAAAATACTTAAATAAGCATTGTATGGTGTGTTGTTTATGATGACCAATTATCTATAGGAGTGATAAAGATCCAACGGGGGGGGGGGGGATGTTGCCCTCTACAGGGTTTTTCTAAGGGAACTTAAAAGAGCTATTACACGCGGGGTCAATGTCACTTGAAATTCCAGGCGTCTCCATGTTATCCTAAGGGTCCAAAGGAGCCACTTGGAAAGCTCACGATTTCCTTTTGTCGGAGCGTCTTTGACGTCTGGAACGAAGCGAGTAGCCAGTAAAAACCAATAAAATACTTGGAAATCCCGATTTTGGAAAAACCCTTTCTCGAACTGCAAGTGAAATGCTTAGAAAAAGAAAAAACAAAGGCGATTTTTGTCGCTTGCAATTTTTACGCGTAATAGCACTTTAACTTGTACTTGGTCCACAGAAAACCACGGAAAAATGAGAATTATTTGGGCGACGTACGCAGCGGTTTCGAACACAACACCTTCCATTTACCAGCTTTGAGAGCAATACCACTCAGTTACTCTTAAACAAACACTATTATGATTGTGCATCAATTTGAACTGTGTTTTAATTTAATGTATTTTTTACATATGATTTGAAATACAGGTATTAAAAAATATTATAATTTCTTATTTTATAGTAAAAAAATTGTCAGTTAAAATATAAACAAAAAGAAAATCAAAACAAGAATGAAAAATTATGTTTAATTCATAGAGCAATACAGTCGAGTCTCTATATAACGAAATTCATGGTTCCAGTAAAAAATTCGTTATATAGAGAAATTCGTTGTATAGAGAATGACGTGAAAATTCCTATTTAATGTATAAATTTTGGAACAAATATTATTTTTGATATGTTTAATTAAGAATTTGATATGTTTAAATATAAATATCAACCTAATATTATATTTCTTAATTATTTAAACAGTTTCAAAAAAGAGAACAGACATTTATTTGAAATCTTTATGAAAATCTCATAAGGAAAACTTACATTAATTTTAGACTGGGATTAAGACTGCCATTAATGGAAGGTACATGGGAAGGGGGGAGTGGTTGGCCTTAGAGAACAAGTAAATTCAAAATAGAGAATTAATATAAAAATCTCAGCTCTTTACAATAAATCAGGAATAAGTGATGGGAAAATCATTTCATGGGATTTTGAAGCTTATTAAAAATTGGATAAGTAAAGAATATTTTATGGAAAAATTCGTTATATGGAGATAGCTATTTCGGTATATAGAGACTGTTTTTAATGTAATCATGAGAAAAGGGGACCGTTCCTACTAAAAATCCGTTATATAGAGAAATTCAATGTATGGAGTTTCGATGTAGAGAGACTCGACTGGATATCTGCCAACTTCCCCATCCCCTTTTTTTTTCTACTCAAAGAAGTATTTTATTTGCTAAAAGTTTTATTTAAATGAAATTATGAATATGAGTGTTATGAATATGAAAATAAAATAAAAACAAGAATGAAAACTTATGCTTCATTCATAGAGCAATATTTTTTTTTTAATCGCTTCCCTGATCTGGCTGTACTTTATACGGGCAACGTGCTTTTGCCAATCATGATTTGTCCGTTCCAAGCAGGGGCATTCATATTCCAAGCATAATTTATTATTCTCACCTGTAAATATTGACGGTAAATTTCGCTTTATTTAATCCCAGCATTTTTTATAATTCAATTAGGCCAAAATTTCTGTTTCGAAAAACTGATGATAAAACATTAAAATAACTGTAAAAGACATAAAAAAAATTAAATTAAATTAAAAAAAAAAAAAAAAAAAAAAAAAAAACAGACATTATTTGAAAGTTTTTTCCAAAAATGTTGATTAATTAATCCAAAAATGTTGATTAGTTAAGTGATTAATAAAATTCAAATAAAAATAAATTACCTATTTAAATATTTAATAACATGAAAAATTATATGAACTGATAAAAGAAAATGGCCATTTAAATTCCCTTTGAATTACATTTAAAACTGTAAAAATATAAAAAGAAATCACGAAATATATACTTGTAGCATTCACCGTAAATTAATGACACAATTATTTTTTTTCCTTTAAAAAACACTCGGGATAAATTATTATGAAATGTTTTATAAAATCACAACTTTCAAAGAACTGTTTTGGAAATCCCGCATAGAAAAACAGTTTTTGTCTAAACATTTTTCTTTATTATTATCAATATTTTAAAAATAAATATTATTATTTAAATATATGGAATTTTCAAATATTAGATACAGTGAAACCCCGATCTATCGTTCCGCTTCCATCGTTTTCCCACATTGATTTATTTCTAAGGTCTCAGTACAAATTATACTTAAATAATGTTAATGAAACCCGCAAGCATCGTTCTTCAAAAATCGTTTACACGCATTCATCGTTTTAAATTTTTTCTCCTCATCGAAATGAAATTGAAAGTCATGAAAATCCATATGACACACAAACTGGATTTACTTATTTTATCCTAAAATAACTCATTTGTGCTGTTTATGTTGATGATGGCAATAATAATGCAGATGAAGAGTGGTTGTATATAGCAGAGGATGCGAATATGTTTTCACTGATACATGACATCTGATGTCCTTTACATAGGAGAAATGTATGATAATGCAAAAAATTAAAATATCGGCGAAGAAGCAGAGGATAACGTTCATGCCGATGAAGATGAGCCACCCGTGCCAACTGAGTCTGATGCAATTACGGCATTTGAAACTGTGTGAACTTTTATATATGCGCATGAAATTACAGAAAATGACCAGAAAAATGTTGTATATCAAGGAAATTAATTTTTTTATTTAAAAAAAATGAACGAAAAATCAAACAAAATCATTGATTTTTTAAAATAAATATCAATTTTCTATTTTTTTTTTTTTTTTTTTTTTTTTTTGCAGTTTAGTATTTATTAGTATATTGTATACACTGCATACATTAGTAATGCATAAACATTGTATTTTTTAGTATTTTAAAGTTAATCCGCATTCATCGTTTCCCCGCATTCATAGTTTCTTTCAAGCACCCCTTAAAAGACGATGGATCGGGGTTCTACTGTACTGAAAAAAAAAAAAAAAAAAAAAAAAAAAGAAGAAGAAGAAAAGAAAATACGTGTGGCACTCGGGGACTGCCGCGGTAAAGCTATTGCATAGCATTTTTTATCAACTTATGCAATTATAATTATTTATTTATTTTTTTATTTATGCAGTTTTTTTTTTGGGGGGGGGGGGGGTTTGATATTAATTCAAGTTACACTTTTTGAGCGTGATGATCGATAACAATTTTTTTTCCTTATATTGAATAAATGAGAAGTTAATATCGTTTAAAATATTTTTATTATCTTACAGTACATGTAGGTTAATCAGAAATTTTTATCATTGAAACTATACGTTTATGGTAGCTGAAATAAAAAACATAAGTTTGAGACTTGATATTCACAAAATATCTGAAAAATACCGTGTCAATGTCTGTCGAAGTCTACCGAAGGATACCGTGCCGAAGTCTGCCAAACTGAAGCGACGTTAGCCGGAGTGTTAGGTTTTTTTCTCGTTACGGAATTTCTAGATTCTTTCGCCGCGCTCAAAGCCCGCGATAAAAGCTATGCAATACCTTAATAAATTACCAAACAAAATTTGGCCGCGCTACAAAAATTAGATCGCGAGTTATAAGAATTTTAAATTTTTCGACCCTCACCGTGGGGGGGGGGGGGTCTCCTGCTACCAAAAATTAACACTGTTTCATAATAAATCACCAAACAAAAATTGGCCGCGCTACAAAAATTAGATCGCGAGTTATAAGCATTTCAAATTTTTCGACCCTTTCCATGGGGGGGGGGGTCTCCTGTCACCAAAAATTAACACTGTCTCATAATAAATTACCAAACAAAATTTGGCCGCACTACGAAAATTAGATCGCGAGTTATAAGCATTTTAAAATTTTCGACCCTCACCGTGGGGGGGGGGGGGTCTCCTGTCACCAAAAATTAATACTGTTTCATAATAAATCACCAAACAAAATTTGGCTGCTCTACGAAAATTAGATCGCGAGTTATAAGCATTTTAAATTTTTCGACCCTCAACGTGGGGAGTTACCTGTCACCAAAAGTAACACTCTCTCATAATAAATTACCAAACAAAATATGGCCGCGCTAGGAAAATTAGATCGCGAGTTATAAGCATTTTAAATTTTTCGACCCTCACCATGGGGGGGGGGTGTCTCCTGTCACCAAAAATTAACACTGTCTCATAATAAATTACCAAACAAAATTTGGCCGCGCTACGAAAATTAGATCGCGAGTTATAAGCAATTTAAATTTTTCTATCCTCACCATTGGGCGGGTCTCCAATCACCAAAAGCTACATTATTCTACCTTGTTTTATCTTAAGACGATTCTTTTCTATACACATTCTATCAGGAATTTTTATTATTGAAACTATAGATTTATAGTAACTGAAATAAGAAATATAAGTTTGAGACTTGATATCCTCTAAATATCTGAAAAATACCGCGTCAATGTCTGCCGAAGTCTACCGAAGGATACCATGCCGAAGTCTGCCGAACTGAAACGACGTTAGACGAGTGTTAGGTTTTTTTTTTTCGTTACGGAATTTCTACATTTTTCTTGTTACGGAATTTCTATATTCGGTCGCCGCGCACAAAGCCCGCGATAAAAGCTATGCAATAGCTTAAAAAGGAAAATGCACAAAGATGTATTTTTAATTTCATTTGAATCACATTTAATACTATAAACATTTAAAAAAATCATCAAATATATCCTTACAATATTAAGTTGACACAGTACCTTTGAAACTATCTCTTCAATTTTGAATAATACTGAAATAACGTGTGGTAGCACAATAATAATGCTAAAAATTAAATAAAGTTTAAAAAAAATCTTATAGAACAGTCTATTTTACTAAAATTTATTTATTTATTTACTTATTTAAATTAACTTTTTAAAAATCTTTCGTGTATATCAAAAAATGAGGAAAATTCAACTAACTCTCAATATTAAATATATCATGGAAAACAAGTAAAAATATTTAAACGCCTTTCTATATTAGGGGAAAAAAGTTTTAATATTTATCAAATAAACAAATTATAAAAATATAAACTTTTTTTGGAGGGGTTGGGGGGGGGGGGTATTAGTTTAAAGTTTTCATTTGTTTGGGTAATGGCGTTGAATCTATTATCAAAATTTACAATATCCCGTGATGTAATTGCCGTATAGCTTAAAATGAGATGTTTAAAATATTCACCATTAAAGAAACTTTCAGTTAATAAAAAATAAAAAAATAAATAAAAATGGATATTTAGACTAATTTTAAAGTAGCTCTCTATATATAATTATATATATAACTAATTAAATACACTATTCTTTACAATTATTATTTTTTCTTAATTAAAAAATAACAGAAATTGTTATGAAACATCCTATAAAATCCAAACTTTTGAAGAACCGCTTTTCAAATACGGCAGACTTTCTAACCAGCTATTAGGGAGAAAAAAAAAATCTAAAAATCAGCAAAACTTTTTATTCGTTAGCAATGTTTTTTTATTTTCATTTTAATGAAACTTATATAAAAATATATAAAATTATTAAAAAAAAAATCGGAAAATGTATTTTTGGAGCTTTAAATTTATTATAAATACTGCGTATTAAACACATAATTCTTCACAATTATTATTTTTTTCCTTTATAAAAAAATAATGGAAAATTGTTACGGAACGTTTTATAAAATCCAAGCTTTTGAAGAACTTTTTTTCAAATACAGCATACGATTCACCCCCGGGTATTACGAAAAATTTTGTTTATCAAAATCTCTTATTCGCTAACAATTTTTTTTAAAATGAAATTTGTGTAAAAATATATAGCATTCAGAAGTATTACATATAGAAAAAACAGTGTGGCGAGGAAATGTCGTTTAATTTCTATTTTAATAACATTTAATATTTAAAAAAATGCTTCAAATAAAGTCTCGAATCTTTAAGAAAGCATATACTGCGAATTAATAACACAATTCTTTATATATTTTTGTTTACAAAAAACAGTAGATAATCCTATAAATGTCTTATAAAATCTGAATTTTCGAAGAACTGTTTTACGAATACGGTATACAATTTTCCGTCGGTTAATAATAATAATTAAAAAAAAAAAAAAAAAAAATCAAATTTTTTATTTGTTAGCAATTCTTTTAAAACTGAAATTTATGTAATAAATAATAGAAGCAATAAATAAAACATTCTCAAATTTTAGATGTCACACAAAAAAAAAAAAAAAAAAAAAAAAGAAAGAAAAAAAGAAAGAGAAAAAGAACAGTATGGAAAATACACAAAAAATGTACGTTTAGCACATTTAATACTGTAAAATATTTAAAAAAAAAAAAATCAAATATATCCTAGGAGAATTAAAAATATTCGTACCGCGAATTAAATACTCAACTCTTATCAATTATTATTTTTCCTTTACAAAAAATACTAGAAATTGAAATGAAACATCGTATAAAACCCAACTTTCCAAGAATTGCTTTTCTAATACTACCCCCCCCCCCCCGGTATTATGAAATTTTTTTCATCGCAATTCTTTATTCATTCGCAATATTTTTTATACATATTTGTTATTTAAAATATATAACATTCACAAATATTTAATTTTCGCTTTAATTACATTAAAGATTATAAAATATTAAAAAAAATCATTGAAACATCCTTAGAACATAAATAAATAAATAAATAATTATAAATAAATAAAAATAATAGTATACAATTCTGTACAATTATTAATTTTCCTCAAAGAAAAAAAAATAATAATACTGTTATAAAAATCGCAGAAAACCCCAACTTTCGAAGAATGGCTTTTCAAATACGGCATTCGATTTTATTATGAAAGCGAATTATTACAAATATTGTATTACGAAAAATTTTTTCATCAAAACTTCGTATTTGTTAACAATATTTTTATAAAATTTATACACAAATATATAGCATTTTCAAATATTGGATGTAAGGGAAACAAAAAACAATATAGAAAAAAAGTACGTTTAATACTTTTTAATTACATTTAACACTGTAAAATATTAACATAAAAAACATCAGCTATATCCATGGACCATTAAAAATATATGTACTGCGAATTAAATGCACAATTATTAATTTTTTTATATTAAAAAAAAAAAATCGAAAGTACGAAATACTATTTTTCTTTACAAAAATCGTAGAAATTGTCATGAAATATTTTATAACATCCCGACTTTCGAAGAACTGTTTTTCAAATACGGCGTACCGCTTTTATTTTCCGGGTATTACGAATATATATATATACATTATAAAGTTTTAATTCGTTAAAGCAACATTTTAAATTAAAATTTTTATAAAAACACACAGAATTTTCAAATAATAGGTATAAATTAATAAATAAATAATGAAAAAAAAATAAAATAAAAAAGGAACATGCCAAAAATGTACGCTTAATTTACATTTTAATCACTTTTAATACCCTAAAATATTTAATTTAAAAATAATCCGATATATTCATGGAACATTAAAAAATATATATACCGCGAATTAAATACAAAATTATTTACAATTATTTTTTCTACACAAAAATCGAAGGTACGAAACACAATTTTTCTTTGCAAAAATCGTAGAAATTATTACGAAATATCCTATAAAATCCCAGCTTTCGGAGAACTCTTTTTCAAATACAGCATACGAATTTCCCTCGGGTATTACGAAAAAAATTTTTTCATCATAACTTCTCCCTCCTTTAGCAATTCTTTTTCTGCCTACCTACCTGAGTAAATCCACCACCTGAGTTTGGGCCAACGTACCGAAAAGTGACGTCACATGCCGTCAGGTGAGGCGCTTCCCACTCTAGGCGTAGGGGTGAAGGGTTTGGTGAAGTCCAGACGGAATGAAATAGTTTCAGCACAGCTGTCATGGAGAACGAAGATGTTTCGTCTGGTGCGGCCGCAAAGGTAAGTTTTTTTTTTTTGTGAAATTTTAGTGTATAAAATAAAAGAATGGAGGAAATTGTTCGTACAAAGGTGAGGGGGTTGAATTTTGTCCCCATATGTCGCATATTTTTTTGCTTCTGAGAGTAAAGCTCCAGGTGATGTTTGGAATGTGTGTCATGCTTTAGGATGTTTTCACATGATCGCCGGTCATCCCAGTTCACCGGATGTTTTAGAAATTTTGATAACGTTCGGATTTATGTATTTGTCATTCATTAAAATTTTTATCATTAATTTTATATTTTATTAATTCTTAAAATTTTTAGCGTTTCTGTGTTTATTTATATTTATTTTAATAATTTCTTACAATCAAATTTAAGGCTTATTTGCAAAAGTAAAAAGGAAAACTTTATTTTTCATCCTTTAATTTTTTTTTTATTATTATTTTAAAACAGTGACATTTGTATCAAATGTAAATTATTAATACTTATTTGTTTGAAGAGTTTTAGAAATTTATATAATGTTCGGATTTTTATACATATTTGCCATTCGGTGGTGCTTTCATGAACAATTATATTTTTTATTAATTAACTTATTTTTAAATTTTCCCGGTGTCTATTTGTTTATTTATATACATTTTAACCATTTTCTATATTAAAATTTAAGGTTTGTTTGAAAAAATAAAAAAGGGAAATTTATTTTTACTTTAGTTTATAAAGTTTATATAAACTTTAAACCAATGGCATTTGTATCAAAAATAAATAATTAATGATATTCATTCCATTTGCTTGAAAAGTTTTAGAAATTTCGATAACATTCTCGCACATATTTAGAAAAGTTTTGACCACATGGAGAGTTATAGAAATATCCTATAAAATATACTAATATACTAATCAAATATACAAATGAAATATACTAATACTATACTGAAATATAATAATAAAATTTATTTTATTTTTTTATATATATTTTCTTTCTCATTTTGTCTAGCCGTGTTCATTTTATTCAATTTTAATTGTAAAGCGTCAAGCTTTATTTGGATAAAATAAAATAAAATAAAATAAAATAAAATAAAAAATAAATAAATAACATAAAAAACTATAAGAGTAAAACCAAACTTTATTTTTATTTTTAAATAATGACATTTTTATTTATCAAAACTAATTTTTAAATAATACTCCTTTCATTTATTGCTGAAAGTAGCTTTATTAGAAAAAAAGTTTCAGAAATTTAGATAACATTGTATTTTAGAGGTTTTAATAACATATATAATCATACAATATCGGCCATTAAATTGATTTTACGAATTTTGTTATTTATAAAAAAAATTACCGGCAACATTTTTCTTATTCGTATTTATTTTATTTTACTTTATAGTAAAATTTAATGCAAAATGTTTCAGTAAAATGTTTATTTGAAAGAATAGAAAAGTTTTAAAAGGGAATTAGAAATTTAAGTTACTTTTTAAATAATGACATTTGTATCGAAAATAAATATTTAAGAACACTTGTATTTTATTTAATGCTGACTTTAGTTTTCGTTGAAAATGTTTCAGAAAATTTACTTTACCGTATCTTTTTAAAGTTTTGTAACATCCAAAATTATTTAATTTTACGTATAAAAGCAATTAATATTAATTTCATCCCATTTTAAATAATTTATGCTTTTATTTTGTTTATTTGTATACATTTAATATGCATTTTATCGTAAAATTTAAAATTGCCAAATTTAGCTTTCGTTGAAAAATATTTGAAAAAGTTTTAGAAATTTATTCTCCCGCATATTTTTAAAGTTTTGTAACATCTAAAATGATTTAATTTTTCATATGCAAGTAATTATTATTAATTCAATCCCATTTTAAATAATTTATGTTGTCATTTTATTTTTTTGTAAACATTTAATATACATTTTATCGTTAGATTAAAAACTTGGTTTTAAAAAGTACTATTTTTGTAAAATTAATGACATTTGCATAAGAAGAAAATAAGTAATGATGCTAATTCGAGGATTTATTGAATTTAGATCTAGATTGAATTTTTTTAGAACGTGATAGAAATTTAGAAAATAAATTCTCATGCACGCATAAAAAAAAAAGAAAATTGACAGTATACATAATGAATTATATAATGCGTGAATTACGTATCAACAGAAATATAGAATCTTATTCATCAAATTATTATTTATTCAATATTAATTTTGCTATGAATTTTAATTTGTCGTTTGTCATGTTCCATAATTCTGTTAATGTAATATATTGTTATTGTATAATTAAAACCTGTTAAATGAGAGACGAGAAAAAAATGAGCATTATTATTTTTATTTTATTATTATTTTTAAATAACATTTGTGTTAAAAGAAAATAGCTAATAATTCTAATTTCTGTCTGAGTTAAAGGGGGGAAATATCTAAACATTTTAGAGATTTATACAGTTTATTTTAGAGGCATTGATAACATACATAATTTTAGAAATATTATTCGTAAAAATTATTTTGTTTTAAATTTATTATATTACTTTTTGTTATTTTGTTTATTTTTATTCTTATATTTATTTTATTGTAAAATTAAAAGCTAAAAAAAAAAAAAAAAAAAAAAAAAATGACGGGAGCAACTTAAATTTCACTTCAACTTTAATTAATGACATTTATAGCAAGAGTTCATGCCGATTTTATTCATTCTTGAATTTCTCGAAAAATTGTTTAAAAAATATTTTACAATGTTTTAAATATTGTTCAGAATTACAGATATTTGATAATTATAATTCATAATTAATTAATTAATAATTATTTTAATTAATTAATGATTTGTTATTGTTTCAAATCTTTTGAAAATTCATATTTATTTTCTATTAAAAATTAAAAGTGAATTTTTTTTTAGGAAAAAAAGTTTGAGCTTTCCTTTTAAAGTAATTCGTGTCAAAAATAAAGAGCTAATATCATCCATTTCATTTATTGGGCTTCTCTAAAACATTTTAAAAATGTCTTAATTTAGGCAACAATTTACATTATGAAAATGCCAGAATCAAAAGTTATTCATTTTATTTATTCTTATTATATTTTTATAAATTTTTCGAAAACTATTTAAAATGCCATAGAATACAGTGGCGTAACCAGGGTGGCTGCTCAAATGCTCTGAATACTGGTAATTTTTGAAAGTTGTGTTCGCTTTATTTAATCAGAAAAAATATCTTCTATCAATCAAGGAGAAGAAAACGTTACAGTATTACTGGTTTTGGGCTACCTCCCTGGTTACGCTGCTGGAATATTAGATAAAACTTTGAACTATATAAATGTACATAATCTTTATTTTTATTATTAAAATCTTTGTTTTTTATTTTATTTATTCTCCTTTTTGTAATAAGCATTTGTCATTGTTAATATTATTTTTTTGTTACAAAATGGCCAGTCATTCTAATTAATTTGATATTTAATATTTTTTCACACATTCGAAATTACATAAATATTATTCATCAAAAGTGTTATTATTAATTTTGTCAATTTATTTCATTGATTTATTTATTGATGCAATAATTTTGTTTAATTGTAAAATCGAAAGATTAGTTGATTACAAAACAGAAATAAGCATTAATTGTGTTTTAAAATAATGAAATCTATACCAAAAATAAACGATTAATAAAATTAATTTCATTTATCAATAAATTTTGGACTTTTTTGAAAATATTTTAGATGTTTTGATAACATTTGAAATTATATAAATGTTATTCATCAAAAATATTGTTATTAAGCTTATTAATTTATTTTGTCTATTT
The DNA here is from genome assembly GCA_964019185.1 of Maratus speculifer. Taxonomy (NCBI): domain Eukaryota; kingdom Metazoa; phylum Arthropoda; class Arachnida; order Araneae; family Salticidae; genus Maratus; species Maratus speculifer. The sequence goes on along the minus strand of OZ025301.1, from coordinate 157,603,016 downwards.
ATTTATTGGTACTAATTTTGTTTATGTATTTTTTGTAGACTTCAAATATTAGTGATTAGTTTGTTTAAATGAAGTATGTTTAACATACATTTTTCTTTCAAAGTAATGAAATTTCTGACAAAAATAAACAATTAATAAATAATATTGATTTCAATTATTTTTGAATTTCGGATCCCTCTGAAAATATTTTAATAGTTAGCATAATACATAGGATTGTATAAACGTAATTCATTAAAAGATGGTATTAGATTTTATTTATTCTTTTCTTTGTCCGTTTGTTTATTCATATTCATTTTATTTATTTTTATTATTATTATTTTACTGTAAAATTAAAAGTTTTATATAAAAAAAAAAATATATTGAAATCTGTACCAAAACTAAAGAAATAATAACGCTGCTTTCATTTATTTTTTAATTTCGAAATATTAAATATGATCTTGATAATTTTTGGATAACACTCAGAATTGTAAAAATACCGTTACTCAAAGTTAGTTAATGTTAATTAATTTCTTTAATTAAATCATTCTATTTCTTATCTTATTCATTTTTTTTTTATTTTCATGATAACATTACAAAATTCCTTAAAAAATAGAAAAAAAAAGTCTTATTGTAAAACGGTAAAATTTGCACCAAAAATAAATAATTATACTTATTTCATTTACTTTTGTATTTCGGTTTTGTGCGATAAACTGTTTTAGAGTGTTTTAAGATTAAAAGAATAGATATCATTCTGAAACATGCTTTAAAAGTTTTGATAGCATTTAGAAATATAAAAATGTTATCATTGAAAGTTAATGTTTACTAATTGCTATATAATATATATATGTATTTAAATTCTTATTAATTTTGTAGATTTTTATAACTGTATTTTAAAATCATTTAAAACATTCAAGCAAACAAATTTTACTATTATTTTAAAACTATAAAATTTGCCAAAAGTAAATAACAATGTTGACTTTACTTTTTTTGAATTTCGGTTTTTTGTTATAAACTATTTTAGAATTTTTCAGAAGATAAAAATAGAAAAAAATAGAATTATCCTAATATTATCCTAAAATGTGTATAGATATAATATAAAATGCAATAGATATTATCCTAAAATGTGCTTTGGACGTTTTGATCACATTAAGAATTATTTAAATGTCATTCTTGAAAGTTAATATTAGTTTATTACTCTTTTATAATTTTTTTAAATTCCTATTCATTTTGTTTATTTGTATGATAGCATTTAAAATTATTTAAAACTTTCAAACGAACTAATTTTACTTTTAGTTTTAATTAAATAATAAAATTTACCAAAAGTAGATAATGATGCTGATTTTACTTATCTCAGCAAATCTGTATGTTAAAAATTTTCAACTTTAAAAAATGGTTCTAAAATATTATAAGCAAGTGACTCCCGTAGTTAAAGAACTAAATTGCTACAATGTAGAACTCATTATATCTAGAATAGAATCTCATATTTATGTCATCAGTATTTTAAATGAAAATACTCAAGTTAATTGGCCGTTGACAGAAATTGTGAGGCCTTGTAAGAGTTGTAATTATGTCTCTAGCCTTTTTTATTCGTTCAAGTGCCGAGAGTATATTCATTTAAAAGAAAAAAAAAAAAAAAAAAAAAAAAAACTTATTTTAATTGGGATTTATGAAAAAGACACTAGTGTAACACTTATATTTTATATTTCAATTTGTTGATAATGCTAACACAGTATGTTAAATTTCAAAATCAAATACTTTCATTTTAAAAGTTGTATTTAAAAGATTGGCAAAGAGAAAGTCGTATTTTTTGCAATTATTGGGATTTAGAAAAAAGAGACTTGTGATAATTACATTTTACATTTCAGTTTGTTGATAATGCTAACACAGTATGTTAAATTAAAAAAGCAAATACTTTCAGTTTAAAAGTAAGATTGGCAAAGAGAAAGTCATAATTTTTGCAATTATATTTAAAGATAATATTTTTTTACAGTAGAGGTACATTACATTTTATTAAATGTGTAATCTTACATTTTCTGCAAAATTTGTCGTAAAAAATTGTAATTATGTTCCTGGCCTTATTTATTCATTTAAGTGCCGAGAGTATATTCATTTAGAAGGGGGGAAAAAAGGCTTATTTTAATTGGGATTTAGGAAAAAGAGACGAGTGTAATAATTATATTTCAATTTATTGATAATGTTAACACGCTTTGTTAAATTTCAAAATACTTTACTTTCATTTTCAAAAGTTGTGTTTAAAAGATTGGCAAGGAAAAAGTAGTATTTTTTTCAATTAATAATAAAGATAACATTTTTAAACAGTATTAGATAAATGTGTTGTGTTAAATTTCATGCGAAATACGTTGTAAAAAGTTATAATTATGTTTTCGGCCTTATTTATTCATTCAAGTGCCATTATTTATTTAAGAGCAAAAAGGAAAAAAAAAAAAAAAAAAAAAAAAAAGAAAAAAAAAAAAGACTTATTTCAATTGGGATTTAGGAAAAAATGACTAGTGTAATAATTATATTTAATATTTGAATTTGTTAATATTGTTAACATAGTATGTTAAATTTCAAAATCAAATACTTTCATTTTGAATGTTTTGTTTAAAAGATTGGCAAAGAGAATATAGTATTTTTGCAATTATTGTTAAAGGTAAAATTTTTTGACATAGATAAATGTGTAGTGTTACATTTTATTAAAAATAAAGTAGTAAAACATTACGAGTCTAGTGCAATAATTATATTTTGTTTCAATTTGTTGATAATACTAACGCAACATGTTAAGTTTAAAAATCAAACACTTTTATTTTAAAAATAGTGTTTATAAGATTGGTAAAGAGAAAGTCGTATTTTTTATTATTATTGTTAAAGATAACATTTTTTGACATTATTAGATAAATCTGTAGTGTTACGTTTTATGCAAAATAAAGTAGTAAAACATTACAAGAATGTAGTGTAATAATTATATTGTACATTTCAATTTATTGATAATACTAACATAGTATGTTAAATATCAAAATCAAATACTTTCATCTTAAAAATTGTGTTTAAAATAACTTCAATAAACATTTTCTACTTCTTTAGAAAGTGTTGAAAAACATAATAAAAACAAATAATTTTTGACATGTTTATTTATGAAAAAGATGACTTAAATTATTACATAAGGATAGAGCAAGTGGGTGAAAGTTTGGAGTTAGAAAAGGTTAACATGAATCGCATGGAAATTTTGGTCGTACAAAAACTGCTTTATCTAAAACTGCCTTATCGAAAAGTTCTTTCGTATAACATTATCCAACACATACTTTTTAAAAATTCATATTTTTTTATTGCCACTATTTTTTTAGAAATGGTAAAGTTCCTATGGTTTTCTCGTTTCGCACTAAGGTGAAAACAATAGGAATTTTACTATTTCAAAAAAGTGGTGCCAATAAAGAAATCTAAATTTAAAAAAAGAGGCGTAAAATAACATTATACAACAGAGCTTTCCGGTTGATCTAATAAATACCTGTAAAGTGTTTGTTTGCCATGATACTGTTTCCTTTATTATTCCTAAGTTATGGTTCGAGTTAATGAATAATTTCCTCGTGGAAATCTAGAATGGAAGAAATCATATTGGAAAACAATTTTAGATTTACTTGATTTTCAATTTAATATTTCACAATAGGCGTGTTGTTTTGTGTATATCTCATTGTCGCGTGTCATTTGTGATGACTGTGAGATGATTATTTTTATTATTATTGTTATTATTTTGATTCTTATGTTGATTGGAACCGAAACATGTCAAAAATGATTTTTTTTAATGTACAGTCGAGTCTCTATATATCGAAACTCCATACATCGAATTTCTCTATATAACGAATTTTTCGTAGGAACGGTCCCCTTTTCGCATGATTACATTAAAAACAGTCTCTATATAGCGAAATATCTATCTCCATATAACGAATTTTTTCATAAATTGGTCTTAATTTATTTAGTTTTAAAAAAGCTTCGAAATCATATGGAATCAATTTTCCATGATTTATTTTTGATTTATCGTTCAGTGCTGAGTTTTTTTTAAAAATATTACTTCCCTTCTTGTTCTTTAAATCCAACGAGTTCATCCCCACACATTTTTCAATATCCTTCTCAAAACAGAGTCAATTGGATTGATACACATGTAAGAGAGGAATCAATGAGAGGCACATAAGAGAGGCCTTCAAATGGAGGAAAATGTTAACTACATTTTTTCATTCCTTGCTAAAATTTGAGCTTTTTTTGGGGGGGGAGAGCGTAACAATTTTAAAATCAAAACAACAAAAACTTACAGATGTCTACGTCTGAAATTAATGCAAGTCTTCCTCATTTGATTTTCATTAAGCTTTCAAATAAATGTGTGTTCTCTTTTTTGAAACTGCCTAAATAATTAAGAAATAAAATGTTAGGCTAATATTTACTTTTAAACATTTCAAATTATTAATAAAAAAGATCAAAAATAATATTTGTTCAAAATTTACACATTAAATACGATTTTTAACATAATTCTCTGTACATCGAATTTCTCGGTTAAGTGGTTAAAATGTTTATGAAAAGGTGATGTTCTTTTAAATCTTGTGAAATCAACGTTTAGGAAGAACTGAGCTATCGACTTGATGTGTGCCGTGTAACAACATGTCCTCACATTGAACACTTGTAAGCCTGTAGATAAAACTGTTTGAGATGCTCTTTCATTTCATGTATTAATTATAATTTTAAGTTTTATGCAATAAATACTACCAGTTACTAAAACTCTGATATTTATTTAGAAATATCTTGTGTAATTGAGGATATGAATTTGAAAGCTCGTTTGATCCAGAAAATCAATTTTGTTAAACTGCGGAAAACCGCTAACTGTGCCAATTGGCCTTGATTGAAAAACCATGTTTCTATAATGTAAGAAATATATGAGAAATTTATTCCCTTGCATTAGCCGACATGCCGGATAAAAGCGAAGTACACTAGAATGCCGGAAAAACTAGTATTTACTGGCATCTCGGAAAAAAATGAGGTATCACTACTAGAAGATGAGCGGCTGATTTATTTTGGTTTTTCTAACAACATTTTTTATTTTAAGGAAAAAATATCAATACTTATTGTTCTCTCTGGGTCTCCCCCCCCCCTCTCTCTCTGTATTGAGAAATAAAGTTACTGCTGCTTATAAACGTTATAGAAAGAATTTAGACAATCCTGTGTATAGAGAATCCTACATATTATTACGTCATGAATATAAAAGAAAAATTAGAAAAGCGAAGCGTTCTAGTTGGTTAGATTATTGTCAGCGAACTAATGAAGCATATGGTAACGTTTTTAAGTTCGTCTCTGGTAAAAAATTTAATTACCAAGATATGGCTTTCTCTACCATGGAGAATTCATCCGTTTTTGACGCATATGATGACATAGCTCATCAACTAATGATTGAACATTTTAAGGTTGACAATGTACCTGAAAATGCTTATAGTTATGAAAGCTCATCGGATTACACGGATGATCCAGATTTTCGTCCTTTTTCCAAGAAAGAACTAAATTTTGTTTTGAAACAACAACATAATAATAAAGCCCCAGGTTTTGACAATGTGGATGCGCTAATTGTGAAGAATCTATGTTTTAATTTTAATTTTTTAATGTTGTCAATTTTTAACACTTGCTTTAAATATGCACATTTCCCGGTCAGCTGGAAGAAGGGAGTTGTTATTTTCTTTAAGAAAAGAAATAAGCCAGAGGGCTCTTATCGTTCATATCGACCAATTACCCTGTTGCCTATTATAGCAAAGGTCTATGAGAGGCTGCTGAAACTTAGAATCACAGTAATGCTCGAGGCTGCTGCATACCTCGACGGGGACCAACATGGTTTTCGCGAGGGGCGGAGTACTCTGACTGCACTCTCCTCTCTTCGTGAGAAGATTAAAGAAACTTTGAAGGCTTATAAATATTGTGCGATTGTGTCATTCGATATAGCAGGAGCATTTGATGTGCTTGACTGGAATGTGGTTGCTAACATAATAGATCACTTGCCTATCTACGATTATTTGAAAGACGTATTCAAGAATTATATTTCATTTAGACTTATAGGTTTTAAATTTACCGATGGCATTCGATGGTTTAGACTGTTCTGTGGCTGCCCACAGGGTTCATGTTTGGGCCCTTTGATTTGGACAATAGTTGCAGACCGAATTCTTAAACAGAGTAAAGAAGTAGCCTTCAATTTAATTTCTTACGCTGATGACTCTGTGGTTGTTGAAGGTGCGGACACTAGAGCGTCACTTGAGAATAAAATGAATAACACTGTGAATAATTTTTCTACTGTCTGTGCTCATTGCAACTTGCAACTTAATAATACCAAGACGGCTTCTATGCTTTTTGGACGTAATATCATGAAAAAGAGACGTCCTATTTTTAAACATAGTGGTAGATCAATACCTGTGAAGGATAATATTCTTTATTTGGGTTTTCTTCTAGACAGTGCCTTCCATTGGTTAGATCATCTTGAAATGATTCGAAGTAAAGTTATGTCCTTTACTTGCAATATGAGAAAAGTGAGAGTAAGAGATATAGGGGTCTCTCTAGACCTATTAAAGGTTTGGTACAACACTGTATTAAAAAAGCAGATATCATACGGACATGAAGTCTGGTATCGTGACCTTCAGTCCCATGGTATTCGCAGATTGTCCTCTTGCCAGCGAGTTTGTCTGTTGACCATAATTCGTACATATCGTACAATTTCAACTGAAGAATTGTGCGTTTTGGCTGGAGTTTTACCTATAGATATAGAACTTTCTAACTCTGCTCGTCTTTATGATATGATCCACGGAAATACATCAGTAGTGGTGGAAAACACTACTATTTATTCTGAGGACTTGGTTAAAAGTGTGCCAACTTATTATTATCCGAATTACTGCGAAAGACATCATGTGAATTTTCTGAATCCAATACGAAAATCAATTCCTGATCGTAATTATCCAATAATTTTTACTGATGGATCGCACATGCAAAGTGGAGTTGGTGCTGCTTTTGTAGTTTATTTAAAAAATGTAGAAATATTTAATTACAGAATCAAGCTTAATGTTAAAAATTCGATCTTTCAGGCAGAATTGGTGGATATTTCGGAGGCTATACAATGGTGCGGACGAACTGAGTTTGCTCACTTCTATTTATATACTGATAGCCTGTCATCGACTTGTGTTTTGCATCATCTATTTCCATGTGATCAGCTAGTATATGATATTTTCACGAACTTACGTGTACTTAAAAATAAAACTATTCATATAGGATGGGTCAAGGCCCATGTAGGCATTGTGGGTAACGAACGAGCTGATGAACTTGCCAAATCAGTGGTTCTGAATAATGTTTATGACAAAGTAGTTAACCTTCCAGTTCCTGTGAGTTATTTAAAGAATTACTTCCGAAATAAGAATATTCGTGATTGGCAGGATCGATGGTCCTTTAGCGATAAAGGCAGGGATACCTACATGGTTATTCCTGATGTTAGTTTAAATTATATCTGTTATTCACAAGTGGCTGCATATTTTGTTTCTGCACATGGTGCGTTCCCTACTCTGCTCTACAAACGGGGAAGGAGAAATAATGATAAGTGTATTTGTGGCAAACGCGGTGACATCGCGCACTATTTATTTGATAGTTGTTGTGTTTCAGCAGACAAGTTTAACTTAATTAGAAATAGAACCATAGAGTGGAATATCAGAAATGTTCTATTTTCACATTTTAATTATAAGAAACTTTGTGCTATTTATAATGATCTGAATGCACACTTTACATTCATTCGTTACAAATTCTGATGTTGTAACTTGATTTCAATTGACAGGACTGTGAACTTTAAATTTTTGGACCTGCTCCTGTTGTGTGACATAGTGTATAAATTTGACCCTCAGCTAAAACTGTATTAAACTTTTTGACTTTGACCTTTTTTTTTTTTTTTTTTTTTTTTTTTTTTTTTTTTTTTTTTTTTAAGGCTTAGTGTTTATATTAGTTTTATTATATTTTTAGTTTTTGTTTTGTTTTGGAACATGTATGATTTGTTCTTACATCTCACTTTATTTTGTATGTGTCTTGTTAAGTTTGTTAATTATTATTATTTTTTTTTCTTTGTTCCGTCAGTCAGACGTTTGTCAAATTGTCAACAAGTGTTTTTCATTTTTATCATTTTGTGTATTTTAGTGCCATGGCATATTATTGCTGTATATGTTATTTATATTATGGAATGGCCCGTTGTTTGTAATTTGGCTGGTTGGTTGTGGAATATTTCCTCCGGGGATTAAACACCTATGCCAAGTTTTTTGGTGGGTGCCCCGGGTGGGTGATCCCCCCCCCCCCTCTCTCTCTCTCTCTCTCTCTCTATATATATATATATATATATATATATATATATATATAAGTGATTATTAGATTTTATTTATCTAATTATAATGCAAAATTTTCATGTATGACATTACTACTCCTGAATGATGACATTAATTAAATTACCATATAAAATTACTGTTTTGATGTAAGTAATCAAATATTTGTCTCTTTATATATTTAAATGATTATATTTTTTTCATATTTCATATATAGTAAGAATATTTCTGTTCATGTAATGATTTATGAGATAATCTCACGGATATGTATTAGAGAGCTTTGTACAAAAATGGTATGAGAGACACGAAACACGTTTTAATTTTATTGAATAAGTAAGAAAGATAAACCAAATAATTATAAAAGTGGGGAAGAACTCTATATCGCATTCCTTCTTTCTAAAAAAAGTTGCTGCTACTGAATGCAGCTAATGAACCACAATCCATTCTGTTTTCGAAGATCCTCGCTTTATCTGGCATGCCAGGATAGACCAGGTACTAATATTTAAAAATCTGGTCTCCTTGAATTTTGCGGCATGCCGGCTAATGAGGGGAATACGATAGTTATTTTGCATTCTGTTGTGGGTTATTATCATTATTATTTATTTATTATTATTATTTTTTAAGAATAGATTAATTGTAAAATAGGATTTTTAAATTTTTGATAAGACAAGTTTTCAACTCACGTTTTTATTTATTTATTTATTTATTTATTTATTTTGCAAAAAAAAATTCTATAAATTTTACAGTTTTTTACAATATCACGTTAAAAAAAAAAAAAAAAGAAAAGAAAAGAAAGAAAGAAAGAAAGAAAGAAATTAAAAAAGAACTAAACGTTTTAATGCAGTGATTCAATGAAACAAGAATAACATTTACTTCTTTTAATCTAAATTGTCAGAGTTAAAGAAAATCCAATTAATTAAATTTCAAAATCCAGGAAGCGGCACTGGTCTCCCCCCTCCCCTGCTTTGCCAGTGTTTAGATTTTAAAATTACTTTCAACAATATAAAAATCTGCCACTTCACAAATATACTAACAGCACAAAGCATTTTATGCAGTTTTTCTTATTAGTAATGTGGGACAACTACTTAAAAACTTCAAAGCGTTTTATTTTATTTTTGTAGTAGATGTGGGCTGATTGTTTTCAGCCCTACTTCAAGTAATTACTAATTGAGAAATAAATTAAAAATGTTTTTCTGTAGTTTGAGTTGTGGTTGCGTAGTTTTCGTTGAAGAAAAATGGAAAATAAATGTGAATTCTGTAAAAGCATTTATCTAATTTATTGTTTCATAAATTAAATGTTATTATTATTATTATTATTTTTTTTTTTTTTGAAAAATATATAAACTTTTTAAAATGTTGCTTTTTTGGTGCGATCGCAATTATATATCGGGTGTCCCAAAAATGACTGATGGATTTTAAAATTCAATAACTTGCAAACGGTGGCAGCTATTTAAAAAATTTTTGCAGGAGGGTTATGTATAATGTCAGGAGTTTTTTTTTTACCGTAATTTTTTATTTTAGTTCGCATCTCAAACAATAGGTGGCGCTGACGGCGATTGAAGCCCAGGTGATCAGTGCTGAGTGAAGCGTCGAGCTGGCCTTCAATCGCCGTCAGCACCACCTATTGTTTGAGATGCGAACTAAAATAAAAAATTACGGTAAAAAAACTCCTGACATTATACAGTAAAATCTCCATAACGGACACTCCCAAATAGCGGACACCTCTATTTAGCGGACAGTTTTCTAATTCCCACTCCCAAAACCTAAAATTTTGTATGTTTAACCTCTGAATAACGGACATTCCGAATAGCGGACAGTAATTTTGGCAATAAAGGATAAAAAATTATTTTTTAACGAGAAAAATTAATGAAAAAAATAATAAAAAGTCTCTAGATTTATCAAGGTAATGTGTCACAAATTTTGTGATCACAGTGATCACAGATAAATGTACGGGGTGGACTGGGAATCCAAATTGTCATACAGTCGACAATATTACAATTGTTTCCTCCCCCCCCCCCAAAACATAATTTCAGTATGCCAGCCACTTGATCAAGGCATAATGCACAATTTTAGAGCTTGGTATAAAGCTTTTATTATGCTACGTTCTTTTAAAGTTGGATTCTATGAATAGACTTGAGAATTGCTTAAATTAGTTAATACTGTCGATACTACAATTTCGATTTCATTCAGGCATTTCATCAATAATTAAAAAAAAAAAAAAAAAAAAAAAAAAAAACACACATTTACGACACAAATGAAGAGTTAAGCGAAATAAGTGAATTAATGAAATATAAAAAATTTTCATTAATATTGGTGATGAGTTACTTACTAGAGAAGTATCAATTTCTGTATGCGATTATATTGCTTTAGAATGTTCGACAAAAGTGTATCAAGAATTTCCAAGAAGCGGCAAAATACAGTGAGCAATAATAGTTTTTATGTAAAAATAAGATATTTCAGAAGGATTAAAATTACCTTACAGAGTTGAAACTTCACATTGAAAGAGAAATTACATGTAATAATAGCAAGCAAAAGCAAATTTTTGTAAAAAAATTTTTTCGTAAGAATGTAATAAACAGTGGATAAAGGTATGCAAAGTTTTATTTCAGTTTTATTGCTTAAAAAATACTTTTCATTTATGATTAATCATATAATAGAGGTTTTTGGACATATAAAAGTCAATTTATGAAACATTAAGCATTTCTTGGAAATTTTTAATCTCTTAGGTTTTCCCAATAGCGGACACCTCCGAATAGCGGACAATTTCAGCGTTCCCGAATTGTCCGTTATTTAGAGGTTTTACTGTATATGACCCTCCTGCAAAAATTTTTTTTTAATAGCTGTCATCGTTTGCAAGTTATTGAATTTAAAAGTCCATCAGTCATTTTTGGGACACCCGGTAAATGCGTAGTATTTATTCTGTTACCAACAGTGTTGCCAGATTGGGGATTTTGTCCCCATTTTGGGGAATTTTGAACCACCAGGGGAATTTTTTGGGGACAAGTAAATCTTGGGGACTATGGACATATTTGGAGAAAAACTTGGGTAATTGTTATCATAATTTCAATTTTTACTTTCAGACATTTGCCAATACTGGATCTGTCTCGAATTCAATTATGGTTTGGAAAACGAAAATAAAATACGGAAATAATAGATATAAATCATTCTTGTGGTCGTCCTCACCGTTTACATGTACTACAGATACATCATCTATCCCCATCTGAATTTTCAGATAACTGATTCAGATTTTCATGTCATCGCGGACACAAACACAAGCACAGAAATACATTTCATTTAATAGTATGGATTTATACAACAAAAATAAATACAATTTTATAACCTTTTTTGTTGTTGTTGTTTTTAGCTTTGAATGTACATGCAAAATTCTGTTCACAATAATTTTTTTTTTCATAAATGGGGAAGTTTTTCAAAATAATGCTTGATTTGGGAAAAAAATTGAGTTCAAATTTGCTATAAAAATTTTATAACGGAAAATTGAAAATTGAGAACTTGCCTTTTTGAGTAAAAATTGCGTTGGGGACTTTTTCAGAAAAAAGCCCTGATTTGGGGAAAATTTCGGAAATTTTGGGGAAATTGACATTTGACAATCTGGCAACACTGGTTACCAACTTTTTTTTTTTTTTTTTTTTTTTTTTTTTTTTTTTTTTTTTTTTTTATATCTTCAGGGGGTTAGGGAGAGGAATCCTTGATTATTAAACTGTGTCTTGTGTTCTCTGTCTCTCTTTGTTTTGCCGGTAGTATAACAATTTTTAATTATGAATCTGTTTCCATTAATTATGATAATAGTTATTTACGAAGGTATACATATTCCTGATTGTTTATTTATAAAGTAATTTCCGAATGAATCAAAACTAAATGTTGCTTATATAGTTGCCCGTTTCTGGAGAAACCCATAACAATTAAATATGAAACATTTTACTACGGTTTTATAGATCCATAATTTTTAAATTTAAACAGATAGTAATAATAAAATATTCTTTTAAACTGGAATAGTGTTACCAAATCGTAATCCAGGAATAAAATAAAACTATTATTTTGCTTGAAAAATTGATTATTTAAATTTTACTTTGTTAAAAATAAATAAATAATGTTTCTTAAAATTGATATTTTGACGAGCTTTTTTCTTGCTTATTAATTTTTCTATTTTAATTTTTAGAAAATAATTTGTTTATATTATTTATTTATAAAATGACTGTGAATGAATCAAAACAAAATATTGTTCATATAGTTGCCCGTTTCTGAGGAAATCCATTACTATTCAATATGAAATTTGTATTACTGCAGTTGTTTAGATACATAATATTAAATTTAAATAAATAAATAATAATAATAATAAAACGATCTTTTAAATTCGATTATTGTCACCTAATAAAATCCAGAAATAAAATATAACTATTATTTTGCTGATATTTTATTTAAAAAAAGTTATTTAAAATATTACTTTGTTAAAAATAAATAAATAATATATTTTAAATTTGACACGAGTGTGATTTGTGATTGTGAGTTTATTTCGGTGATAATTCTCTTATGATAATTTTTAGAGAATAATTTGTTTCCTTTATTTATAACTACCGATTTTGATCTTATTACTTTGTTATAAATAAATAAATATATACTTAAATAATATTTTTTAAGTATGATATTTTAGTGAGTTTATTTCGGTGATTATTCTTCTATGATAATTTTTAGAGAACAACTTGTTCCCTTTATTTATAACTACCGATTTTGATCTTGTTACTTTGTTAAAAATAAATAAATACATAAATAAAATATTTTTGAATTTGGTATTTTAGTGAATTTATTTCGGTGATAATTCTTCCGTGATAGTTTTTAGATAATAATTGAGCTCTTTTATCTATCACTATTAACTTTGATCTTGTGTTTGTTTATTTTTCTTTACTTGTAAATATATTTCCATTTGTTAAAAATGAAATTTCGGCTATTTGGTCGTATATTTTCCGATATTAGACAAATAACAAATAAGGGAAAAATTGCGCACTGACTTAAATTAAAAAATTTTTTAGACAAAAGCTTTTATTAAACTTCTAAAACTTAAATAAAAATTCAAAATCCTAATATAATTCAATAAAAACATAATGTTATTTTTCCTGTATTCTTTAGAAAAAAGGGAGAAAAATTACATACTCACACGAAAATCAATTGTAAAGTATGTGGAAATGATAAAGAGATTTAGATGTTAAAGATCTTTACAGCGCAATCAATAAAGTGATGCCTGAATAATTTTCATTGTTGACCCCTCTCTCTTTATTCTCCTTTAAATAAATATACATAAATAAAAAAAGGCTTTATAATCTATTTTTAGCATGCTTTATTTTTGAAAAATGCTGTTATCATCAGAATATGTAGACGGTTATTGTGTCATAAGACTAACTTTTCTTATTTTAATTTGAGTATAAATTAATTTGTTTAACCAGTATTTGATATTTTTAAAAAATTCCTAATGTTTCAATTTCAGTTTAATCAGGGGGGGGGGGGGATGCCAACCATATAAGAAAAACTTGAACTGTTTTGTTTTGATTTTTTTGTTGTTTTTTGTGTATGTGTATTTTCATATAACTTTGTAATTTGTATAACATGTTAGTTAATTAAAAGTTTTAATTAAAGTTTTATATAAAAAATTCTTTGATTTGAGACAACGGTGACAGTTTCGGTCCAGCAGCTAGATAATTATTAGTAAGCTTAATGTATTTCGGTTCAAACCAGAAGTTTCATTATAAAATAATTTTTAAAAATACAAAGAAGAAAAGCATTAATTAAAAAGTTAAACTGCTTAAAATCCAAATTCTGTTGTAGAGTATTTTTATAAAACTTGACTAAATATGTCAGACTAGTATTAAATCGATTTTTTTAAAGAAAAAGTTATAATTTTATTTCTTAAATAAACCAGTTTTAATATATTAGCCATCAAAATAAATATTTTATTCTATATTTCAAACTGAAACATACAAGATAATAATTTTGTTATCTAACTATATTGACTTTAATCATTATATAAAAAATACTGATCAGTATCAGTAATTACTTTTTACCAAATTATACTTGTTTGACGCAGGAGACTTGACTTTGCCGGTATTGATGATGTAATTTTCCTCTAGTGACATAAATAAAATCTACTATTGTTAATCAGGGGTCAATCCACTGAAAATTTGTGGCCTATTCAGGGTCCCTTCACAATAAAACTTTTAATAAAACAGGCCCCATTCACAAAATTACTTTTTATAAAACAGTTCCCTCTACAATATATTTTTTTAATAAAATAGGCCCCTTCACAAAATTTCTTTCCATTAAAATACACCCTTTATACCTTATTTTTATTTTATTAAAATGTGTAATTTCCAAACAAAAACATGTTCATCAGAAAAGCAAGTTCCAGCAAATAAAGTTAAAGTAATTATTACTAATAAATACTTGGTCTAAAATTGAGTAACGGAATTTTATATTTCTTTGCAAAATGCTATTTTTTCAGAAAATTGTAATAAATTTGTAAATATTTTTTGCTTTTTACAAAATAGGCTTAAAAAATTGAATTGATCCATGCGTTAAAAATACGTTTTTCGATTTCACATGTTTTTCCATTTTCCACAAATTAAATCCTTTTCTTTTATAAATTCCAATTTGATTGAATTTTCGAATATAGTCCATGTATAATGATGCATATGGTGATTGAATTAAATTTTCTTCCTATTCTAAAAAATAAAGCAAGTCCACGCTATCTCTATTTTTAACTGTTTCTCTCTTTTACCTGTATGTCATATGGACAACGTGTTTTTGCCTATCATGATTTATTATTATCACCAGTAAAACTTTATTATGTATTTTGGATTATTTAATCTGAGCATGTTTTTGATTCAACTGGGCAAAAATTTCTGTTTTGAAAAAAGATTAAAAATTCCATGAAAAACATGAAAAAAAAAAAAAAAAAAAAGATATTAGGGTAACATCCCCAGTAATTGGCAGGCACCAGTGATTGGCACATCCTACAAAAATGTCCTAACATAAGATTTATATCCAGTCTTTTAAAAATGCAAGACCATATACCAGTTATATGCTCATTTACTTTACAGATTATAACTTTGATTTATGCTACTAAATGACAATAGTGCCCAAGAAAGAGAAACAATTATGGCTTGTATCAAATTAGCCATTTTTGTTGCAAATGCTTCTTCTCTGGCTTAAGAAAGGCATGCATTACAATTTATTATTATCTGATTTATAGTATATTTTAAATTTTAATTACAACAGTTTTGTTTAGTTGAAAAGGGTTACTTTAATTGTGTAAAAGTCTAAGTGCCAATTACTGGTGATTACAGCAATTTTTTATAAATATATTTTTATAAAAATACTTTTTCAAATATTTCTGCTTTTAGTGGGCAAAATAGATGCACAGATATGCATTCTTTGATTTAAAAATATTTGCAAGTAAATATTTTATTTCTTGGTAATGAAAACAGAAGTAAGTTTAAAGACGAATCCTTAATGTGCCAATTACTGGGGATGTTACCCTATTTGAAAGCTTTTTTAAAAATGTTTATTAGTTAAGTGGTTTAATAGTTAGGAAATTAACTAAAAAGGCAAATATAATAAGCTATGATTCAAAAATGCAGGTATCTAGTCGCAACTGTATATATAAAAAATATAGTTTCAAATGAAAAATCTGTGCAATCTAGGGTTAAAAAAAAAATAAGATAGAGAAAAAGAAAAAAGTCGAAAAAGTCAAAATCACGGAAAACTTTCGACAAAAATCGATAAAGATAGTGCAAGCTAATTAAATGGTTTTATCCTACATGTTTCTTTCCCATGTTCAAATATTTCTTCTAATTTTTACCCACTTTCGCTGAAACGATTGATTTCAAATTTTGCAAACTTGCAATACTTGATAAAGCAATATTTTATTGATTTTTGCCGAAAAATTTTCTATGACTTCCGTTTTTCTGTTCGGTTGTTTTTTCTTTCTCTTTTCTGTCTACCATAAAAGGAACTGTCTTAAAATTTTCCAAGAAACGCGAGATTTTAATATGTTATTTTTATGCACGCAAATGTTTTGCAAATGAAGAAGTGAACGATACCCGAAATGTTTTTTTTACAATGTTCTTTTCTCCCTTTATCTCCATAAAATAAATAAATAAATAAATAAAACTAAATAAAGCATCACATACATTATGTAATTTGAGGCCTGTTCCAGAGTTAAGAGGCTACTTCACTCAAATGAAAAGACCCGTTCGCTAATGCTAATCCTATGGGAGAAATTTATAAAAATATCTCAGTTGCATTTCAATATTTTTAGATGATTATTTTTGCATTGGATAACTCAGATTGATCTGAATGGAGGTCGTTTTTTAGTTTTTCGATTTTGGTTGCAGATATTTTTTATGGGGTTGCTTTCGCTTTCCAAACCGGTTCCAAAAATGAAAGCGTCCTTGTAAAAAATAACTGTAAACAAAATGAAAAAAGTAACTAACGTCATGCATACAGATCGATCTCAGATATCCAAAGCCAAAAAATCATTTAAAAATATTGAAATGCAACCGAGATATCTGTATAAATTTCTTCCATAGGATTAGCATTAGTGAATGGGTCTTTTCATTTGACTGAAGTAGCCCCTTAAAGCACCTGTTTTTAAACCGAAACAATTTTTACAATATCTAAAATAAATATTGCATGATTCCAGTAAAAAAACATGAATATGCTATTGCTCCAAATTAATAAAAAATAAATACAGAAAATAAGAAATAATACGATATTGAAATAATTAACACAGATTCTAATTTTATTATTCAAGTAACTTTTTACAGTCTATCAAAATGATCACTGTGATTGATACTTTAATATATTCGTTGTAATTTCTGCATACAAAATTACATAAAAACAAGTTGGAAATTGCACGTGAAGCGTAGCAAATGAGGTGCGTTCGTACGATAACGAAGTTTTAAAATATTCAGATCTTCCTGATATAGTAGAGAGTACTTTGGATACAGTATAGTGGTCGAAATCTTTGAGTTGCTGTAAATATGCAGGGAGTAACTTTTATTATATTTCATTAACGTATATCTTATTCATAAAATGTGAAGTAGTTTAATATAATTAAAACACGCCCCAAAAAATATTTCCCCGTATAACATTATTTAGTGGAATACATTTGTGTGGCCCTGTAATTTAATAATAAATATTCTCTGCATCACAGAACTGTACAGAATGTATTTTTAGTACATATTTCATAGATTCATGTCAGTTCTATTATGTTCAAATGAGTGTAACACCATTAAAATGCATTTGAAACTTTTTTTTCCCATTGATCGTAATGTAACGGAATATTTTGATTGTCCCTGTAATTGATCTATGCATCCGATTTACATAACATTTGAAATGACTCGGCAAAATTATGTAATAATTATACATTTTAAATTTCAAACGATTAAAATGCATTTGAAACTTTTTTCCCCATTGACTGTAATATAACGGAAACCTTTTGATTGTCCCTGTAATTGATCTATGCATCCGATTTTCATAACATTTGAAATGACTCGACAAAATTATGTAATAAATATACGTTTTAAATTTTAAACGATTCGGTTGGGTAGTTTTTGCGTTGTTATATGGGGACAGACAGACAGACTGACGGACTGAGCGACAACAATAGGTGCTACGTATTTACATAATTACGAACGCACCTAAAAAGCAAGAGAACAAAAATTATTATTGCGTCATCTGAATTATAGGCATATTTGGTCGCAGTTTTATATAGTGTACGAAGTACAAATGGTTTTATAAATTCGTTTTATAAGTAATGAAGTAGTCAAGGAATAAACATTTCTTAACCCTTTCGGGTCCATTTTTTTTCAATTTTTAGAAAAAATTATTTTTATGTTTATAACATTAATAGTAGCTATGCAAATAGTTTAATTAGAGTTTAAAAGATATTTCACTGTAACGCGTAATTTTTTTTCCAAGCACCATCGTCGTTCCAAGCCCAAGCTCGCACTCTGATTGGTTGTTGCTCTCGGCACTGTTTTCATGTAACTTGGCGATAATCATCTTGGTGTAGCGATAGATGCTTCCGTCCGTCGAGTTTGATTTCCTTCCGAACCGAGTACAAAGTAACTTTTCCCGTTTATTAATAAGTAAAGCATTAGCCATTTTATAAAATAACACAAGATAATAATACACAAGAGCACAAAATGAAGGAAGAATAAGAATTAGTAGGTTAGGTTTTAGGTTTACTCGTTCACTTACGAGCGAAGTATTTTTCGCCAAGTATGGTTATCGCCAAGTTACGTGAAAACAGTGCCGAGATCAACAACCAATCAGAGTGCGAGTTTGGGCTTGGAACGACGAAGATGCTTGGAAAAAAAAATTTCGCGTTTAAAACATAACGAATGTTGTTATTTTGCGCGCTATTCAATTCAAATTCATATGACAATAGGCTAAGGAAGAATTTTTGGAGATGTTTAGAAAATATTGTATTACAACAAGATTTAACTAATATTACAACTTTCTAATACTTTTTGCGCTTTATTACACAATATTCTGTCAGGAAAGTAACCTTTATTTTAAATTTAAAGAGTGAAATATGTGTTTAAACTAAAAGAATCGAAAACGACGCAAAGAGAATTAAACAAATAATGATAATTATTATTATTACTAAATGCCTAAGCATAAATGAAGTCATATAGTAAATGTATAGACATACACTAACATTACTACAAGTAAATAATACCAAAAGTATTTCTTAAAACAAATAATATTCCATTAAAAGACATATTAATAGATATTAAAGACTATTAATAGTACACCCAGGGCCCGACTTAGACAATGGGGGACCCTGGGGCAAACATTATTAGGGGGGCCCCCTTCTGTCTTAAAATTGTTCGTGATTTATACTCAAGTGACTAAAATTAAAATTCAGACCTACTGTATGTAAGCATAAATTTTGTACCAAGTACTATTCACACCTATATACATAATAGCAGAAGGTAGATAATTCTAACTATTAGCTTTTTTATGATGTAACTAGTACTTAAGGGAGCGTGGGGCACGGAAACAGAGGGGGTAGGAGAAAAAGGGCACCTTAAAATAAAAAAACAATTTTTTTTTTGGTCATATTTCGCCATTTTTTATCATTTGGCACTCTTTTAACGAAAAACTTTTCTCTCCTTGGAAGGCCCCCTCAAGCCGGGGGGCCCGGGGCAGTTGCCCCGCATGCCCCTGTGTTAGTCAGGCCCTGAGTACACCAGACCCGAAAGGATTACACTGCTACATTGAGCTTGAATAAAATATTCAGACTATGTAACAGCTTGAAAAATTTAGTTTTATAAGCTTTTATAAGTTTCGGTTTAAAACGTGTTAAAGGATATTTTATGATGTACTGTATCTGTTCAGATTTCATTTTTACTGTTTTTGGAAATTATTTTTCATAAATATCTTTCTTTAACCCTTAAATGCATAGGATAGAACGCGTTCCAAAAAATGCGCAATTCAAAGAATCAGAATTCATACCAGAAAAATCTAAATAGTAAATTTTTCTTTATTTAATTACGAATGGTCTGTCATTAAGTAAAGTGAAAATTGCTCTTTTAAATTTCTGGTGAAAATACGGAATATGTGAATAAAACCCCCAATAAATCGGGAACACTTATGGTATCGAAAATGATACAATATGCATTTAAGGGTTAATTATCGATGGAATAGGGTGCACATAATCTATTGGATTTTATGGTAACTTCCCCTCTTGCGTCAGCTCTTCCCGCCCCTAATTCCCACCAAAAATTCTACCAAACCTTTTTAATAATTTCTATTATTGTTTTCTTTTAGTTTAGCATGCGTTCTTATTTCTTTTCTTCTCCCGTTTATAACAAATGGTTAGAAGATAAAAATAGATAAGACGAGATTCTTATCTTTTTTCTTCTGTTATTTTTCCCATGGTGATTATGTCAACCTTTACCTGTCGGCTAAACGTTTTATTTACATAAGATACAATTTTAAATAAAATATGCTTTTAAGTTTTATTTAAATGGTCATTTATTCTTCGGATTTAGCCATTTACCATTTAAATGAAAACTAGCAAAAAATTGGAAATCATCATTTTTCCCGTGAAATATTCTTCTAGTGATTATTGTTCATATTCATTTTAGTAAGCATAGCGTGTTGAGACCTGGTATTCATTCAATATTTTCAAAATACTGGCTAAATTTTCATTTAGGCCGAGATGTTAATATGTTTACATTTTTGGAAATATGTAGCAACAGTGCAGGGTCGGCAATCTGACCTCCCTGTTTACATAGAATTCCGAACTCATACCAAAAAATGTAACTAGTATACTTTCTATTACTATTAATTTTGCAAGGCCTTTATAGTTAACTCTTTTTTTTGGGGGGAGAGGGTAGGAATTTCCAATATGTATTCGAAATTACTGAATAAACATGTAAGCCAAACTAAAATTAAATCGAATTCGGAAACGCATAGTGCAGTTGAAAATTTCCCTACAACAGCTTCAACCAATAAACAGATAGTTAGTCACAATCTTATATGAAAATCTGTGTATAATCACTAGAATTTAGACATATTAAATTAAATAACATATGCAAAACATTAGTTATATATCAACACTTATTTGGAGCACATTTGGAAAAGCATTTCCAGCCATCATTTTATTATTTTTGATAGTACTAGGAGAGAACTCTTTTGTGTGTCCCTGTAAATAAACAATGTATTTCTACGCACACTTTATTCTATCGTAAGGATCTTCTTTAAAGTAAGGTAGTGAACCTCGGTAATATGCATCAATTTAAGTATGTTTGAAATAGTGTGACATCATTAAAATAACATTGAAAACTGTTTTCCCGATAGAACATAATGCCATGGAAATTTTGGAGTGCTCTTGTGAACGATCAATAAATGCTACATACTTCATTTTCAATACTGACGTGCCATGTTAAACATTAATAATGTATGCAAAATGCATGACAATCCGAGTATATTTATAGGAGTTACGTTACAGCACGAATAGACAATCAGACAGATGCCAAACAGGCAGATAAACTACTCCCATAAACATTTTTCAACTACTTTGGAAGGTATTAAAAAAAAAAAAAAAAACAAGTCGAAAATTGTACATCAAACGTGACAAATAAGGTGCGTTCGTACTGTAACTAGTTTTATAAATGTTCAAATCGTTAGTACAATGGCTGTTGCATTCTTATGGAAAAATACATGAATACAAAATTTCCTACGATTCTATATATTAAATTAAGTAATACGGAAATAATAGGACTTCATCTTAAAAAGGACACCATTAACATGGCAGCTTAGAATCATTACCCATCATGGGATATCATTGTATCATTTACTTGTGATATTATTTGATAAAATGAACGAAACTTTTTTTAATATCTTTTTTAAGTTTAGATTTGGTTTTATAAAATTTGAAGACTCGACAAAATTCTACCACGATTATGCATACTAAATTTCAAACCAGTTGGATGGGTAGTTTTTGCGCTGCTGTATATGAACAAACAGACGGATAAGACGATGGTTACAGGTGTTACTTATTTATGCAATTACAAACGCACCTGAAAAAGAAAGTAAGAAAAGAAAAAAAGTCCCCTCCCTAAATTTAATTTTTTTGATTTAGTTTAACACATTAGTTTAGTTTAATGTTTAATTTAGTTTAACACGTTTAGCACCACGTTAACCACTGGGGACTGACATTGAACTTTTCGTTTAGAACGCGTCATTCACCGATGACTGACAGTCTAAAATATGATAAAAAACTAATATATATATATATATATATATTGTTTTAAGTAATTACTCAAAATGTATTTAAAATTTACTTAACTTTTTTTTATCAAAACCCGTAAAGCATGGTGACGTCACTGCAACGTCGTTGGGAAGTCACATTGTGACTTTGTGACCATCGATTGTCGATGTGACGTCACGTGACGTTGATGTGAAGTCACAGTGACTAAAATGTGAAGTCGTTATGGCCGTTTTAGAGATCTTTTGTGACGTTTCACAAAGTGGTCACAATGTGACAAATTTGTGGAAAATGTGTCATTTGTGATTAATTTGACATTAACATTGTGACGAAACTGTGACAAAAGCGACGATATATAAATTGCCAGAAACATGTTTTTTAAAGTAAATAACATGTTTTGAAGGATACTTCCCTCATAGCATGCATGGTCACAGTGACGTCACAATGACGTCACTGTGAGTCACTTTGGTCACATCACATCTGTGACGAAAATGCCACCACTCAGTGACGTCACATTGTGACTAAGATGTGACTTTCTAAAAAAATTTTCACCGTTCGTCACAATTTTAATGTCAAAGTAGTCACAAATGACACACTTTTCACAAATTGGTCACATTGTGACGTCACAAAGCGGTCACAATATGACGTCACAAAAAAGCTCTAAAACGGCTATAACGACCTCACATTTTAGTCACTGTGACTTCACATCGACGTCACGTGACGTCACATCGACAATCGCTGCCCTCATAGCATGCATGTTCACAGTGACGTCACAATGACGTCCCTGTGAGTCACTTTGGTCACATTACATCTGTGACGAAAATGCCACCACTCAGTGACGTCACATTGTGACTAAGATGTGACTGTCTAAAAAAATTTTCACAGTTCGTCACAATGTTAATGTCAAAGTAGTCACAAATGACACACTTTTCGCAAATTGGTCACATTGTGACGTCACAAAGTGGTCACAATGTGACGTCACAAAAAAGCTCTAAAACGGCCATAACGACTTCACATTTTAGTCACTGTGACTTCATATCGACGTCACGTGACGTCACGTCGACAATCGCAGGTCACAAAGTCACAATGTGACTTCACAACGACGTTGCAGTGACGTCACCATGTCTTACGGGTGGTCACAAAATCACAATGTGACTTCACAACGACGTTGCAGTGACGTCACCATGCTTTACGGGTTATAAATGTCTAAAGATTTTTAAGAAAGTCACATCTCAGTCACAATGTGACGTCACTGAGTGGTGGCATTTTGGTCACAGATGTGATGTGACCAAAGTGACTCACAGTGACGTCACTGTGACCATGCATGCTATTAGGGAAGAGAATACTTTCTTAATAACTCTTTAAAACATTGCAAATTTTTCAACTTCAGTGTCAGTCACTGTAATACTCAACTTGTTAATATTTTTTAAGTTCCAGAAATTTCTCCTTAAATGCAATTTATTAAATTGGAAGATCCAGAAAAAAGTAGTAGCATCTATATGTAGCACCTATAGTCGTCGTTCAGTGCATCCATCCGTCAGTCCGCATAATAACTGAGCAAAAACTACCAAATTGAATCGTTTGAAATTTAAAATATTCAATAATTGCATAATTATGTCGAGTCATTTCAAATTTTATGAAAATAAGATGCATAGTTTAATTACAGGGACAATGAAAGGTATTCTGTTACATTCAATGAGGAAAAACAGTTTCAAGTGCATTTTAATGGTGTTATACTCTTTTGAACATAATAAAATTGATATGCATCTATGAAGTACAGTCGAGTCTCTATACAACGAAATCCATCGTTCCAGTAAAAAATTCGTTATATAGAGAATGGTGTTAAAATTGTATTTTATGGACAAATTATGGTAATTTTGAACAAATATTATTTTTGATGTTTTTAATTAAGAATTTTAAATGTTTAAAAGTAAATATTAATCTAACATTTTATTTCTGAATTATTTAAGCAGTTTCAAAAAAGAGAACAGACATTTATTTGAAAACTTAATGAAAATCAAATAAGAAACACCTTGCATTAATTTCAGACGAAGAAATCTGTAATTTTTTGTTATTTTGATTTTAAAATTGTTACGCTCTCATTTTTTTTTCAAACATTAGCAAGGAATGAAAAATTGTAGTTAAGATTTTCCTCCATTTGAAGGCCTCTTCTATGTGCCTCTCATTGATCCCTCTCTTATATGTGTAGCAATCCAAATGACTCTGTTTTGAGAAGGATGTTGAAAGGTGTGTGGGAGGTGGTATGAATTCGTTAAATTTAAAGAACAATAGAGAACAAATATATATATATATATAAAAAACTCAGCACTGAACCATAAATCAAAAATAAGTGATGGAAAATAGATTCCATATGATTTCGAAGCTTTTTTAAAACTGTATGAATTAAGACCAATTTATGAAAAAGTTCGTTATATGGTGATAGATATTTCGCTATATAGAGACTGTTTTTAATGTAATCATACGAAAAGGGGACCGTTCCTACTAAAAATTCGTTATATAGAGATATTTGATGTATGGAGTTCGTTATATAGAGACTCGACTGTAAATATTATAATATACATTCTGTACAATCTGTGGTGCAAATAATATTTGTTATTCATTTACAGTGCTGCACAAAAGTATTACATTACAAAATGGTACAAGGGAAAAAATATCTGGCGCGCGTTTTAATAATATTAACCTATTCCCATTTTATGAAATTGATATACGTTGCTGAGGTTTACTGCAAATTACTTCCTGTACAAGAGAAATAAAACAATATTTGCAGGGACACACAAGGGGTTTTCGGATACTCTACTGTTTCCGATGTATAGTACATATACTATTATAGGCTAGTTCCATGGGTTTTGTAGTGTAAGTCACATTACCTTATAATTGCTATGCTTGTTTCCCACCGTTATTTTCGAAAAGTCTGCTTGGCCTTATTCAATTAATGAGAATGTGCCGATAAAACAAATCACATTTTTTCGTACTAAAATACTGGTAGCCAAAAATCGTAGCCTGTGACTTACACTACAAGTACTCATGGAAATAGCCTATACTAAGATCTGAATATTTTAAAAACTTCCTTGTAGTACGAACTCACCTCATTTTCCATGTTTGACATATTAATTTGGATTCGATTTTCATAAAATTTGAAGAGACGCGACAAAATTATTCAACGATTATGTATATTAAATTTCAAACTAGTCGGATGGGTAGCGCTGCTATATACGGACAGACGGACAGATCAGACGACTACAGGTATTGAGTACTTACATAATTACTAGCTGATCCGCCCGGCGTTGCTCGAGACCATAGATGTTTTCAAATAAATTGCGAATATTTAAAATCTCCATTCATACTAAAACAGAAATTTTTTTATTTTTTTTAATTTTATCTGAAGAATATTTCAAATTTCATCTGAGTGAACACAGGTTTGTATTTCTGTCATTAAAACCATGTTTTTGAAGGATAAAGAAATAATAGTTGATTTTAGCTGTTTTGAATCACAAAATAATGCAATAATTGAATTTTTTAAAAATTCCTTTCTTCAATGAAACCTACTCCATGTAAAATCTTCTGAGCACGCAGTACATTTGAACAAAGCCTAGGAACACATAAAAGCACTTTCATTGGCTGGCTGCTTCGTTGCCGCGGATTGGTGGCCAGCTGCAAATAGCCTCAACTGGCTGTTGGAAATTTACAAATGGTGGTGGACTGGTGGAAATTTACAAATATCCTCTTACCCAGTAAGTTTTAGTTTTTAATAAGAAATCTAAATTGAAACTGAAAAATCCGGCTGCGAAGTGCACTTTCTGGTATAAGCATCCACACATGAAAAAATTTCAGAGACCTGGATGTTATAATTTCGGCGTTATCCGCGGTCAGGCAAGCAGGCAGACAGACATTTCTTATTTTATATATATAGACGAAAGCACCCAAAAAGAAAGAAAGACGGAAAGAAAATTCCTCTCTTTAAATTTAATTTATTTAATTTAGGTTAAGCTAGTTATTGAATTTCTTTTAATTTATTTCAAGTTACAGAAACTTCTCCTCAGGCACATTTTATTAAATTAAAGCTCCAGAAAAAAAGTAGTAGAGTAATGAACTCAGAAAATAATCTAACTTCACGCCAGTTTACATGATTGTCATACTTTCTAAGTCCAATATCACTGGATAGTCACGATCAAGTGCCTGCCATATCTTCTTTCATTCGATTACATTAACTACACGACTTTGTAATCTAATCATTCAAATAACTATCTTTAAACTCTTCTTGGTAGAGCGGGCGTGCTTTTTGGTCAAATGGGCATGATTTATGGTTGCGTGGATTCTTTTTATTATCTATAGATTAGATAAAGATGATCTTATATTAAAATGTAAAGAAAGAAGAGAAGTCTTGCTTAAAAATTTGTTTAGCTTATATCTTTTGGATTTTTTTGATGCAATAAAAATATTTGATGCTTTCAACTATTTTTTCATATATTAAAAACAGTTTCAAGTGAGAATGATGATTAATATGGTAAGATTACACTTTTTTATTGAATGATTATCTGAAATATTTAGCTTTAAATTGCATGAAACAAAAGCATTTAAATCTTCAAAACTTTCAACTAAAAAAGAAAGAAAGAAAAGAAAATATTCTCCGCCTATTTCCACAATTTATTTGTTTTAGGTTAAGCTAGATTTTGAACTTAACACATTAAGTACCACGTCAGTCACCAGTGACTGATACTGAATTTTCTGTTTTGAACGTGTCATTCACCGATGACTGATAGTCTAAAATATGATATAAAATAAAAATATACATATTATTTTAAGCAATTACTCAAAATGTATTAAAAATTTACTTAAATTTTATTTAAAACATTATTATGCTTTCTTAAAAAATTACTTAAAACATTGCAACATTTTTAGTTTCAGTGTCAGTCACCGTGTTAATATTTTCTAAGTTCCAGATACTTCTCTTTAAATGAAATTTATTAAATTAAAGGTTCTTGAAAAAAGTAGTAGAGCAATGAACTCAGAAAATAATCTAACTTCACGCCAGTTTAAATGATTGTCAATTTTTCTAAGTCCAGTATCACTGTATAGTCACGATCAAGTGCCTGCCGTATCTTCTTTCATTCGATTACATTAACTACACGACTTTGTAATCTAATCATTCAAATAACTATCTTTAAACTCTTCTTGGTAGAGCGGGCGTGCTTTTTTGGTCAAATGGGCATGATTTATTGGTTGTGTGGATTCTTTTATTATCTATAGATTGGTTAAAGATGATCTTATATTAAAAAGTACAGAAAGATGCGAAGTCTTGCTTAAAAAAATTTTTTTTGTTTATATCTTTTGGAATTTTTTTTAATGTAATAGAAATGTTTGATGCTTTCAGTTATTTTTTCATATTCTAAAAACTGTTTCGAGTAAGAATGATAATTAACATGGTAAGATTCTTTACTTTACTTTACTTTACTTTACTTTACTTTACTTTGCTTTACTTTACTTTACTTATCTTTCTTTCATTTCATTATTTATTTATTTATTTTTTTTTTTGAATGATTATTTGAAATTTTTAGCTTTGAATTACATGAAGCAAAAGCATTTAAATCGTCAAAAAACTCCAGTTTCCGCATTTTGTATCTTTTCAAATGCTGATTAATTGACTAAATAATCAATATTCACTAAAGAAAAAGAATACGGAACAGAATTGAATGAACGTGATTTGTGGTTGCGTGGACTTTTTCCTTATCTATAGGTTGATTAAAAGATTATCTTAAATTGAAAAATATAGAGAGAAGCGAAGACACTTGCTTAAAGTTTAGTTAGCTTATATCTTTGGGAGTTTTTCAATGTAATAAACAAAAATTGATGCTCTCAATTTATATGAACGTACATATATATGTATATACAAACAGATATTCCAAAAATAGTTTCAAGTAAGAATGATAATTAACATGGTAAGCTTAATTTTGTTGTTGTTGAATGATTATCTGAAACATTAGATTTAAATTAAATGAAACAAAAACATTTAAATCTTGAAAAAAATTCAGTTTCCGCATTTTGTATCTTTTTAAATGTTGATTAATTGACTAAATAACCAATAATCCTTAAGTAAAAGTATACGGAAGAGAATTGAATGAACATGATTTATGGATTATTTTATGATCTATAGATTGGTTAAAAGGTGATCTTAAATTGAAAGGTATTGAGAGAAGCAAATTCTTACTTAAAATTTGTTTAACTTACACCTTTTGGAATTTTTGAATGCAATAAAAAAATTTGATGCTTTCAATTTTTACTATATTCCAAAAACAGTTTCAAGTATAAATGATTATTAAGGTGGTAGGATTCTACTTTTTTGTTGAAAGATTATCTCACTTTTTTAACGTTAAAATACATGAAACAAAAGTGTTTAAATTTTCGAAAATTTTCAGTGCGCGTATTTTGTATTTCTTGGAATGGTGATCAATTGATCAAATAATCATTGACCATTAAAGTAGAATACTGAATAGAATTGAAGAAGATAATTTACGATTGCATAGATTCTTTCATTATCTTTAGATTCGTTAAAAGATGATCTTAAATTGAAAAGTAGAGAGAAGTGAAGTCTTATATTAAAAAAAATATATAGCTTATATCATTTGGAGGTTTTCAATGTAATAAAAATTTCGATGAGTTAATTTTTTTATGCTTTCAAGTATGGTGATTAAGATGGTAAGATGCTATCTTTTTTGTTAAATGATTAACTCAATTTTTTAATTTTAAAGCAAATGAAGTAAAAGCGCACAAATCTTCTAAAATTTTTAGTTTCCGCATTTTGTATCTTTTAAAATAATTATTACTTGACTAATTAATGAATAAGTACTACAAATAGAGTCCGATATAGAATTGAATGAACGTAATTTATGGTTGCATGGATTATTTTATTATCCATATATTGATTAAAAGATTATTTTAAATGGAAAAATAGAGAGAAGTGAAATCTTACGTAAATTATTTTAATATGTATACTCTGGAGATTTTCAATGCAATAAAAAAGTTATACTTTGAATAATTTTTTCATAGTCAAAAATAGTTTCAAGTAATAAAAATATTTTTTGAAATATTTTTTGTTGAATGATTATCTCAAATTTTCAACTTTTAAAATCTATGAAGCAAAACTGCTTAAATCTTCTGAAATTTTCAGTTTCCACATTTTTTAAAAAAAATCTTTTACGCTATTGATTATTTGTTACAATGGTGACTATTTGATGAAATAATCAATAAGCATTAAAGAAAGAGTACGGAAGAGAATTGAATGAACGTGATTTATGGTTGTGTGGATTCTTTTATCATGTATTCTGGGAATGATACAAAATTGTCTTAAATAAAAAAATAAAGAAAAATGAAGGCTTACTCGAAGAAAAAAAAAATATTTTTTAGATATTTATTTATTTTTTATGTAATTGAAAAGCTTAAAGCATTCTACCCTTTTTTTCAGTCTTCCACAAATAGTTTAAAGTAAAAAAAAAAAAAAATATTAAGGTTATTATTATTATTATTTTTTTTTTTTAACTTTTCAATGTTTTTATTGATTTTCTAAATAAAGTGTACGTGATAAAAAACGCTGAAATTTTGTATTAATTTCCAACTGTGCTTTTAATTTTTATTTATTTATTCTTTTGAAGTGATTTTTATGAACATTTTAAATTCTCTCTTTAGTTATAAATCTGTTGTAAATGTTAGTCAAATCTACATGACCTATGATTGAGTGGAATATTTTACCTACATTGATTGATTAATTATGATCGTAAACCAAAAAGCAGAGAGACGAGAAGCATCACATTTAAAACAAGTTGGAAATTGCACGTGAAGTGTAGCAAATGATGTGCGTTCGTACGATAACGAAGTTTTAAAAAATATTCAGATCTTGCTGTTTTAGTATAGAGTACTTCAGATATAGTATAGTGGTCGAAATCTTGTTTGTGTTCCTGTAAATATACAGGAAAAAACTTTTATTACACCTCAGCAACGTATATCATATTCATAAAATGTGGAATAGTTTAATATAATTTACAAACGCACCAAGCAATGTTTACTCATATAGCATTATGTAGTGGAATACTTTTGTGTGGCCCCGTTATATAATAATAAATATTTTTTGCATCACAGATTGTATAGAATTTATATTTTAATATTTATTTATATACTTCATAGGTTCATGTATTCTATATATTCGAATGAGTGTAACACCATTTAAACGCATTTGAAACTTTTTTCCCCATTGACCGTAATTAACGGAATACTTTTGATTGTCCCTGTAATTGATCTATGCATCGATTTTCATAAAATTTGAAATGACTCGACAAAATTATGCAATAATTATATATTTTAAATTTCAAACGATTCGCTTTGGTAGTTTTTGCGTTGTTATATGCGGACGAACTAATTACATAATTACGAACACACCTAAAAATTAACATATTTTTGAGTTTTTCGATTAACTTAAAAAATTTAATGCTTCGATTTTTTTTCTTTGTCTCCAAGAAATAGTTTGATATAAGAATGATGATAATATTTTTATTCTACTGTTCAACAATTATTTTGATTGTTATTATTATTATTATTTTGAAAAATACCTTAAAGAAAAACCTAAACCACCGGAAATTTTACCCAAGTGTTCTAAAAATATTACCCTCCAGAATTAGTATTTACAACTTTTTAGCTTATTTATTTAATTTATTTTATACATGTTGAATACAGTTTGGAAAGACAATATTGGTTCGAATCGAAATATTTTAATTTGATAGCCATCAAAATGGTCGCGACTGTTGTTCTAGTGTTAAAACATCTGAAAATTTTAATTTCTGTGAGATCTACCTTTCTTTTTTTTTTTTTTTTTTTTTTTTTTTTTTTCTGTCAGCGATAGTGACTAATTCACTAAGTAACTAATAATGATTATATAAAAAATTAAAAATACACATGATTTATGGTTGCGTGGAGTGGATTATTTTATTATCAGCTGAATGGTTGAAGATGCACCTATATTAAAAAATTAATACTATGTCATTATTACAGCTTTTTCTATTATATATATACCGGGTGTCTCAAAAATGACTGATGGATTTTAAAATTCAATAACTTGCTAACGGCGACAGCTATTTAAAAATTTTTTGCAGGAGGGTTATGTATAATGTCAGGAGATATTTTACCGATTTTTTTTATTTTAGTTCGCATTTCAAACAATAGGTGGCGCTGACGGCGACTGAAGGCCAGATCGACGCTTCACTCAGCACTGATCACCTGGCCTTCAATCGCCGTCTGCGCCCCCTACTGTTTGAAATTCGAACTAAAATAAAAAATTACGGTAAAAAAAAACTCCTGACATGATACATAACCCTCCTGCAAAAAATTTTTAAATAGCTATCACCGTTTGTAAGTTATTGAATTTTAAAATCCATCAATCATTTTTGGGACACCCGGTATATATATTTTCATGGCAAAAAAATTCTGTGAAAGCTTAAACTTTATCGTAATCCCTATTAAACCTTTAGATACTCAAATATTGGAGCAAATTTATTATGTACAACTTAATAGCACTAACGTTCATTACAAACCCGTTTTAAAAGGATAATTTCTGTTTGTCTTGAAATAAACACTCAGAAAATTAAACACTCGAAATTCTCGGAAATTTAAAATTTCTACTCAGAACAGAATTTTCCTATTAAAAGACAGAAAGTTCATGTAACATTGCCCTTAATGAATGGAATTTTCCATGGTGTATATACAGATACTTTTCTGCTATTATTCCTATTTTTCATTTTAAGTTTATACAGGTGATAATATTTTCTGTTATGAAGCCTTGAAACAGCTGTATGCTAAAAAATTTTTTGACCGTTTATGTTTATTTTTTCGTTTTTATTTATTTTTTCACATAAGTTATTTATTTTAGAACAATAGGTTTTGTTTAATCTTAACGATTTGTAAGTATACTGGAATGTATTTTAACACCTTACTTTCCCGCCTCAGTATGGCAGTGTTATTGCATATGAAATCATACACATCATAGACACAAGTATGTCATTGTATATGAAATCTCACTTGTCACTTACATAAGTATAGCATCTAGCATCGCACATTGAATCATACATGCCATATACATAAGTATATCATTGTATATGGAATTATACCTGCCACATCTCATTGCACATGAAATCATACATATCATATATATACCGGGTGTCCAAAAATGACTGATGGATTTTAAAATTCAATAACTTGCAAACGGTGACAGCTATTTAAAAAAATTTTGCAGGAGGATTTTGTATATGTCAGGAGTTTTTTTAAGGTAATTTTTTATTTTATTTCGAATTTCAAGCAATAGGTGGCGCTGACGGCGATTGAAGGCCAGGTGATCAGTGCTGAGTGAAGCGTCGGCCTGGCTGCAATCGCCGTCAGCGCCACCTATTTTTTGAAATTCGAACTAAAATAAAAAAAATTATGGTAAAAAAACTCCTGACATTATACATAAACCTCCTGCAAAAATTTTTTTAATAGCTGTCACCGTTTGCATGTTATTGAATTTTAAAATCCATCAGTCATTTTTGGGACACCCGGTAAGTGTCATTTTATATGAAATCACACATTCATACACATAAGTATAAAGTTGTATATGAAACGCTACATGTCATATACCTAAATATGTCATTGTATATGAAATCATATAGTATGCATAATTATATCGTTCTATATGAGATACTTATGTCATTGTATACGTATTGGAAAAAGGAAAGTAATAGACGTGCCTCTACATTTATTAAAAGCGGTTTCACCTTCGGGAATAGTCTACAATGACGCAACGCTTTCTTTTAACGCAATTAAATTTCACCGTAAAAACTTGCACAATGTTCGATGCGTAGGTCTGGAATGTATAAAAGTGACTGACGAGTTACCCCAGGGATGTTTTCAAACGATCTAGGTCATGTGACTTATAACACACAGGCTAATCTTTCAAGAGTCCCTGTGTGAAATTATTACACAAATTGAAGGAGGAAGCTGAATAATGTATGCTCAAGGAGCAATTTAAATAAGGTGTGTAGACAAGGTTGTCAATAACGCGCGAAATGTTTGCAGGTGTTTAAAAAAATAGTAAAAAAATAATCACTTGTGACGTGTTGACGGTAATATTTTTCATTTTTTTTATTTTTGGCACTCAATAATCATGATCTTTTTAATGTATTCATAAGCTAATTTGGATTCTTTTTTGCTGGAATTTTTTCAGATATTAACGTGTTTCACAAATTGCCGGCTCAATAAATGTGAATTTTCCTAACCTATTTTCTGACTCTTCTTCTTAAAAGTATAGGCATAAAATTAACAGGATTGACTATTTAATGAAATTAGAAATCAAATGGCGTTTTACATTTTTTCCCCTTGCACCTTCAAAAGAAGAAAGAATTGCAGTCGAATTTTTTTTCCGACTTCCGGTTTTCGACGGATTTACAGATTTTAAGGGTCACAGATTTCCCCCCAAAAGCATGTTTATACAAAATGTTTGTCTGACCATATCGCCACTGTGCCACCGAAAAGTGTATGAAGTTATGCTAAGAGCTGAACCAAATTTTTTCTGAATGTTTTTGGCTACGGCAATCAGTCCTCCCTGAATTTGAAAAAAAAAAAAATTAGCTCGAAGCATGTGCTGTAATAGCAATTTTTGTACCATTTTCATTATTGTATCACAGAAAAGTGTATGAAGTTATTGCATAGAATTGAACCAAATTTTTTCTGAATGTTTTTGGCTACGGCAATCAGTCCTCCCTGAATTTGAAAAAAAAAAAAATTAGCTCGAAGCATGTGCTGTAATAGCAATTTTTGTACCATTTTCATTATTGTATCACAGAAAAGTGTATGAAGTTATTGCATAGAATTGAACCAAATTTTTGCGCATGTTGTAGAGCAAGCTGGTCTTCCAAGAATTTGGAAATATTCCGCCGAAAGAAGACGTTGCGATAGTGATTTTTGTATAATTTTCTCGATTTCTCGTACTTGGCATCTTGCTAAGCTAACTATTCTTAAGCAGGTGATATACAATAGAATGACGAAAAATTAATGATTTTAATAAATTTCATGTTCGGGAATGGAGATTAATTCGTTTTTACTCCGATAACTGTTTGAAACAGAAATATAAGATGAAAATCAAATTTAATATAGCATTGAACTAATAATATTGAAGAATTAATATTTGTAACTGCTGTTTAAACTATTAAGATGTATGAGGTAGAAAAATTTTTTGGGGCTGGCACATCGAACTAGCTGGATAAATAAATTACTTCTTGAATTATAAATTAGATTTATTATGCAATGACAGGTTTTTCGCCTTTTCCACATTGTTGCGTCCGGTATTTCGGTTCAGAATGCCATCTTTGACAGAATTTTTTAAAACATATTTTGCCTTGACCAAACATGAATTGAAATTCTTATTATATTACATAGTTTCTAAGTAAGAACATCTGGTTAATGGATTCGTATCTGATTAAAAATGAATGCAGAAATTTGACAGAAAGTAGCTCCTTTGTATTTGAGAATCATTTTAGAATCCATTGTTTAAAAAAAGTTTTTCGTTTTACAGTAATTTTGATAGATTCCTGCATCAGGTCGGAAACCGAATTTAACTGATCCCGACTCGAGCTCAGCTTCTGATCAGGTCCGGTCAAATTAAAGCTAATGTTCTTCGTTGTGAATCCAATTTGGGCCTTGTTGACTTAAAATATTTTGGGTTTAGGTTGGATTTTGACATTTTCTTGTTGGGTTCGGGTTGACCCAAATTTTTAAAAGGGAGAGTCCTAGATATTTTTAGAATTATAAAACTATGCATTTAAGATTAATAAGCGTATATGTATAATCATATTTATATCAAAAAGATAAAATTGATATTAGAATTATAATTGTAACTAGTTTTCCACAACTGTATTAAAATATAGTTTCCCTTTCTTTCACTTTGGATTCGGGTAAGGTTTTCGGTTTGGTAAATTTTATTTTCGGGTTTGGTTGGGGCCTCCGGTTAGCTTTAATCAGAATTTTTGGGTTCGGAACGTGCACAACTCGAGCTGTGGCAAGATTCTAATTTATGTTTTAGCCGACTGGTATCTCTTCGATTTCCCCCCCACCCCCCTCGCTATTATAATAATCGAAGTTTTTCGATTCTTTGAAATAGGAATAACAATGTTAGCAACATTTATGCCTTTATCGATAAAAGCTACATTTTGAAAGTGTTTGAGAGTAGCCCATTTGGCTTTAGGAATGATATTAAACTATGAATCCAAAAAGATTATACAATAAGCCTTAGCAAAACTTTGTTCCTATTCTTAAAATTTGTTTATATTTTTCCAAATTGTTTTTACAAAATAGTTCTGTGCTACAGTAGAACGTTTATTTTGATTACTCGAAATGCTAAAAGTTTTTTCTGAAAAAACATATTCTTTTCTTTTCTTATTTTCACAAAAAAGAAGAAAGAAAAAGAAAACGAAAAGAAAAAGTGTGAGAAATTACTTATTATTACTTTACTCTAGAATTCTTGGATCAGGTAACTCAATTTTGCTTGAATTAGACCCTAACCGGGATTCGGTTCGGGTTAGCTTCATTTTTAATCGTTCGTAATTATGTAAATACGTAGCACCTATTGTTATCGTTCAGTCCGTCCTTCTGTCCGTCCGTCCGTCTGTCTGTCCGTCTGTCTGTCTGTCCGTCCGCCCGTCTGTCTGTCCGTCTGTCTGTCTGTCCTTCCGCATGTAACAACGCAAAAACTACCCAACCGAATCGTTTGAAATTTAAAATATATAATTATTTCATAATTTTGTCGAGTCATTTCAAATTTTATGAAAATCGGATGCATAGATCAATTACAGGGACAATCAAAAGAATTCCGTTACATTACGGTCAATGGGGAAAAAAGTTTCAAATGCATTTTAATCGTTTGAAATTTTAAATGCATAATTATTACATAATTTTGTCGAGTTATTTCAAATTTTATCAAAATCGGTTGCATAGTTTAATTACAGGGGCAATCAAAAGTATTTCGTGACATTACAGTCATTGGGGAAAAAAATGTTTCAAACGCATTTTAATGGTGTTACACTCATTCGAACATAATAAAATTCATATGCATTTATAAAGCACATATTATAATATACATTTTGCATAATCTGTGGTGCAAAGAATATTTGTTATTAAACTACAAGGCCACACAAAAGAATTCCATTGCATAATGGTATTGGGAGAACATTGTTTGGTGCGCATTTTAGTTGTAATTATTTACAATTTTATGAGATTGATATATGAGAGTGATATTTTTAAAACTTCGTTATCGTGCGAACGCACCTCA
Source organism: Maratus speculifer (assembly GCA_964019185.1). Taxonomy (NCBI): domain Eukaryota; kingdom Metazoa; phylum Arthropoda; class Arachnida; order Araneae; family Salticidae; genus Maratus; species Maratus speculifer. Next base: position 157,566,517 of record OZ025301.1, on the reverse strand, counting down.
TTTGCTACGCTTAATGTGCAATTTCCAACTTGTTTTTTTCGTTGTAGATGGAGTTCAAGTTGACTTGACTTTAAATGTTATTTATACGATATAAAATGCTTGATCGAGTGGGGTTTTGATTGAGCTACTTTTTAAATAGAAATCACAAATACTTAAAAAAAAAAAAAAAGAACTATATATTTGATTAGTAAAAAATGTTTATATTTCAACAAAAAAGATAAAATTAATATTAGAAATACAACTATAGACTACTTTCCGTAATTGCATCAAAACTTTGATTAATTGTCTTTCACTTTGCGTTCGGCTCAGTTTCAGGGTCTTGAGTTCGGACTCTAATTCTACCCGACTCTATCCGATAAGTTCGGACTCAACTTCACACAGATAATAAAAAATAATTGGAATTATAATTCTTACTCATTTATTTGTGCATTTTTTATGTAACAGATTAATTTAAAAATATAGTACATTAATTTATTATTTCTTGTAAACAGCATTTATTTTGAATCAATCAAAATCTAAACTAAATAAAAAAAAGATTTCGTTTTCGTTTCTTTCTTTATGCAAGTTTATTGTAACTTACAGTTCAATAAAATATTACTCAAAGAACTATAAATGAAAGAGTTGGCATTATCAAGATTTGTCTTCTTTTTACTAATATTAACTATCAGAACAAACGGTATTTTCCCCGAGAAAATAAGAGATTTTCTGTTCTTTTCTTTATCCTTCCTCCTTTTTTTAAAAAATAGAAAGTTCAATATTTTAGTATTATTTCAAAGAATATCAATAGTTTTACTCAAGTGGCTATTTGACTGATGTTCTAAAATGATATTAACACTCTAGTTTCTGGAATAAATTGGTTTTCTTTGGAAAACACATTTAAATTGCTTTATCAGATTCCATTACAATGCAAACTGGGTTATTTCAATTGAATATTATTACATTAGTTAAAAGAAAAAAAATGAAAGGAAGTTTTTTGGAAAGTACTCATTTTTGTTGGCGTTAAGAAATTTATTAGATTGTTTTTTAATGCACGCAGTGATATTCAAAAGAAAATAAAATAGTCAGTAAATATGAGTTTATAATCTTTGTAACTTTCCCAGAGAAATAAAAAATTTCTACAGATCTTTTTGCTTTTAAATGTGATTAGGCTGCTCCATTTCGCTTTATAGACACTTTCACTTGAAAACCGGTTTCGAAACCGTTTGTGTCGACAGAAAAATATATTGCAACTATGTTGCTACAGAGTGGGTTCTACAGTTGGTGCTTGGCTGTTCTTAAGGATGTTCTCAACTGCTCCGCTCAATAAGCGCAAAACGTTTTGATACATTTACTAATTCATCTTTTAGCGGAAAAGTATAAAATTGGAGGACCTGACTATGAAAGCGATTTCGAATCGAACTTAGTTTTTCATTTTATGATAATTAAATTACCGATACAGTTCTAAGCTATTTCGATTACATGATCACCCGCTTTTCTCCTGCGTTTCGACCGATTTTTCTGGTTTCGTCGGGAAATGTGCTCAAAAACGTCAACTTTGAAGGCTTGTTATGAAAGATCTATTATTTTTTTTTTTTTTTTTTTTAAAGTGAGTGCAATTAGACAGTTTCTGAATAACAATCCCTGCTTTTTTCATGCATTTCCGAACAAAAATGAACTAAAGCATGTGTCACAAAGTTGCCCTTTTTGATTTAAGAGCACTCTTAACCAAAAAGGACAATTTTATGACATAAGTTTTAATTTATTTTTGTTCAGAAATGCATGAAACTAGCAGATGTTGTTGTTCAAAAAATATATAATCGCACTCATTTTGCCTTTTTTTTTAAACAAGCATTTAAAATATTTTTAAGAAAATAGTGTCAAAGTGAGTATTTTGAACTGAATTTCGGCACGAAAAAAGAATAACCACTCAAACTGGGCTAAAAAACATGCTTATCATATGATCATCATCGCTTATATCAATCGCTAAATTATTGACCAAAAAATGTAAAATACAGTTCGATCCCAAATCGCTTCCAAAGTCAAGCCTCACAATTTTATGTCTTTCTCTTAAAAAATGAATTTATAAATGTGACAAAACGTTTTGCGGTTGTTAAGCAGAGCAGTTGAAAACAGTCTTAATGCTTAAGTATATTTTCAAATCAAACAAAATTTTAGAATGTTGATTTTTAAGTATATATTAGTATATTTATGTCTATGTTATAGCCTGAATGTAAGTTCGTTCGGACTACAAATTTCTTATTAAAAAACATCTTGTATAATTTATTTTCATACAACCTGTAACAATATGAAACTGTATTTAAGTGTTGGTGGTATTAAAATGTGCGTCATTATTTGGAAGATACGCCATTTTTAGGTGCGTTCGTAATTATATAAATACGTGACACTTATTATTTAATTGACGTCTTGTCCGCATGTAACAGTGTAGAAACCGCCCAACCGAATGGTTTAGAATTTAATGCACATAATCGATGCAAAATTTTGTCGAATCATTTCAACTTTAAGGAAAATCGAATCACCAGCTAAAGAGATATTAATAAAAGTTTTCTTCATTCTGTTAAATCCTATTATGCGTAACTAATTCAATAATATTGCGTGATAGTTAATGATTCTAGTTTACCATGGTGATTTTTTTCTAAACTCACTCGAAGATATGGGCTACTGGAAGATATTCCAGTGGATATTCGACGAATTAGTGTTCTATAAATAAAGGCGTTTCTTATTTTAAGAAAATATAATAGAACAACAAACAAACATGTACAATAATCTCAAACAAAAATACACTATAATCTCTAGCAAAGGTCAGTTTCCGATAGTTATAAATATGTTTTTCAGCAGAGCTAGGCAATGACGTTCCACTGTACAAAAGATCTACAAGGGCCAGATCGGGTCGGAAAAATGAAGATAATTTTTTTAAAATGGTCCAGCCCACCTGAATAAAGACAATTTTTTAACAGGCCGCACTGAGAAAAATTGATGTAATGTTTGTCAATACAATTAGTAGCAACATTCTGACACATATTTCAGGGAGTAATTAACTGATGTAACTGGTGTAATTTAAATTAATACTGGTGTAATGTTACATTATAATAGAACATATCAAAATTCAGTTTATTATGGTATGAAAATATCAGAATACACATAATTATGGTCTGAAAATATCAGAATTCATATTATTATGGTGTAACGTGACGCCAGTTACATCGATTAAATTACTCCATAAATTGCATTCAGTAATACTGTCAGCAGTTAGACTAATTTTTTTTTTTTTACAATGCGGGCCGATATAAAAATTATTTGGCCGTGACAAACCGATAAATACAAAGCCGATCTATGAATAATTCTGAATGGACCTTGTTAGACTGATAGTTATAAATGTGCTGAAGTGCAGATATCTGTGTAGCAACATCAATGCAGAAATTTAACATGTCCAACATAGAATTTTGCGTAAGGAGAGTAGCATCGGTGTCTGAATTTGGGCTTAGTTTTTTTCAATGGATTCGAGCAGGACATTTATTGGCTTATAATTTTTTTTTTTTTTTCGTTTTTTTAGATACTTGTGACAAGTCGGTACTTAAAAGTCTCCTGGACAAGCAATTATTTAAAGAAAGCTTTTTTTTTATAGTGTAAAAAAATAGCTCTAATGAAATATTATTAATGGAGCCTTTAAAAATATAGTTCAATAAATCACAAAGAAATATTTTTAAAAATCTCTATATTTTTAAATATACAGCGGCAAAAGTTGTGCTTATAATCATAGCTTTTTTTAAATTCTAAAGTATGCGTTTTTTCTATATTAGAATATAAAAATAGAAATCTAAGCGATCTTTAATTCTGCTATTTTGTATTCTATAACTCTCGAAAATAAAGTTTAAAATAAATGGTAAAGTTTTCGCGCAAATACAGTTTTAATTGAAACATCTTAATTGTAGTAAAAAAATAATGTGAAAAATAATCTTAAATATTAAAATAATTCGAAAATTTCTAGGGTTTGGCGTGATTTTATTGTTTTTGTAAGATCTGAGTCGTGCCAAGTCGAAATAGCTTTTTGTTCCGGGACCCGATTTCTGTTCTTCACAATAAACCCTCACGAATTTCGGTCTGCGCAGACCTCTACACTGTATGCAATCTGAAGACAGTTGGAAACTGTGTCATAATCTGTTCATGATGCAAAATTTTCCTTACTTGATTTCACTTTTTTTTGCTATATTTATTTCAAAACTTTATAGTTTCTTATCAAGATCCTCATTAAATATGCACAAAGTTTTAAATCTTTCTCCGAATGAAACCGCCAAACTCCACGGCTTTATTTCAAAGAACATGAAGTGGCATCCCGACATTTGAATAATGTCCGTCTTCAAATGATACCGGGGCTTCCGTTTCTGTGAATCAATCAATTCTCAAATAGAAAGGTTTCACCAGTGTGGAATAACTACAGGTTCCCCAGAATGTAGATAAGGCAGGTTACTTAATTAAATAATCCCACCCCATACACAATTATTTTACATGAAGTGGCATCCCGACATTTGAATAATGTCCGTCTTCAAATGATACCGGGGCTTCCGTTTCTGTGAATCAATCAATTCTCAAATAGAAAGGTTTCACCAGTGTGGAATAACTACAGGTTCCCCAGAATGTAGATAAGGCAGGTTACTTAATTAAATAATCCCACCCCATACACAATTATTTTACATGAAGTGGCATCCCGACATTTGAATAATGTCCGTCTTCAAATGATACCGGGGCTTCCGGTTCTGTGAATCAATCAATTCTCAAATAGAAAGGTTTCACCAGTGTGGAATAACTACAGGTTCCCCAGAATGTAGATAAGGCAGGTTACTTAATTAAATAATCCCACCCCATACACAATTATTTTACATGAAGTGGCATCCCGACATTTGAATAATGTCCGTCTTCAAATGATACCGGGGCTTCCGGTTCTGTGAATCAATCAATTCTCAAATAGAAAGGTTTCACCAGTGTGGAATAACTACAGGTTCCCCAGAGTGTAGATAAGGCAGGTTACTTAATTAAATAATCCCACCCCATACACAATTATTTTACATGAAGTGGCATCCCGACATTTGAATAATGTCCGTCTTCAAATGATACCGGGGCTTCCGGTTCTGTGAATCAATCAATTCTCAAATAGAAAGGTTTCACCAGTGTGGAATAACTACAGGTTCCCCAGAATGTAGATAAGGCAGGTTACTTAATTAAATAATCCCACCCCATACACAATTATTTTACACATTAATATTATTAACTTAAATGTTTCAAAATTTCAGTTTTTTACATGATAATTGATGACCATAGTACTTTATTAATTTTTGAAACTTTCAGCTGGTTATACACACATATTTTAGAACCAGGGAATGATATTTAACTGTATGGATACTGTCCTAAGAGTGCTAGAAACTGCGTCGTAATCTTTTAAAAATTTTATTTTCTTGTTTTTTCACTTTTTAAAATGTTCATTATATCAAAACTTTATAGTTTCTATTCCTGATTTTCAGATAACTACAAGATTTTATTAGTTTTTGGAACTTTTAGCGTTACATATAAATATTTTAGCAAAGTATGCGTCTATGTATGTTGGAAATCATAAGATTGGAAAGTTTGCCGTAATTTATTTATGAAGCAAGATTTTCGTTTCTTGATTTCACTTTTTTTAAATATATATATTTCAAAATTTTATAGTTTCTTATCACAATTTTCATATAACAATAAGGGTTTATTAGTTTTTGGTACTTTCAGCGTTTTATGAATATATTTTTTTTTTTTTTTTTTTTTTTTGCAAATCATGCGCTTCTGTATGTATGAAATCTTACGACTGGAAACTGTGCCGGTAATCTATTTATGAAGTAAGATTTTCTTTTCTTTATTTTACTTTTTTATATATATTTATTTCAAAACTTTATAGTTTCTTATCAAGATTCTCATTAAATATGCGCAAAGTTTAAAATCTTTCTTCGAATGAAACCGCCAAACTCCACGGCTTTATTTTAAAGAACATGAACTGGTATCGCGACATTTGAATAATGTCCATCTTCAATACCGGGACTTCCGTTTCTGTGATTCAATCAATTTTCCTTAGAAAGGTTTCACTAATGTAGGATAACTAACGGCTCCCCAGAATGTAGATAAGGCAGGCTACTAAATAATATAATCCCACCCCAAGGAGGGGAAGATTTTACTCAAAAATCATTATATCGTTCTTTTCTTATTATTTTCTTTATCCTTTTCAGACCTGAGGTACACAATTGTGTAATTCCATTCTTTTCCTCATAAAAACTAAACTGTTCGATTTTTTTTTTGCATTTTTACTTTACTTCTGTACAGCTGAATGATTTTTGCTTTAAAACAAAACCAAGAAATACCAGCACTGATGAATATTATTTCATAAAATAAGTATTATTTTTATCCGAGTTTTGATAATACCTTCAAGACATCGTGGCCAAGAAAGTAAGAAATATTCATGATTATTTAATTTAAATGCTTTACAATAAAAAATTTTGATGATTTGCTGATGATTTACTTATTTAAAGACCATAATTTTGTTATTGCGTAAATTTATATTACTGGTAATTAAACTGATGTTTTAAGGCGCTTAGTATTTTTATAACCTTATTTGTAAATCTAAATTACCAGTCCCCTAAAGTACTGATTTCATAAAAATGACTCTTTTTGTCATCTATGGTGTCATTTCGATTATGCAAAAGCAATAAATATATATTTGTAGTGATATTTTATGTTCAGGTCTGAAGAGGTTATAAGTGGACGAATTGACACTTTATCAGTCTGCAGGAAGTCCAACCGAGGCTATTGTTAGATAATTTTGTATTTTTTTAAATATGTAAATGAGAGAAGCAATCTAATATTAGAAAAATTGAAAGAATTTATTAAAAAATCCGATGAGAAATATAAGAAATTTTTTTAAAAATTAATTTAAAAAATGTTTTTTATAAAAATTGCGAGCATAAAAAAATATATTAAAAAATCTAAAAAATTATTAAAAAAAATGCGAAAAAACATTTTTAATTAATAATTTCTGTTCCATTAATAATTCTAATAATATAATCCTACCCATACATAAAGGAGGGAAAGCTTTTTCTCAAAAATCATTATATCGATCTTTTCTTTTGAATCTTTTCTTATAATTTTTTTAATAAGTAGGCAAATCGGCACTTATCATTCTGAAGGTAGTCCTACAGTTATATAATACTGTATTTCCTCAAGTTACAGAATAAGAGTGTAATATTAGAAAAATCTAAAGAAAACCTCTTTATTAGAAAACCTAGAGTAACTATTAGAAAATACGATATTTCAAAACTTATACCGAGATAATAGTGCAATAAAAATATTATATATAATATTATTAACTTACATTTCAAAATTTTAGTTTCTTATTATGATATTCAGTGACCATAACAGTTAATTAGATTTCGGTATTTGACTGGCATCGCGACATGTGAATTATGTCCGTCTTCAAACGATACCGGGGCTTCCATTTCTGTGAATCAATCAATTACCAAATAGAAAGGTTTCACCAATGTAGAATAACTACAGGCTCCCCAGAATGTAGATAAGGCAGGTTACTAAATAATATAATCCCACCCCATACACAAAGGAGAGGGGAAGATTTTACTCGAAAATCATTATATCGATCTTTTCTTTTGGATCTTTTCTTATTATTTTCTTAATAAGTGGACGAATTGACACGTTATCATTCTGAATGAGGTTCAATCGAGGCTATTGTTAAATAATAGAGTATTTTGTCAAATATCGGGATGAGAAAAGTAATCTAATAATAGAAAAATCCAAAGAATTTATTAGAAAATCCGATATTTCAAAAGTTATACTAAGAGATCTCATAGATAAAGAAAAATATTAGAATGAAAAAAATATTAATTAAAAAAATTGTTATCTTTTTATAAAAATTGCCAACAGAGATAAAAATATATATATATATATATATTGAAAAATCTAAAAAAAGAATATTAAAATAAGCAAAAACTTTAAAAGTTTTTAAATATAATAGATCTGCTCTATTAAAAATTCTATTAATATAATCTTAGCCACACATAAAGGAGTGGAAGACTCAAAAATCATTATATCGATCTCTTCTTTAGAATTTTTTATTATTTTCTTGATAAATGGGTGAAATGATACTTTATCATTCTGAAGGAAGTCCAATTGAGGCTATTGTTAGATAATGCTGTATTTTGTAAAATATCCTAATAAGAGAAGTAATCTAATCTTAGAAAAATCCAAAGAATTTATTAAGAAATTGAAGGAAAATCCAATATTTCAAAAGTTACATCGAGAGATTTCATAAACAATGAGATATTTTAGCAATTTTTCTTTTTTTAATTAGAAATCTTTTAAAAATTAGATTTTTTCTTTAAATTAGAAATTGTCTTAAACTTTGTTATTTTTAATGAAAATTGCGTACTTAAATTAAAAAAAAAAAAAAAAAAAAAAAAAAAAAAAAAAAAAAAAAAAAAAACGCATACAAATTTTAAAGAAAATATTAGAAAATCTAAAAACCTTAATTCCTTATTTACGGAATTATTTATGAACAAATTGTTTCACCTCGATAATTATGTTCTTTAATATCTGAACATATACTGTAATTTTCAAATTATAATAATGTGAAATTTAGACATGTTTTTTAATTAAAACTGATTAAATATATCGATAGTTATAACTTTTTTTTTTTGTAAAATATTTACAAAAATAACCTTATTAATTAACCAAAAATACACTTATAGAAATATCCCAAATCTTAAAAAAAAACAATGTATTTAAATGTATTATGATCATTCTCTGTAAATTAAAAGGCTTTTGTATTTTAAGATTTTCCATGTAACTTTTTTCTTAAAAAGAAAAGTTATGCCTATAAAAATGATTAAGAATATCACCACTTTTTGAAAATATTTTGCTTCGACTGTTTCTGTACGCTATCTAAATTTGAACGAGAAGAATTTATTAAATGGCAAGAACATTACACTTTCATAATAGACTAATTAAATAAATTTTATATTAAATTTTCTTCATTAGTACTTAAAAGTAGCGTCAGTGCATAAAATGTTAAAGAGTTTTCAAATAAATAATATCTATTTTATTGTTAATCCTACTAATATAATCCTACACCATACACAAAACAAAGGTAATTTTACTCAAAAATTAACCATATAAATCTTTCCTTTGACATATTTCCTTAATAAGATAGCAAATTGACACTTTGTTATTCTAAAGGAAGTCAAACCGAGACTATTGTTAGAAAATACTGTATTTTGTTAAACATCCCAATGAGAGAAGTAATCTAATATTATTAAAGCCCGAAGAATTTTTTATTAGGAATTTGAGAGGAAATCCAATACTTCAAAAATTATATCAAAAGCTCTCATAGATAGAGAAGAAATATTATAATTTTTTTAATTAGAAATTTTCTTATTTTTTTTAAATAAAAATTGTGTCCATAGATTAAAAGAATTCCATAAAAAATCTAAAGAAAATATTAGAAAATCTAAAAAAATTTAAAGAGTTTTCAAATAAATAATATTTATTGTATTGTGAATCCTATTGACACAATCCCACACACAAAGGAGAGGTAATTTTACTCAAAAATTAACCATATAGATCTTTTCTTTGGAATGATTTCTTATTATTTTCTTAACTAGGGGGGCGCCGCCCCCCTGCTCGCTATGCTCGCCAACCCCCCGCGTAATCGCTTCGCGATTCCAAATTATTGGCTACCTCTGCTTGCTGCGCTCGCCAATACCCCATGGTATGAATAAGCAATTGCAGACCTTTCAACTGATATGTCACACGACTGGTGTTGTAAAGAAATTAAAAATGTGCCCCCCTGGGGGCAGAGTGGGAGGCGACACAAAAGACATCCATAATATGAATAAGCAGCTGCAGACCTCTCAAATGATATGTCACACGACTAGTGTTGCAAAAAATTGAAAATGTGCCCCCCTGGGGGGCAGTGTGGGGGTGACACACAAGACATCCATAAAATGAATAAACAGTTGCAGACCTTTCAAATGATGTGTCACACAACTGGCGTTGTAAAGAAATTAAAAATGTGACCAACCCCCCTGGGGAGAGCAGAGTGTGGGGGTGACACGCAAGACATCCATAATATGAATAAGCAGTTGCAGACCTTTCAAATCTTGTGTAACACGACTGGTGTTGTAAAGAAATTAAAAATGTGTCCTCCCTGGGGAGCAGAGTGGGGGATAACACACAAGACATCCATTATATGAATAAGCAGTTGCAAACCTCTCAAATGATGTATCAAACGACTGGTGTTGTAAAGAAATTAAAAATTTGGCGAAATATTGCAGTTATCGCCAAGTTGGCGTCACTTTTGACAACTAATTTTGGTCGCCAAATTTGGCGATATATCGCCAAGTTGGCGACAAACTTGGCGATTGTTGGCGATGGTAACCTTTCCTCTCTTTATGGTAACCCATACGGCGATGCATAGACGCAGCCCTTTCCTGATTGGTCTATTCGGATCATGGAAGGAGTGGACAACCCGGATTCGTTAGTTCCGGAAATCTTCCACATCAGCATCATTCCAGGAGTCATTCCTTTTAAGGCTAGTTTTTTTTTACTATAGAAGGATATGAGAGCGATTTGACACTTTGTCATTCTGAAGAAAGTCCAACCGAGATTATTTTGTTAGATAATACTGCACTTTGTTAAATATCCGAATGAGAGAAGTAATCTAATGTTAGAAAAATCTGAAGAATTTATTAGAAAATACGACGAGAACTCTCATAAAATAAGAAAAAAGTACGATTTTTTTTAAAAAAAAATTAATTTTTAATTTTTTTTATTTTTAATAAAAATTGCGAGCACAGATTAAAAAATATATATATTAAAAATCTAGAAAAATTATTAAATTATGCAAAAAATTCAAAAGTATTTTAAATTAATAATATCTGTTCTATTAATAATTCTACTATGATACCCACACGCAAAGGAGGAGAAGATTTTACTCAAAAATCATTATATCGATCTCTTCTTTATAATCTCTTCTTGTTATTTTTTTTTTTTTTTTAAATAAATGGGCGAATTGACACTTTATCATTCTGAAGGAAGTCCAATTGAGGCTATTGTTAGATAATGCTGTATTTTGAAAAAAATATCCGAATAAGAAAAGTAATCCAATCTTAGAAAAATCCAAAGAATCTATTAGAAAATTGAGAAGAAATCCAATATTTTAAAAGTTATAGTGAGAGATCTCATAGGCAAAGAGAAATATTAGAAGTTTTTTTTTTTTTTAATTAGGAATTTTTTTAAATTAGAAATTTCCTTAAAATATGTTATTTAAAAAAAAAAAAACTGTACATATAGATTAAAAAAAATCTAGAGAAATTATTAGAAAATCTAAAATTTTTTAAAGGTGTTTTCAGATTAGTAATATCTGTTTTATTGTTAATCCCACTAATACAATCCTACACCATACATAAAGAAGGTAATTTTACTCAAAAATTAACTATATTGATCTTTCTTTAAAATCTTTTTTTAATAAGTGGGCGAATTGATGCTTTATTATTACGAAGGAAATCTAATTTAAATATTGCTGGATAATACTGTATCCCATATTAAATATCCCAACAAGTGAAGCAATCTAATACTGAAAACTCATACACAGGATAAATATTTCGAAATTTTCTAAAAATTAGAATCCTTATTTTAATTGTTGTTTTTTTATGAAAATCGCTTACGCAGATTAAAAAATTAAATTAAAAAAAAAATTAAAAAAAAATTAAAAAGGCCCAAAACTTCGAAAGTTTTTAAAAATGAATAATATCTATTCTAAATAATATCTAATCCTATTAATATAATCCTACCTCATACATAAAGGAGGGGAAGATTTTACTCAGAAATCATTACATCGATTTTTTCTTATTATTTTTTGAATAAATGGATGAATTGACCCTTAATCACCCTAAAGGAAGCCTAATCGAGGCTATTGTTAGATAATTGTGTATTTCATCAAGTTTCAGAATAAGTGAAATAATCTATTTTAATATTAGAAAAATCCAAATAATTTACTAGAAAATTGGGAGGAAATCCAATATTTTAAAAGTTATATCGAGCGATCTCATAAACAGACATATTTTAGGATTATTATTTTTTTTTAGATTAGAGATCTTTTAAAAATAAGATTTTTTTAAAAATAGAAATTGCTTAGTTAGATTAAAAAAAAAATGCATGAAAATTTTAAAGAAAATATGAGAAAATCTAAAAACTTTAAAGAGTTTTCAAATAAATAAAATCTATTTCATTGTTAATCCTACTAATATAATCCTACACCATACACAAAGGCGAGGTAATTATACACAAAAATTAACCATATTGATCTTTTCTTTGAAATATTTTCTTATTATTCAGGGCTCCCAAATGGTCCGTGATCTGTACACCAGTATTTTTTAATAGAACATTTCATAGTAGGTTTCTGCGGCAGTTGTGAAAAAAAGTAACCTCCGGAGGCGATTTCTGCGTAATTTGCTAGAAAAATATAATTCGAAAAACTTTCTAAGAAAATGTTGATGTTCAGTTGGCGGACCATTTGGGAACTCCGAATTATTTTCTTAATAAGAGAGCGAATTGACACTTTGTCATTCTGAAGAACGTCCAACCGAGATTATTGTTAGATAATACTGTATTTTGTTAAATATCCGAATGAGAGAAGTAATCTAAGGTACCCTGGGGTAATAACGCTACGTTAAGGTTCTACCAATTTTCACGGCTCAGTTTTAGATTGTATTTTTCAAACAAATATATGATTTGATACAGCAACTCATTGACTCTCTATATAAAAAAATAACTTAACAGATATGTATTCATAAAATGTAATGGCATGATTTTTTGACCAATGCTATTTGGCGTTATTACCCACCTATATGGGTAATAACGCCATGCAAACAAAACTATGAAATAAGATGGAATAATTGCCCAATTCTAAAAATACAAACTCTACAAACTTAGAAATTGACAAATTGCATTCTAAGCTATTGAAAATGTTTAATTTTTTTGTGAAAGTGTAAGAAAAAAATAGGTGTGGTGTGTGTGTGGGGGGGGGGGGGAGGCAAAATAATATCAGATCGTGAGCTTATTTTTGCTTAAAAAGGGCCGCTTAAATAGAATTTTTAGAAACACTGAACAGTTTTAACTGTGTTTATTTGAATCAGTATTTAGGATGTAGCTCGGCCACTGTAGGGAATCAACCGGGGTATTAATGCCAAGGATTGGCGTTATTACCCCGGTATAGTTATTGCGCTGTACATTTTAAATTACAAATTATCTCGAGAAGATATCCAAAATCTTCAACAACATTTTGAAAGTCCGTGAAATGTACTACAAATTTATGTAATTAACAAAGTATTTCCGGATAAAAAAAATAGTCTTCACATCACAAAACGTATCTCGCAAATTTTAGATCAAGCGTTAATTTTAGTTGCTTGTAAAAACAATAAGACCTAAAAATGAAACAAATTAACTTGAAGCTGTTTTTTGCGATTTATATGACTCAAAACCCTTCTGCGCAGAGCACATGGGTGTCATTTACCAGATTATTTCATAATTATGCATAATATTAGCACTTGGCTTTATTACAACAGAACACCTTAATATCAGAAAAATCTGAAGAATTTATTAGAAAATCCGACGAGAATTCTCATAAAATAAGAGAAAAATACGATAAAAAAATAATTCTTAAAGAATGTTATTCTTTTATATAACATTCCAGCACTGTTTAAAAAAATATATTAAAAAGTCTAAAGAAAATATTAAAAAAACGCAACAATTTTAAAAGTTTTTTTAATTAATAATTTCTGTTCTGTTAATAGTTCTACTAATATAATCCTACCCATACACAAAGGAGGGAAAGATTTTACTGAAAAATCACTACACCTATCTTTTCTTATTATTTTCTTAATAAGTGGACGAATTGATACTTTATCACTCTGAAGGAAGTCCAATCGAGGCTGTGGTAAACAATACTGTATTTCATCAAGTTTCAGAATAATTAAAGTGATCTAATATTAGAGAAATCTAAAGAATTTATTAGAAAATCTAGAGTAAATATTAGAAAATACGATACAGTCGAATCTCGTTAATTCGAAATCGGATAATTCGAATCTTCGCTTAATTCGAACTAAACATGAAGTCCCAAAATTTTCAATGGCAGAATAACGTTAAAATTTTTCATTAATTCGAACTCATTTTCTCTTGACTTGGTTTAAGCAAACGAGAATTCCGATTTTTCATTTTTCTTTTCTTTCTAACGGATTTCAGATCATTTGAATAACTTTCTTTCTTTGATTTTTGTGAAAATTGTTCCGAAGGAGTATACAGATAATCCCATGCATTTGATATCCAATTTATTAATGCCCCGTCTGTCCATCAGTGACGTTTTAAAAATTTCTTCCATTGTGCTTGTTTCTGATCTTTTAATTAGTTTATGTATTTATACATTCTAATTTAATATTAAGTCATATTCTAATGATAACAGACGAAATAAATTTAAAAAACACTATAAGATTAATTCCTTTGTATTAATACCATATTAAGCATGTTTTCATTTCATATTTTCCATAATTCGAACTTCGGATAATTCAAACATTTCTTGTGGTCCCGATGAGTTCGAATTAACGAGAGTCGACTGTATTTTCAAAATTATACCGAGAACTCTCATAGATAAAGAGACATACTAGATTTTTTTTTTTTTTTTTACTTATATATATATTTTTTTCTGATGAAAATTACATACACAGATTTTTAAAAAATAACATTAAAAATCTAAAGAAAGTATTAAAAAATATACAAACATCAAAAGTTTTTTTTTTTTTTTTTTTTTTTTTTGAAAATTAATTATATGTATTAATTCTATTAATAATCCTGCTAATATAATACTGCGTCAAACTCAAAAGAGAGGAGGATTTTACCCAAAAATCGTTATATCGATCTTTTCTTATTATTTTCTTAATAAGTGGGCGAATTGACACTTTATCACTCCGAAGGAAGTCCAATCGAGACTACTGTTAGACAATCGTCGATTTCATTAAGCTTCAGAAGAAGCGAAGTAATGTAATTTCAGAAAAATCTAAAGAATGTATTATGAAATTGGGAGGAAATCCAATATTTCTAAAGTTATAATTCATAAACAAAGAGTTATATTAGAATTTTTTTTTAAAATTAGAAATATTTTTAAAAATTAGACTTTTTTTAATTCGAAATTTTTTTTTATTTTGTTATTTTTAATAAAAATTGTGTACATAAATTTAAAAAAAATTACATAAAAAAATCTAAAGAAAATATCAGAAAATCTAAAAACTTTGCAGGTGTTTTCAAATTAATCATATATATTTCACACTGTTAATCTTACTAATACAATCTTACATTATACACTAAGGAGAGGTAGTTTATTCAAAAATTAACTCTATCAATTTTTTCTGTAGATTTTGTTCTTATTATTTTTTTAATAAATGGGCGAATTTATACTTTATGATTCTGAAGGAAGCCCAATTGAGGTTATTGCTAGGTAATGCCGTGCATTACTAAATATTCAAATAAGTTATGTAATGTAATATTACTAAAAATCTAATATTACTAATCTTAGAAAAAAATTGAAGAAGTTATAAAATATAGAGTAAATATTTGAACATTCGATTTTTCGAAAGTTTTGAAATATTAGAAATTTTTCTTAAAATAAGAATCTTTTTTTAATGTCATTTTTTATGAAAATTGCGTACACAGATTTAAAAAACTACATTGAAAAATTAAAAAAAATATTAAAAAGCCTAAAAACTTCGAAAGTTTTTAAAATTAATAATATCTGTTCCATTAATAATTCTACTAATATAATCCTACTCATACGCAATGGAGATAAGATTTTACTCAAAAATCATTGTATCGATTTTTTCTTTGGAATCTTTTCCTATTATTTTCTTTATATGTGGACGAATTGACGCTTTATCATTCTGAAGGAATTCCAATCGAGGCTGTTGTTGCATAATGTTGTATTTCATCAAGTTTCAGAATAATTGAAGTAATCTAACATTAGAAAAATCTAAAGAATTTATTAGAAAAGCTAAAGTAAATATTAGAAAATATGATGCTTCGAAAATAGTACCGGGGACTCTCATAGATAGAGATACTAGAATTATTTTTATTTTATTTATTTTTTTTAATTAGAATTTTTTATAATTTTTTTTTATTTCTTATGAAAATTGCCTTCACAAATTAGAAAGAAATCACAATAAAAAAATCTAAAGAACATATTAAAAAATGTAAGAACATCAAAAGTTTTTTTGCAAATTAATAATATCAATTATATTAATAATGCTACCAATATAATTCTACGCCAAACGCAATGAAAGATCCTGTTGCAACCAGCAATATCAAGCTTTTTATTTAATAACTTGAAACTGCATGTACTGAAGAACTTCTATTTCCGTTAATGTGATAGTTAAAATATTGAAATAATATTCCTTAAAACTATACATTGCGTTTTGATTCTTTATATAATATATTAAATTAAAAAATATATAATTACTCTTGTTTTTTCTATTCTCATTTAATTTCAAACTTTTATTTGTTAGGTCCTTTTCAAAATATTCTGTTCAGTGGAAATTATTTAGTTTCGATTTATTAATTTATAAAATATTTGTTAAAAAAAAAAAAAAAAAAAAAAAAAAAAAAAAAAAAAAAAAAGGGACTGAAAAGGAAAAATTACATAAATATATTGCAAGGAACAGCTAATTATATAAACAAAGAGCTTTCATTTAAAATAAAATAAAAATCTGTATATTTGAAAGCGCTGGCAAATTATCATGTAAAACACCTTATATTTGTAATGTATGCTTTTAATCACTTTCATTTTTAATTAAAATGTAACAGAATATTAGATTAATATGTATAAGAATTTTCAAGTTGATTTTGATGCGAGTTGTTGATAATAAACATGATATTCAGGTTTTGCGTTTAATTAGTTTTGTTGAAGTATTGGCTAATTGCCAATTGGTGCAGGGATAGAATGTGTTTAGTTTTTAGTTTTAGCTTCCATTTGAATTAAATGGCTCTGTAGCAAATCCCATTCGCAGATTATTAGGTTACAAAGATTTTCGTTTTTTTTTCGTGATTTGCGTTATGTATTAACCCCTTACGAGCGACACGTATACGTGGTGCAAAAAGGCTTAAGACGCCACACTACTGGCTGAAAAAGACCCGGATGATAATGTAAAGTCTATGGGGGCGTTCTTTTCAAATATCTCGCTCAAATTTTAATATTTTTACATCATTTTTTTTTGCATAAGATAACTGAGGACGATCCACAACCGGGCTAGTTTTTAGCTCACAGGCAAGTATAGCCTGAGAGCTTATGTGCCCGCCCGTTCTGTATGTATGTACGTGCGTAACGCGATAACGCATGATAAAAATATCCGATTCACTTGAAATTTTGTATGTATGTATATTCTGATAAGGCACTTTCCTGATTAGTTTTTGGAGTTCATTCGATATATATAACAGGGGGAACGGGGGCTAATGCCCCTCCCCTTAGCTTATATGAATGGTTTTTATATGCAGAATGATCAGTTTTCGTTCAAAATTCAGATGGAGAATCATTCTGATAGGTACTTCCGTGATTAGTATTAGGTGTTCATTGGATAAGTATAAAAAGGGGGGGGGGACGGGGGGTTCATGCCCCTCCTCTAAATTGATATAAATGGGTTTTTCATGCAGAATTATCAGTTTTTTTTTCAAATTCTTATATGATAAATCATATCTGTGATTAGTTTAAGGGGTTCAATGATTAAGTATAAAAAGGGGAAGTGGAGGGAGCTGCCCCCCCTCGTAATATTTTTTAAAAATGGAATTAACCCTTGAAAATATAAGGCTATAATATACAATTAGTATGCATAGCCTGTGAGCTCAATGCCATCAGTTTTACTGGGCAATATTCTTTTTATTACTTTTCGATTTTGGTTTCAGATTTAATAATAATAATAAAAAAAAATACTTTAACTTTCAGAACCGGTTTGAACCGGTTATGAAACTAAAACTTTCCTAATAAAAAATATATATAACTAAAATAAAAAAAGCAAAAACTAGCCCGGTTGTGGATCGCCCTCAGCTATTCTATGCAAAAAAAAAATCATGTCAAAATATTTAAAATTGACCGAGATATTTGAAAAGAACGCCCCCATAGACTTTGCATTATCATCCGGGTCTTTTTCAGTCAGTATTGTGGGCTCTTAAGAATCCCTGTTTATTCCCACCAATAAAATTTTACTGTAAAATTTATCTTATTTTATCGGAGCATTTTCTCGATTTAATAAGGCACAAATTTTAAAACCACTGAAAAAACATTAAAAATTTCGTAAAAGGCTCCCATCGCGAAGGAGTTAAGGTAGTATTGAACGCATTTAATACATACCTATATTCATTAAATGTATATTTATGCGAGAAAAATGTGCAACACCTCAACTCCGTTGATATAAATAATCATGAGTTAGAATGAACATCGCCACCTAAATACTGGGACTGAAGAAGAGACATATACAGGGTGATTAAAAAAAATGGACAAAATTATATGACGAATCAAGCATACAACGAGCACAAAAAATCACATAGGAACATAGGGTCGCAAACTGCTTATTGAGTCACAAATACAGGGTGTTTCATTTTAGCTATACCCGGTTTGAAAGTAATAATTTCAAGGAAAATAAAAATATTGTAATGAAAATGCAACGATATGTACCGGGTGATCCAGAAGTTTCGGGAGTTTTGAAAAGTTAATAATTAGGAAACTATGTATAATACAAAGGTTCTGTTTTCAGATATATGCTCAGTAACATGTGGGATTTTTATTTAGAATGAATTTTTTTAAATATATATAGTTACCATTTTTAGCAACAGGTGGCGCTGTTGTATAAGACTGAATTTACCTATACCAAGCGTTATATAGACACATGTGTTCATTGCGAAACTTCTTTTCTATGATATTGATGAGATTTCGTTTTAAGGGTGGTTTATGTTCAAACATTTTTTGTAAGGTAAATGAAATTGTATTGTAAGGGAAATTTGAAACAAAATTTCATGAACAACTGCAGTGTTTAGACATTGTCTAGACTATGTTTAGACACATCTTTGCATGTCGCGTTGTTTTCATATCGTACAATACGTCAAGTTAAAACTGCAAAAGAATCCATGGCCATTGCAAATGTGAAACGCTATGGTAAGCAAGATTTGAGAAAAAGGCTCATTTGAAGATCGTAATAGAAACAAGAGATCCCAAATGTCTTTTACAATCGTAAATTAGGTAGGATTCTATGCCAATGCTCTGTAGAAATCACCAGTTCATGGTGAGTGCAGTAAACTTCTGATATCACGATGAACTGAAATTTCTTCTGGAATTTTTTTCTGCTCTGAGGATACTGTACACGCTGTTTTGCATCGGCTCACGGCGGTACTTATAAGCCATGAGCGTCATGATTAAACTTTGTAACCCTTAGACACTAATTCGTTCTTTTAAATGAGCTGTATCATATTATAAAAACAATACTATCAATTTTAGCGCCACCTGCTGTCAAAAAGTGCAACTAACATAATATGTTTTTTTCATCGAAAAAACAAATCCCACAAGTTTCTCAGCATTTCTGTGAAAACCGCATACTTCTATTGTTTATGGTTTTCTAATTATTAGCATTTCAAAAGTCCCGGGACTTCTGGATCACCCGGTACATTATTTTGCGTGAAATGTGATAACGTTACTAAATGATCTGGAAAAACATATTGCTCAAGCAATCCATTGTACCATACAAACTGATTATCACAGTCCAAAATGTGAAGTGCCAAGTGCATATTGCTGGTGCGCATAATGCAAACTTCTACTACTTTTGTTTGGTGTGATCACATTTAAAACAAAGATGAGAATGTCTGTTAAATGTTTTATTATAATATACTCCAGTTTTCTGAAATTTACTACCGTCAACCCAAATTGAGTTAGGATGAAACAGCCTGTATCATTAAGTGGTTTGCGGCCCTATGTTCCTATATGATTCTTTATCCTTGTCGTATGCCTGATTTTTCATATCAATTTGTCCATTTTTTTAATCACCCTGTAGAGCAGAATTTAACAGTTGCGAGTGAAGTAACTGAGGAAGTGACCACAAGATGGTGACGGATATTTTACATCAGATCAATAGTTTCTGATGAATGCCGGAGCTAACTTCCACCAATAAGTTTTGAATAGCAATTTATCACTTATTTTAGCGCATTATTTATGCATAACGTCTCTTACAAGTATGGTAAAAATTTCTTTTCGTTTATATTGGTGGAATTTGGCTCGGGTATTATAATCTCACGTATGGTTGTTTAAGTTGTCGCAGTGTGGTGGAAATGCAAGGTCTGACTACCACCTACGTAAACTTTCATCAGTAGGGTAACATCCCCAGTAATTGGCACATTAAGGATTTGTCTTTAAACTTCCTTCTATTTTCATGACCAAGAAATAAAATATTTACTTGCAAATATTTTTAAATCAAAGGGTGCATATCTGTGCATCTATTTTGCCCACTAAAAGCAAAAATATTTGAAAAGTATTTTTATAAAAATATATTTATAAAAAGTTGCTGTAATCACCAGTAATTGGCACTTAGACTTTTACACAATTAAAGTAACCTTTTTCAAATAAACAAAACTGTTGTCAATTAAAATTTAAAATATACTATAAATCATATAATAATGAATTGAAATGCATGCCTTTCTCAAGCGAGAAAAGAAGCATTTTCAGCAAAAATGGCTAATTTGATACAAGCCATAATTGTTTCTCTTTCCTAGGCACTATTGTCATCTAATAGCATAAATCAAAGTTATAATCTGTAAAGTAAATGAGCATATAACTGGTATATGGTCTTGCATTTTTAAAGACTGGATATAAATCTTATTTTGGGACATTTTTGTAGGATGTGCCAATCACTGGTGCCTGCCAATTACTGGGGATGTTGCACTAAATAACTGTTTTTTCTGAAATTTCGCTTGAATAAGACGTTTAGGTAAGAAAAAGAAAATTCTATTTAAAGTCTTTGGTGAAGGTTTGTAATTAGCCACTGGGAAACCCGTTACTGTTGAAACTTCACTATTTTGAGGCTTTGTCAGTTTCTCTTTACACATATTTCCTTTGGTCTAAGCTCTGACAGAAAAAGACGACTTTTACTTTTAAACATATATCTACGGCCCCATCGATTCAGATACCAGCATTTTACAAAAGATTTCTTTCACTTATTTATTTAATCTAATAAAATAAAATTAAATAAGATAAAAGTGGAAAAAAACATTAAAATCTATCGGTTACAAATTTCAAAAAACAGTACACATGCTAAAAACAGAACAAAACGAAACAACAACAACAAAAAAAAAGCACTTTTGGATAGGAAATAGATTTAGGGTATCGGGAGGGGTGAAATAAATCTTTGATCATGAGTCAGTAATAAACTATAACTGAAAATTCAATTCTTTCTACGAAAAATGAAAAAAAAAAAAATGCTTTCATAATCAAGTCTGCGTTTCATGCATTTATGTATAAAATAAGTCAAGAAATTTTCAATTGTTGAGCGGGGAAAAAATATTTTTTCAAGGCCAACTTTAAAATGACCAAGAATGTTTTTTTAATTCTAGAAGGATCGAGGTGGGTTATGTTGACCTTTACCAAATGAATATATTTCGGTTTAAGCCGAAAATTTCTTCATGAAATCTGTTTTAAAAATCATAAAAAAGAAAGAAAAAAATTTAAATAAATAAGTTAAGTAGTTCAAATAAAAAATTTGCTGTAAAATATTTTTTATTAAAGTTTTTTATTAAAGTTTATTAAAGTTTTTTATTAAATATTATTGAGCAAGAAATCCAGCTTTCCTAGACTTAAATAAAAATATTATTTATTTTCAGATTTTCGTGTTATTCAAACTTTAACATATCTTAGCTGTTGATTTATTTAATTTAGTTGTTCTCCTTAAAATGCAATTCCAATAAACTTTTCAGCAATTTCTATCGAAAATCAATTTTCTGTTGTCGGAACTAACATTTTTCTAAAACTATGTTGTATAGTATAGAATACTAAACATCTGTCCGCAAAAGTTAAGAAATGATGAGTAAGTTAGTATTTTGCTGACAGTCTTGGAATGAAAGAAATAAATTTCTTCTGTAACGAGTCTCAAGAGAAAATGTACCATTACTTTTGTTTTACTGGTCGTTGGTAGAAAAATCTTACACATAAGTATGTTAGGAATACAGGACCTTTGATATTGTTGAAAGCAATAAAAAAATCACCATTTTCAAAGTACGAAAGCTTAAATAATATGTATTTAAGATTTTCTTTTTTTTTTTTTTTACTTAAATTATAAATTGTTAAGTACATAACAGATAAAAATAAATGTTATGCACAGTCGACACCGGTTATAATGTATCTGGGACAGTGTTCTCGCTGTCGCTCGCCAATGCGCCAAATTGCGACTAAATTCTTCATTTGGCGAGTAAACAAGCGATTAGATTCGCCAAATTGCTAGTGCTCAATTTTTGCTTTTTCATTTTCGTTTTTCATACATATGCATATATATTTAATGCATACATATTTTATATTTGTAGCGGATAGTTGAAATTAGATTAATAACAATCGCTGTCACAGTTATAAAAACTTGGGTTATTTTAGAACATATTGGAAAAAAAAAAAAAAAAAAAAAAAAAGAAAGAAATATATTAAAGAATTAAAAGGTTTTTTTTTTTTTTTTTTTCTACACGGCGAATCTATTTTGCTAATACTTTTCTCATTTGGCGAATGTTTTTCATTTTTAATTAGCCAAATTACTAACGTTGGTCAAATGTCAGCGAGAACATTGATCTGGGATATAAAGTACTTTCGCTTATAACGTACCTAGATGCTTGGTGCCGAAGGCAATCTATATAACAGAATGATATAACTTCTGCTATAACGGACTATGCAAAAGCCTTAATCTGGTTATAACGAATTCCAGTTTTTCATTTTTCCCTACTTTCTCACGGATTTCAGATCCTTGAAATAACTTTGTCTCTTTAATTTTTGTCAGAACTATTCCGATTTAGTAGACATATAATCCCATGCATTTGATTTGCTTTCTTAGTACGACGTCTGTCCATCAATGACACATCCACCCACTAGAATTTGTTCCTAATCCCTTAATTAGTTTATATATTTATGTGTGTTAATTTAATGTTATGCCATATTCTAATGGTAACAGCCGAAATAAACTTGAAAAATACTATAATATGAATTCCTTTGTAATAGTACTCCTTTAAACATTTTTTCCTCGCATGTTTTCCATAATTCGAACTCTGGATAATTCGAACATTTCTCGCGGTCCCGACGAGTTCGAATTAACGAGAGCCGACTGTATTTCACTTAAACTAATGCACAATAAAATAAATAATTTGTTATAGCATTTTCAATATTGTTTCGATAGGAAATCACCTTTTTAAAACAAATAGAAGGGGATACATACAATTAAAAATAAATGAACTTGATGATGCATTTAACATATCTCATTACTTCTAATTATCCCCCTTATTAACTTTGCAACAATGCATCATTTTAATCAGATATGTTCGTGGGAACAATATCAGTAGATCATAGATAAGGGATAATTTGTGACAGAAAAAAATGGGTTAAACACGCGTATTCAGGCTTATTAGCATCAGCCACTTTTAATGAGTTGAATCCAGCCAATTTAATTATTTCATTACAAATAAATAAAAGAAAGTGTGATTACACTGAAAAAGACCGTGAACGAACTAAATTGGTAAAGCATTTGTTGGCTGTATTTGCGTGGTTGAGCCATGATCAATTAATTGCCCTTCCGATTTTTTTTTTTTTTTTTTTTGTTACATATTTAGTGTAAAACTTCGCAAAAGTTATTAGGTTACAGGGTACGTATACGCGTCAAGCGATTCCATGGATTTTAGATCTTTGATTATTTCGTAAAGTACTGATCGCTATTTCTGGAGATAGATTTTTTTTCTTTAAATGAGGATAATACGTATTACTTTACAAAGATTTCGATAAAACAGGGTTCGTACGAATCCCGTTATTTTCAAGGTGAATAGCAGTATTTTTTAACAACTTAACTGATCAATACATTTTTTAAAAAACTTTTAAATAATGCTTTTTTTTCATGTTTTTTGCAGAATTTTTAATCTTTTCTCACCGGTTTTTCAGAAGAGAAATTTTTGCCTAACCCATTAGTGCCTAGCGTTCCATTCTTGGGACAGATTTAAAAAATTCAAGTAAACGCATTTCACACCAGTAAAAAAGGAGTATAAATAAATACTTTCTTTCTCGAGATATAGTCCTCGATAAATTAGGATAAACGTTTTTCTTGCTTTAAAAGTGGTGGGGAAATGCAAAATTTGAATTTTAACGAAGAAAATAATTCAGGCACTAATGGGTTAATAAAGTCGGAAAAAAACGCGGATTAAATATTATAAAATTCACAATTAAAAATTACTGGTGAGAATAATAAATCATGATTAGAATATAGAGGCTCATACGGGATATGGACAAATCATAATTGGCGAAAACACGTTGTCGTATGACGTACGGACAAATTAGAGAAGCGGTTAGTAAAAAAAGTGATTTTTTTTCAATAGGGATAAGATTTGCTCGCCAGTATATTATGAGAGAAAATATTACCTGGTTTAATTTATCGAAAAAAATGTGTTTTAAGAGAACAACATTTTCTCTAATAAAATACTGATGTTCAAAATCGCGAAAATCTCATCCCTAAGTTTACGCGCACGAAATTTCATCTTATTTAAGGACCCTCTGGATCACAAGCCGCCCGAGTTATTTTGAAATATTTTAATTCGTATAACTTAATTCCCACCAGAAAATTAAAACAAAAATTTTTGTTTTAATTAATGATAAAAAATTCTGTATTAAAATAAAACGAAATTAGGCAGTGAATTTTTCTGGTGTAATGTAAGATTTTCTGAACTACATAATTTCTAGAACATGTTCTATCATGGGATTTAAAGTGTTAAAGAGATAATTTCTATAAGAAAAAGCCGGTACCGAATAATATCGTGGTCTGGAAATTACAGGACCTTTACGAACCTCGTAAAAAGATATTTGAAAGTCACAGAAGCATAACCCTGAGTTGTAATGCAAGCGATAAAAAAAGCTTTTTTTTATTCTGAAATAAATTTGCTATGAAACCTCAAGAGATTCAATCATGTTAAAATTATAGCAGCTGAAATAACTTGCTCTAGAAAGGGTTAGGACTGTTTTCAAATCAAAACAGCGGATAATTATGACACATTACTATTTTTCTTTCATTCCTTTTTCTTCGGAAATGTTTAAAATTAAAAAATATTCTTATTCAGAAACCATATAAGCAAACTATTTTTATTTTTTCGTTTATCGGCAAAGGCAGAAGATTTTTCAGGAAATGCTGTCAAGGTTGGCGTTTTGAACCGATTTTCAGAGACGATAGCACAAAAAAAAAAAAAAGAACTACCACCCTGAGACAACAACCACTTATAACTCAAGCATTTATAATTTTCAATTCCTAGAAAAAAAAAAAAAAAAAAAAAAAAAAAAAAAAAAAAAAAGAGAATTTATCGAACTTGTCGATTACAAATCCTTTCAATACTCAGTCGCTAAATATCACACTTTTATGTTTACAGGGTTTGCATAATTTCTATTGTATACTTTAAGTATAGGGTCTGGTTACCTCCCCCACTTCGAAAAAAAAGTTCGAACTTATCTGTATCACGAACAACGTAACAGGTCTTCAATTTTAACATTTCCATAATGATCATATCGAATCGCCTTGTTTGAGCAAATACAAAAGCCATATTGTTTTTTGAATAATTATTGCGATCGATATTCAATTTAGAAAATTTCTCTTAATTTCCGTAATTATTCCCTTTTATATTTTTTCCACCAATGCATCTTTGCCCAGCAGAGGTAATCATGTCGATACAGTATGTAAATCAGTAGTAGAAATATGTCAAAAAATAAAATAAAATAAAATAAAATAAGATAAATTAAAAGCTTTGAAAGGATTGAAAAGGATTGTAAATTATCTAAATTGTTGACGAAACACCAAAACAACCGTTCGTCGAATTCCTGCAGTTGAGAATTGTGATAGCATCTATTACAATCGTAGTTGTTTCATGACCACGCAAAATAAACTAGGTCGTCGATTTCTCTTTTTTGAGTTTTGTAGGCATTTTCATGCAAAATCATTAATAAACATAAGGGGATACATAATTTTAAAGGCTAACATAATCGAAATCAATCTCCTATTTAGGAACCGCAATTATTCCCTTTTATAGTTTTTCTACCCATGCAACTTTGTCCAGCAGAGGTAATCATGTCCATACAGTAAGTAAATCAGCAGTAAAATATGTCAAAAAATAAAATGAATTAAAGCTATAAAGGATTGAAAAGGTTTGTAAATTATCTAAATTGTTTACGAAACACAGAAACCGTTCGTCGAAGTCCTGTAGTTGAGCATTGTGATAGAATCTATTAGTTTCACCTTTACAATCGTAGTTGTTCTATGACCACGCAAAATAAACTAGGTCGTCGATTTCTCTCTCTCTCTCTCTCTCTCTCTCTCTCTCTCTCTCTCTTTTTTTTTTTTTTTTTTTTGTGAGTTTTGTAGGCATTATTATGCGAAATCATTTCGTCTAAACAAACATAAGGGGATACATACTGTTAAAGTCTAAAATTATCGATTTCAATCTCCTATTTAGGATCTGTAATTATTTGTAATTATTTTCTTGTATAATTTTGGTACTAACATAGCTTTATTCATGAGAGGTATTCATGCTAACAGTTATCTGTAACTGCAGAGTTGCCACAGGCGACTATTTTTTAATCCATTTGTAACCTTTTTTTGAAAACAGAAATCCTTAACAAGCATCCTTGTTAATATAACCGCAATCCTTGACAACATTAGCAAGAGAGGCAAATAAAAAAAAAAATCACACTATTAAAATTTTGGTGGGACAGATTACAAAAATAGTTACCTGTGGCAGCTCTGTGACTATAAATCGTTAGCAAAAATGTGACAATAAATAAATAAATAAATAAAATAAACACCTTGATTTACTCTAATGACCTGACACCTCGAATTACTGGTAATTAGCGTCATTGATTTCCAAGTTTTGGCTTCCAACAAATTTAATAGAATAATTTCATTTCAAACAAAAGTACAAAAAAAAATATATATCGTTGAAAATTATTGTAAATCATCTTAATTGCTGACGAAACACCAAAACACCCATTCATCAAATTCGTGAATTTGAAAATAGCGATATTATCTATTAGTTTTCCTTTATAATTGTAGTTGTTCTATGGCAAGGCAAAATAAACTAGGTCGTCGATTTCACTTTTTTTTACGTTTTGCGGAATCATCCTGCCAAATCATTCCATTGAAACAAACATGAGGGGTACATAACATTAAAAATAAACATAATCGATCTTCCATTCGGAAAACTTCCCCCATTATCCCTAATTATCCCCGTTCATTAACTCTATTTCATTCCATCATAATTCATCAGAAGTGTTCACGGGAACAGTATCAGTAGATCAGTAGATAAACGCCGATTTGCGAGAAACGAAAAAGGGTTAAACACCTCGCATTCATGGTTATTATCACAGGCGTTGCTGTTCTTGCCTTGAGGCATCAATAACACGGCCTTGGCACCCAATATGATGATGTTTGTGTATGATGCCACAGAGAGTATGACCTACATCGAAGAGAGGTATGGGTGAATTGCTAATGAACGTAACGTATGGAAAAGAATGAAAATGTTATATTAGTCTATAAGAGGCGCGGAATTACTTAAATTTCAAGTGTACCGTAATTTCGGGTATATAAGCCGCAGATCAAACAATTCTTTTTCGACCCAGAATTTTTTAAGAAATAAATATAACTATTTAAATCGCCTTAAATATTTGCCTTCAATCACTAAATAAGATTTCTGGGTCCAAAAAGAATTGTTTGATCCGCTGCTTATACACCCGAAATTACAATTTTTTTAAAACAAACAATACTTTTTTTTAAATTTTATGTTATGACGAAATGAAGTAAAAATTATTATTCTGAATTTCTGGAATTCTGGATAAAAAGGGGCGAAACTGGCATCGTGATTCAAAAATGAAAATCCTGAACATGCATTACCTTATTTTACTTTTTATAAATTCCATAGAAAATTATTTTTTTAATATGAATGTACATTTTGAAAATATTTTGTTCAGTGAGCTCACTTTAACCTATATTTGACCAATTTAATTTTTTAAAACAGAAAAGGAAAAAATTTATAGATTATTCAAAGGCAAAAATACTCAAAATATATTGACCTCTTGAGGGGCAATCAATAATGTTTATGTATTATTGAAAAAGCGAAAGATTTTATTATAAATTTTTCAACAAAGTTAAAAATGTAAAATTTCTTGAAAATTTTCTGGTGCGAATTGCGTTTATATTAAGTGGGATAAAATATATTCCACCGACCCTCCAGGGATTAAAGAAGGAAAAATTAAAAACAAAAATAAAAATAAAACAATTACAAAGGACGCTAACGCGGTAATGAGATATGATCATTATTAAAAGTAAAAATCAGTTTATTTTGGGGTGACTTCCTTATATTATAGGAGCTTTTTTATGAGAATCTTTAATGCATATTCACAACAACATAAACAAAAGCCATTCGGTGTCAATAAAAAAGAATGACTTTCAAGCATGCTCTAACTTTACTTATGATATCGTTTCTTGACTTGAGTTTGCCATTCCTCATAATTATTGATTGTAGTAGGTATTTTAATGACTTCCTTATGTTCTTTTCCTGTATATTTAATTTTATGAGAAGAAAGAAAATACATGTTCATTCAATCGAAGATAACAGAAAAAACCTCCTTTTTTTCTCATTGAAACAGACTGGTGTTCACTAACATTAATCGTTATTTGATTGTGGTCTTCAAAACATGGAAAATAAACTCCTATTAATTACTATTCCTCGTAGTTATTTTTATTTGTCGTCTATTTTTCCTTTCTATTGTATTCATGTATGCATTGATTCAATTTCTTAGTCATTCGACAAAATACATTTTCAACATTTGTTGCTAGTAAATTTTTAAATGAATATATTAATTTTTTTAAATTGACATTATAGAACACATTAAAAAATGTTTTAGAAAGACTGATAATTTGTGATCCCTTTTATTTTCCAATGAACATTTGGGTACTTGTTATACATTTCAATACTTGGCAGTAAATGTTTTAGAAAATATATTTTTCTAGATTATTTTAAAAGATTTACAGAATAGAACACATTAAAAAACATATTCTATGAAGACTGATTATTTGTGAATTTATTTATTTATTTATTTTATGAAAACTTGTGTATTGTTATGCATTTTCGATGGAATATTATTTAAAATATAATTTTAGAAAATTAACGTAATAAAACACATTAAAAATATATATTCTGGAAAAATTGATAATTTATGAATTCATTATTTTTTATTGAACGTTTGTGTATTTGTTATATTTATTCGATACTTCGTAATAATTTTTTGAGGGATTAAATTTTTAAAAATTATTTTAAAGATTGACATAATAGAGCACATTAAAAATAATATTTTAGAAAGACTGGCAATTTGGGATTTCATTTATTTTTTAATGAACATTTGTGTACTTCTTATACATTTAGTTTTAAATTTTTGAGAGAATTTATATTTTTAAAAACTAATTTAGAAGATTTACATAATAGAGCACATAAAAATGTATTTTTTTATTATAAAGACTGATGATTCGCGAATTTATTTAATTTGCAATAGACGTTTGTGTATTTGTTATACATTTACCATACTTGGTAGTACATTTTTTCAGGTTTATTATTTTTAAAAAATATTTTAGAGGATTTAAATCGAAGAACAGTTAAAGAAAATAAATTTTTAAAGATTGATGATTTATGAATTCATTCTTTCTTTCAATAAGTGTTTGTGTACCTGTTATACATTTTCGATACTTGATAATAAATTTTTGAGGGAATAATTTTTTTTTTTAATTATGTTAAAGGATTTACAAAATAGAACACTTTAAATATACATTTTATAAAGCTTGATGATTTATGAATTCAGTCTTATATGTTAACTATACATTATTTTCAGACATTATTTTTACAATACATAGACAACCAGATCATAGGGATTTTTCGTTTTTCATATACATTGAAAAATGCTGTTTAATTTTCTTTTAAAAAATTAATGCATTCAATTAAAAAAAAAAAAAAAAAAAAAAAAAACATTAGTATGTTTGCCTTAAAACGAATTTATCAATTCACATAAAAAATATACACATGATTTTTGAGTTCACTATTATTTTCACTTAGTATCTTTCAATTGAAAAGAGACAGAATTAAAAAAAAAATAGTCTTCAATGGTAGCCCTGTGCTTTATATATCGAGAAAAAACAAATAATGCCTATATTTATTTATAAGAAGCGGTTTTACTTTAGAACAACTAAAAGTTACTACACAATATTATGCAACAATTCAAGCTTTTATTTTTCTTAAATACATTTAAATTTTTCCACAAATTCGCGCATATTTTTTTAACATTTAAAAAGTATAAATCTGATTAAAAAAAAATTGAATCTTTAAAAATTCTCCACTTTCTTCTATTCTTGTACAAAGTACCATATAAGGAATACGTTCGCCCTTTCTTCCACTCACGCACTTACGTACTGTCGGTCTTTCAGATCCAATCTCAGCCAATCAAGTTTTTTTTTCCTTCTTTCTACAAGCTTCTTCCTACTCTGATTTTGTTCTTCAAAGAATCAAAAGCGAGTGAAGCTCGTTGAATGCCAATTGTTATAATTGGTTCGTCCAGCGGCTCAAGTTTTATGGGCCAATCTCCCTTTGACACTTCTAATCCTTAAATGTTCTATGGTTTCAGTGATGCCTAGTTTCAAAAGTAAAAATAACGGATGCTTTTCCTGGGAAAGGACATTACAATATTCAGTTTTTGTTTTAGCGGGTTTGTGAATTTTAATGATGCATAAATTTTTAAATGGACAGATAAATAGTGAGACAGTCTGGGGAATTTTCAACACCCTTCTCCGCCTTTTTCTTTTTCTTTTCTTTTCTTTTTATTTTTTATTTTTTTTATTTTTATTTTTTCAAGTAAACACTTTTTTGGCACCCTGAAATTTCTTTCTGTTTCGAGACTTGTTAATTTATTTTTAAACTAATCGGATATGGCAATCCCAAAACTCTCTTCTATCTCATACACGTTAATACTTCCATAAAAAAGAAACACAGCAGCGTCTCCGGTTAGATAATTTACATCAAAATCTAATTTGCAACAATTTATTTCAAGCTCTAACTGAATTTGAAATTTAATGCAAATCCATGCATTAGTATCGGAGATACAATCATCACAGATATCGTAAAAAAACTGGATAGAGGCGCCATTTGCTGTGCGATTTACTTCAAAAGCTAAAGAATACTAATACATATCAGGGGTTAACTGAATTTGAAAAGGTATAACCGTAACCGAATCAAAAGTTTTGTGAAATTCTGTGCATTAGATTTGGAGATAGAGCGCCCACAAAATGTAAATAACATAATGCTAGACAGTCAGACAGACATTTTGCAAAAATGTTTTCGGGGTTCTCTGATCCTTAAAATATCCGTCGAAAACAGAACTTCGAAAATTTTCTCGAATTCAATACTTTTTTCTTGTAACGATATAATAATGTGACTATGAAGGAGTATCGCAAAGTTTCAATTACAAGCGAACATTTTTAATGCTACTTCGAAAGAGTAAACCTAGAAAGAGAAATAACGTTTAACTTTATAATAATTATCAAATTAATATTTCGGATATAGGGGGTGGGGGGGGTCTGCAGACAAACTGTTATACGCGTCAACTTGGGCACGCATAATTACATGTCTGTAATGTTAAATTCACACCAGAATTTTAGAAAAAAATTGTTTCAAAATAAGGAAAAACAATTTCTTAACCTTTTTTTTTCAATCATGATTAAAATTCAGGGTTCGCACACTCCTTATATTTTGTAAGGACTCTGGCACCATAAAGGTTAAAATTCAATATTTGTATTAATAGCCAGTGACCAGTAGAGGCTGAATGTTTAGTAGCCACTATTGTCAAGTTAGTGGCCACTAATTACTATCATAGATGCCACCAAGAAGAAAATATCGTATAAATTCTAATCAGAATATTAAATATTTAAAAATTATTTTATATGTAAAGAAAACCATAACTTCATTGAAACTTAGATTTTTTTCCCCATTACAATTACAGATAATGAAAATGGGGATTTTTTTTTTTTTTTTTTTTCGACCACTTGATGAACTTCGCAATATTTTCCGCTATTGGGCAATGGATTTCGCAGTCTTTTGAAAAAATTTGCTGTTTTTTCGCAATTTTTTGACGAAATTTATCGTATCTTCACGATTTTTGGACAAAATTTATTTTTTTTCCGCGTTTTGAATCTAAATTTGCTTTTTTTTTTGACGGAATTTGCAGATTTTTCGCAATTTTTTGAGGAGATCTACCTTTTTTCGGCGATCTTTTGACGAAATCTGCCGTTTTTTCGTGATATTTTGATGAAATTAGCTTTTTTTATTATTATTGATAAGGATTGCACCGTTTTTCGCGATTTTTTGACGAAATCTCCCTTTTTTCGCGATTTTTTGACGAAATCTGCCGTTTTTTCGAGATTTTTTGACGAAATCTGCCATTTTTTCGCGATTTTTTTTAATGAAATATTTCGTTTTCCCCAGTTTTTTTTGTACCAAATCTACCGTTTTTTCGCGATTTTTTAACGAAATCAACCGTTTTTCGCGATCTTTTGACGAAATATGCCGATTTTTAGTGATCTTTTGAGGAGATCTGCCGTTTTGCCGCGATCTTTAGATGAAATTAGCTTTTTTTTTTTGCAATTATTGACAAGGATTACACAGTTTTTTCGAGATTTTTTGACGAAATCTGCCATTTTTTCGCGATTTTTTTGATGAAATATTTCGTTTTTTCGTGTTTTTTTTTTTTTTAAACCAAATTTACCGTTTTTTTCGCGATTTTTTGACGAAATCTGCCGTTTTTTCGCGATTCTTTGACGAAATATTCTGTTTGTTCGTGATTGTTTTCTTTACCAAATTTGCGTTTTTAGCGATTTTTTAACGAATTCAGACGTTTTTTCACGATCTTATGGCGAAATATACCGATTTTTCGTGATCTTTTGAAGAAATCTGCCGTTTTTTCACGATCTTATGGCGAAATATACCGTTTTTTCGTGATCTTTTGAAGAAATCTGCTGCTTTTTCGCGATCTTTTGGCGAAATAAGCCGATTTTTCGTGATTTTTTGACGAAATTGGCCGATTTTCGCGATTTTTTTTGACGAAATCTACCGTTTTTCGCGATTTTTTGACGAATTCTGACGTTTTTACGCGATTTTATGACGAAATCTGACGTTTTTTCGCAATATTTTGACGAAATCTACCTTTTTCTTCGCGATATTTTGATGAAATTTGTCGTGTTTTCATCATTTCTCGATGAAATTTACTTTTATTCCGCGTTTTACCGATATTTGTCGAAATTTTTTGATTAAATTTGTCGTATTTTCATCATTTCTCGATGAAATTTACTTTTATTCCGCGTTTTACCGATATTTGTCGAAATTTTTTGATTAAATTCGCGTTTTTCCGCGATTTTTTGACGAAATCAGCGATTGTTCTTCGAACGATTGGCAAAATTGGTTATTTTCGGCTACCTTTTGTCAAAATTTTCGATATTTTATGTCCTATTTCGGATTTATGACCGACTTTTTTTTTAATTTTCCGAAATGATTGATCGCCAAAATGGCGATCAGGTGCATAACATAAAGTCGCCAATTTTTTACATTTAGTCGCCCTGTGGCCGGTGGCGACCGCGAATTTTAACCTTTATGGCACCACTATTAAAGATAAGAAAATTTATATTTAACTTTTAAGAAACAGAATTCACATCCACTTCCTCGATTCTCAATTTTTGCAACATTTTTCTGCACTGAAATACATTGAAAATTACTGTAAAAATTTAGTGGTAGAGTTGTGCGAACCCTGAAATTGGATGGAATAAAATATATCCCACAGGCTGTCAAGGGGTCTAATGTCAATGTCAAAGCCGCATTCGTTAAAGAGCATTTAACTTCTTTCCTCGAGTTCAGGAAGATAATAATTAACCCAAGAAAGATAGTATTTATTTTAAGATTCAAAAATAACAATTTCAGAGGGAGAAAAAAGAATTTTTTCTATTTGAGGAATAATCAGGGCAACATGCGAGGTTAAAAAAAAGTTACTTAAAGTTAGAATAACCGTAAATTTTATAGTCAAATTATATTAAAAATTCTAACCAAAGTTTTCATTAATCTTAATCATTTAACCGACCTGATTAGCCTTAATTTTCTCGAGTTCGTAGACATTACAAGCAATTATTATCGCGAAAAAACTTGGGCGTGGCATAATTTGTCATTACGATTTGTTTATCACATTTATACTCGGCCTGAAGCTTAAAAAAGTAATAAAATATTCTTATATAATGTATATATTATAATAAATTATATATAATATTTGATTGACAGTTTTTAAAAAAATCGTGATGTGAAATGTAATTATGAAATGCAATCATGTGGCTGCAAAAAAATGATGATTTTTGCATTTTTTTAATCAAACAAGTTGGAAATTGCACGTAAAGCGTAGCAAATGAGGTGCGTTGGTACGATAACGAAGTTTTAAAAATATCACTCTCATATATCAATCTCATAAAATTGTAAATAATTACAATTAAAATGCTCAACAAACAATGTTCTCTCTATACCATTATGCAATGGAATGCTTTTGTGTGGCCTTGCAAATCAATAACAAATATTCTTTGCACCACAGATTATGCAAAATGTATATTATAGTATGTACTTTATAGACGCATATCAATTTTATTACGTTCGAATGAGTGTAACACCATTAAAATGCATTTGAAACATTTTCCCCCATTAACCGTAATGTAACGGAACACTTTTGATTGTCCCTGTAGTTGAACTATGCATCCGATTTTGATAAAATTTGAAATAACTCGACAAAATTATGTAATAATTATGTATTTAAAATTTCAAACGATTAAAATGCATTTGAAACTTTTCCCCCATTGACCGTAATGTAGCGGAATCCTTTTGATTGTCCCTGTAATTGATCTATGCATCCGATTTTCATAAAATTTGAAATGAGTCGACAAAATTATGTAATAATTATGTATTTTAAATTTCAAACGATTCAGTTGGGTAGTTTTTGCGTTGTTATATGCGGACGGACTGAGCAACAACAATAGGTGCTACGTATTTACATAATTACGAACGCACCTAAAAATTGGTAAAGGAAGCGATTAATTTATTTTTATACGGCACTGGAACTTGGAGCGAGTTTAGGATATTTTCCATAAGCTCTACAATTTTTTTTCTTTTTTTGTAAATTGTGGTACGATTGAATATAAAAATAGTCGACAAACTTGATCTGCAACCAAAGGATTAAATCCCCCAAGACAAGCGTCATTTAACAACAATTTAATATTAAGACAATTGACAAGCAAACAATAATATCTCCTTAAATTTGAATTCTCTCCGAAATGATTAAAATAATTTATTTTAAATCAGAGAAAAGCAATTATTAGCAATTTGCATCCAAAGCTATAAAAAGTTTTTGTTAAATGTTTTTGGTACGAATCTTATTTAAATTAGGTAGGATATAATACATCCTACCGCCCTTCAATGGTTTAAGATCTGTAAGTTTGCATAGTATATTTGCCTTTTAAAATCCACTGCAAATTATCAGTGTATGTATCCTTAACTCTTTCAAGGACGCAAGTACCACCTAGTTTTATTTCTAAAACTGACAAATTTCACCATGAACATTTTAATAAAATTTTGCTTTTGAAATGGTTCCACAGTTAATCGAATTTTTATTTCTAAGAAATTTGTTTTAATATTCTGGTGTTAGTCAATTATTTCATCATTTTACGAACATTTTCTGCGCCTGAAAGAGTTAAGAGATTGCCGATCTGTCATCCTTTTTACACCCATATTAGAGGTGAGCAGTCTTTTTAATAGATGGAGCCATTAAGAAACAGTTTAACTGTAATTATCAAACTAAAATAACACTAGAAGAGTGATTAAGAGTCATGACCGGCTCCATATGAACATATTTCGATTTGATCTTAATCCTCTCGCTTCGTCTTTTAATTCATTCTCGATGAACTTCTTCTACAGAGTTTTTAATCTTTTTTCACCAGTTCTTCAAAACAGATTTTTTTTTTAATCAATCGAGAAAAATTAGGTGGGAAAATAAATCGGGGAAATCGAGGTTTGCGCAGCAGGAGCGCTAGTGCTTTAACCAATTAACAGATCAATATTTTTTAGGGGAAAAAAAAAACTTTACAAATAATGCCTATTTGTTTAATGTCTTTTACGGAATTTTTAATCTTTTGTCACTGGTTTTTCAAAACTGAAATTTTTGCTTAATTGTATCAGAACAATGATCGGACTAAATAGTGTAAAATTTAAGATTAATCCTTTCCGCAACACTGTGCCCAGTTCGGGATGCATTTTCAGAAAGAATCACGTTTTGAACACCTTATCGCCAGAACAACGATTGGCGCGGAGATGAAGTCAATGCTACGCACCCTTTCTTGTTTGTGACATCAAACGCCTAGCGAATAGTAACCCTTCCTTCTGCAAAGAGATCGCGCTTATTGCTATTTGTTTTTCCGTAAATGTTATCAAGCGAAGACTATAATATGATGAAATCTTATTCACCGTTGTTTACGATTAAAACATAGTTAAAAACAACGAGCTTTTTCAGATTAAAATGCTTTAAATTTCACAGAACATCTAATTATAAGTTGTTTTTGTCCCTCAGTTCAAAATTTTTTTTCCTTAACTCGCTATATTCGAAGAAATTGAGAAGTTTATTAAAAACAGTAGTAAAGATTCTCTTGTAATAAATATAATTCTATTAATCATATGTTTTATGACACATTTGAACTTAGTTTATTTTGTGTTTGGCGATGCAGCTAGCTGAACGTTCTCGCTTTTGCCAACTCGCCAAGGCTGGTGCTCAAAACGTGATTCTTTCTGAAAATGCGTTCGGGATACCCTATTTAATTCCAAACTTGCAAACAGCGCCAATAGTATTTTAATAAAAGTTTGCTTTTACAATGACAACTTAAATTAGAGGATTATTAATTACTCAAAAATTTATATGTAAATTCCAGTGACAAACGATAATTTCTCATTTTACGATCAAAATTTGCCCGTGCCGGAAAGGGTTAAAACTTACTGGTGATTAAAATCATGAGTATTAAGTATGGACGCCCTTACGTAGTACGGACAAATCATGATTGGCAAAAACACGTTGCCCGTATGACGTACAAGCAAGGCAGGGAAGCGGTTAAATGATTCAGTTAGATGCGTATCACAGATCGGTTGTATTTGATAATGCAGTTAAGTAGATCTAAATAAGAATTCTGATATGAAATATCTTTATAAAACGTGAATAAAATTCCTCCCGATTCTTATGTTAATGCCAGAATTTTGCGATTAGAATAGACAACAGATTACGAGGAGTTTGGCAATTTGGATGTCCAATTTTATTAAAAATACTAGTTCTTATCAGCATTTAAGAATACTATTTTTTCCTTATTCAATGAGAGAAATTTTGTTACTACAAAAAATAAAAATTCTTCTTTCAAAACTTTCGGTAGATATTTGATATTTCGGAATAAAACTGCAGGTCAAACTGGCAATCTTGGATAACGACAAAAATGTTCTGTTTCTGGTAGATAAAAATCCTGCGCACTCTATATTTAATGCAGATGTAAACTATTTCTTGATTATGGCAAGAAAATACTATTTGATATAATTGACAAGAAACTTAAAAGTGTATTTGTTTTATTGATGGGGAATAATGGCGCTTTTCCAAAGCCAGAAGAACAATATTTAAGCAAAGAAAGGAACAGGGAACTCTTTCTTTTAAATTTCAAGTACATTATTTCAGTGCAATAAGAAAACATTTTCTCCGTTGTTGCAGGAAGTCGCAATTAAAAACTTTAAAAGGCAGACTTGGGCATGGTGTCTTTTTATCCTCCTCCTATAAGATGCCATAAAGACACTATTTCAGTGCAATACGGCATAGCTGCCAAAATTTTCCGCTTTTTTTGTACCACAAAAAATGTACAGTAAAATTTAACATTAATAATTGTCTTAAAGTATCAATTAAATAAAGTAAAAATTTCAATTAAAATTTTCTGGTCAAAATAGTTGTGTCATCTGAGTTGTAAAGCAGCTGAGCGCATTTTCTGCATTGAGCAGCAAGGTGTACTCAAAAGGTAGATTTTACCATTGCGCCTTTATATCCTCCTCCTAAACTGCCACACTGGATAAGTCTATAAAAATTCCTCATGGGTGCATGATAGGTAAAGAATTAAAAACTTTCATGAAATTTCCTATCAACAAAAAGATAATAAACTAGATTCACGAGAAAAGATTAATTCTTTATTCAAGCGGTTATTCACTTGTCGATGTAATAACATGCACATAGTTAAACTAACATCACTTGTAAAATACGGAGGCATTTAGTTTTTCTTTTCTCCCGTACGTAGGAACTTCCGCGTTGTTAAATTTTAAAACTGTAACGCGTCTTTGTCTTTGATTGTATCGATTTAATCGCACAATTCTTCTCGTGTTGAATTAATCATGCATCGGTTTATTCAAATTGTCTTTGCGATTTCGCCTACTGAAGATGCGGAGGCATTTAGTTTATCGGTTTTCTCATACGTGTGGGAACTTCCGTAGTCTTAATGTTTAATCATAATTTTCATCATAAGCTTACGCTACTTACAAAAAATAAAATTTTAATTAATGATTATTAAAGCTCATTAACCTTTTCCGGCACACTGTGCCCGGTCTGGGATACCTAATTTTAATTCCAAACTTTCAAACGGCACCAATAATATTTTAGTAAAATTTTGCTTTTACAGTGAAAGCTTAAATTAAGAATTTCAAAATATCGAGAAAATTCGTTTGTGAATTCCGGTGTCAATCGATAATTTCTCATTTTACTAACAGATTTTGCCCGTGCCGGAAAGGGTTAAGTTATACAACGTTTCTGATTACAGGTTATTTTGGAAAAGCCTGAAATGTAACTGCAATCAATAAGCTTTTTATAAGAAAATTCATTTGTTAAAAATTAAAGTCTAATAATATAAAAGAGATATAAAAATTATTTTTGTTTTTCAAATTTTAATTTTATTTAAAAGTTAAAAAAAAACATTGTTTACATTATATCTCTTCTGAATAAAATAAAACTATTTTAGACAATATTCATTTCTTTTTTTTTTTTTTTTAACTCTCCCATGGTAGAATAAGTTCTAGAAATCCCACAATTGAGAGAATTTGAATTCATATAAGAAAACTTCAAGTAGAAATTTAAATGCTGAGATTAAATGAGGCAAATTTTATAGCAAAATTTTACTGGTGGGGGTAAACAAAGATTCTTAATCTTTTTGCGGCACGTATACGTGTCGCTCGTCCCCAACGGGTTAATCCTTTCAAGGGCAGAAAAATTCTGTTCGTAAAATGATAAAATAATTGACTGACACTGGAACTTTTACAATCAATAAAAATTTTACAATAAAAAGAATTTATCCGAAAAAACCCTGTTCTCTTGATGATTTCTTTTTTAAAAAATTGTTATTATTATAAAAGCAATTTTATTAAAATGTTCTTGTATCATTTGTCAGTTTTGGAATTAAAATTAGATGTTCATACCGTGTGACCACTGCTTTTGAAAGGGTTAAATAAGGCAAACACTTCTATTTTAAGTTTGTTTTAAATAGTGGCTATTTTATTCAAATTAAAATATTCTAAATTCGAAACATTGGAGGTAACATCATGTTATCATGGATCTTAGAGGATTGATTTGATAGCAATTACTACTTTTTGTACCGTTGGTACACATATCCATTTCATAAATTCGAAACATTGGAGGTAACATCATGTTATGATGGATCTTAGAGGATTGATTTCATAGCAATTACTACTTTTTGTACCGTTGGTACACATATCCATTTCATGAATTTGAAACATTGGAGGTAACATCATCTTATCATGGATCTTAGAGGATTGATTTGATAGCAATTACTACTTTTTGTACCGTTTGTGCACATATCCATTTCATGAATTCGAAACATTGGAGGTAACATCATGTTATCATGGATCTTAGAGGACTGATTTGATAGCAATTACTACTTTTTGTACCGTTGGTACACATATCCATTTCATGAATTTGAAACATTGGAGGTAACACCATGTTATCATGGATCTTAGAGGATTGATTTGATAGCAATTACTACTTTTTGTATCGTTGGTGCACATATCCATTTCATGAATTCGAAACATTGGAGGTAACATCATGTTATCATGGATCTTAGAGGATTGATTTGATAGCAATTACTACTTTTTGTACCGCTGGTACACATATCCATTTCATGAATTTGAAACATTGGAGGTAACATCATGTTAACATGGATCTTAGAGGATTGATTTGATAGCAATTATTACTTTTTGTACCGTTGGTACACATATCCATTTCATAAATTCGAAACATTGGAGGTAACATCATCTTATCATGGATCTTAGAGGATTGATTTGATAGCAATTACTACTTTTTGTACCGTTGGTGCACATATCCATTTCATGAATTCGAAACATTGGAGGTAACATCATGTTATCATGGATCTTAGAGGATTGATTTGATAGCAATTACTACTTTTTGTACCGTTGGTACACATATCCATTTCATGAATTTGAAACATTGGAGGTAACATCATGTTAACATGGATCTTAGAGGATTGATTTGATAGCAATTATTACTTTTTGTACCGTTGGTACACATATCCATTTCATAAATTCGAAACATTGGAGGTAACATCATCTTATCATGGATCTTAGAGGATTGATTTGATAGCAATTACTACTTTTTGTACCGTTGGTGCACATATCCATTTCATGAATTCGAAACATTGGAGGTAACATCATCTTATCATGGATCTTAGAGGATTGATTTGATAGCAATTACTACTTTTTGTACCGTTGGTACACATATCCATTTCATAAATTCGAAACATTGGAGGTAACATCATCTTATCATGGATCTTAGAGGATTGATTTGATAGCAATTACT
Organism: Maratus speculifer; assembly: GCA_964019185.1. Taxonomy (NCBI): domain Eukaryota; kingdom Metazoa; phylum Arthropoda; class Arachnida; order Araneae; family Salticidae; genus Maratus; species Maratus speculifer. The sequence goes on along the minus strand of OZ025301.1, from coordinate 157,525,155 downwards.
ACTTTTTGTACCGTTGGTGCACATATCCATTTCATGAATTCCCGTTTTATTCAGAAATTCCTATAACTCATACATGAATTTCCAAAAGAAGAATTCTTGCTTTACGTAATCACGAAATTCTGTCATAAAATAAGGCAAAAATTGTTATTCAGAATTTCTAGTAAGAATTTAGGAAATTTGTAGTCCAGTATTTTAAAATAAAAATTATGGTGAACATAATTTTTTGGTATAACTTGAGTAAAATTTCCTGTACATTTTTTTAGTGTTTCTTAACCATTTAATAGTTTTGTTCGTATACACTGTACGGACAAAAAGAGTTTGTTTGCTTCGTTAGAAAAATCTTTTTTACACCACTAAATGTAAACTTTAATGTTTGCTTTATTTAATAAAAGACATTTTTTTGATTATATAAGCATGGCTGCTAATATCTTCGAGAATGATTTTATTGTAAATTTTACCATTTCAAATCACCGTAATCTATCGATTAACCCTTACTGGTGCACTGTGCCCAGTTCGGTATATCTAGTTTTAATTTCAAACTTGCAAACGGTACCAATAATATTTTAATAAAATTTTGCTTTTACAATGCAAGCTTAAATAAAATGATTCTTAATTTCTAAAAAAGTCATTTGTAAATTCCGGTGATATTCGATAATTTCTTATTTTACTAACAGAATTAGCCCATGCCAGAAAAGTATAAATAGACAAAATTTTCTATTAAATTTTTCTGGACTAAGAAAGCCGAAAATGTTGGCAGCTGTGTATAAGGTAAATATTTTTTCACAAAAAAATGATGTTATGTCCCTATTATAAATTTACTGAAAAAAAGAATAAATAAATAAAATAAAAATTAAATAAAAAAAGTTAAACGGTTAAAACATTACACAAAGTAAATATAGCAGCTGTAGAACCTATATAATAGATTGCATTGTTATTATTAGCATTTTATTATTATAACATAAATTGTTTTTTTTTTTTAATATCTGACACACCTAACTTGTTATTGTCTTAAACTTAGATTAATAAAGGGTTTAAGATGCTATCATTGAATTCATCTATTGCATATAATTGTTTAAAATTAGTTCTAGTAGATATTTCATTATTTGGAAGAAAAAAAGTCTTCATCTACATAATCTCCTCCAGGATCAGAATATAAATCATTCATTTCTGGATTTTTTTCTCCAATATTTGATTAGGAATTCATTGTCAATATTTCAGTTATCTGACAAATGAATTTAGATTTCAATTCCCAATATATGTTTTACTAATGCCCATTTCCTTTGGCAATTTTTGATGATACATACTTACCGATATCTGGTGTTCGCGTATGTCTTTTTTTTTTTTTTTTTCATTCTTTTTCTTGTTTACTTGCCCCACCAGTGGCTGAGAGGTGAAGATGGGAGACAGAAAATGCTGGGTTCGAACCCAATCTTGCAAATCGGCCTAACCGTTCGGTGTTTTCCTTTGTTTTCTTCGAACCTTGGGTATTCTTAAGTAAATACGGATTAGGATCCCTTAGAACGATCCCCATCCCCCACAGAGGGCACTCCCCGCAGGGCCTAAGTCTCTCGTACAGATAATCGGCAGTCATACAAAACAGCATCTTGTTTAGTTTATTTTAATTTTTTATTATCAAGCTCATTTTTTAGGTGCGTTCGTAATTATGTAAATACGTAGCACCTATTGTTGTCGCTCAGTCCGTCCGTCTGTCTGTCTGTCCGTCTGTCTGTCTGTCCGTCTGTCTGTCTGTCTGTCCGTCTGTCTGTCCGTCTGTCTGTCTGTCTGTCCGTCCGCATATAACAACGCAAAAACTACCCAACCGAATCGTTTCAAATTTAAAATACATAATTATAACATAATTTTGTCGAGTCATTTCAAATTTTATGAAAATCGGATGCATAGATCAATTACAGGGGCAATCAAAAGTATTCCGTTACATTACGGTCAATGGGGAAAAAAGTTTCAAAAGCATTTTAATCGTTTGAAATTTAAAATACATAGTTATTACATAATTTTGTCGAGTCATTTCAAACTTTATGAAAATCGGATGCATAGATCAATTACAGGGGCAATCAAAAGTATTCCGTTACATTACGGTCAATGGGGAAAAAAGTTTCAAAAGCATTTTAATCGTTTGAAATTTAAAATACATAGTTATTACATAATTTTGTCGAGTTATTTCAAATTTAAGGAAAATCGGATGCATAGATCAATTACAGGGGCAATCAAAAGTATTCCGTTACATTACGGTCAATGGGGAAAAAAGTTTCAAAAGCATTTTAATCGTTTGAAATTTAAAATACATAGTTATTACATAATTTTGTCGAGTCATTTCAAACTTTATGAAAATCGGATGCATAGATCAATTACAGGGGCAATCAAAAGTATTCTGTTACATTACGGTCAATGGGGGAAAATGTTTCAAATGCATTTTAATGGTGTTTCACTCATTCGAACTTAATAAAATTTATATGCAACTATAAAGTACATATTATAATATATATTTTACATAATTTGTGATGCAAAGAACATTTGTTATTGGTTTACAAGGCCACCATTACATACATATTCCATTACATAATGGTATAGGGAGAACATTGTTTGATGAGCGTTTTAATTGTAATTCACTATTTACAATTTTATGAGATTGATATATGAGAGTAATATTTTTAAAACTTCGTTATCGTACGAACGCACCTCGTTTGCTACGCTTCACGTGCAATTTCCAACTTGTTTCTTCTGATATTCCCCGTTCAATTATCCCTTTCCAGCACAGAAAAATTCTGTTCGTAAAATGATCAAATGATTGATTGACACCAGAATTTACAAGCAGACTTCTTAGAAAATAGAAACTCGTTCTTCTAAACCTTCATGATAAAAGCAAAATTTTATTAAAATATTCTTGGTACCATTTTTAGTTTAAAATTAAAATTAGGTAGTCCTGCCGTGGGACCCAGAGTTCTCGCTGTTGCTCGCCATTGTGCCAAATTGCGACTAAATTCTTCATTTGACGAGTAAACAAGCGATTAAATTCGCCAAATTCCTAGTGATGAATTTTTGCTTTTTATTTCTTTTCTTTTTCGTTTTCCATACATTTGCATATACAGGGAGAGCAAAAAGTCCGTAAAAACTTTAAAAATTCATAAAAACCGAAAAAATAACCGAAATGAAAAACGGTTTGCAGGGTTAGCATCCATAGGTCACCGGGATTTTTTTAAGACAGAAATAAAAAATAATTCAAAAAACAGCCGACAGATGGCGCTGGTACTTGCGATTTCCGCGAAAATATGCAAATGAACCGGTTATAAAAGCTTGCGCTCCTAATCCACAACTAGTTCACCGTTGTGAGCCGTGAACTTGATCAAGGATGCTCACTGCGAAGAACAAAGCTTTGTTGGTGAAGTTATTTTACATGAACAAGGAATCAGCGACTATTGCTTTGTTTAAATTCCGATTTCAAAAGGATTTGAGGACGGGAAAGGGGGCCTTTAACAGCGGCAGGCCTCATAAAGCTTGTTCGGCGGTTTGAGGAAACATTCTATTCTTTATTTGGGTATCTTTTCTTTGATTTGGGTACGTCAGCGCCACCTATTGGCTGTTTTTTGAATTATTTTTTTTTCATGTCTTAAAAAAATCCCCGTGACCTATAGATACTAACCCTGCAAACCGTTTTTCGTTTCGTTTATTTTTTCGGTTTTTATGAATTTTTAAAGTTTTTACGGACTTTTTGCTCACCCTGTATATATATTTAATATATTTGTAGCGGATAGTTGAAATTAGATTAATAACAATCGTTGTCGCAGTTATAAAAACTTAGGTTATTTTAGAACATATTGAGAAAAAGGGGGTACATTAAAGGATTAAAGAGGATTTTTCTTTTGTGCTACACGACGAATCTATTTTGCTAATCCTTTTTTCATTTGGCGAATGCTTTTTATTTTTAATTAGCCAAATTACTAACGTTGGTCAAATGACAGCGAGAACACTGGTGGGACCACTGCTCTTCAAAGGGTTAACCCTTTCACTGTTTTGCTGTTTGTCGTTTGGGTAGCCTGTTTTTGACAATCATGATTTGCCCGTATCACTTACGGGTAACCATACTTCAATCATAATTTATTATTCTCACCTGTAAAACTTTATTGTAAATTTAGTATCATTTAAGGGTGTTCTTGAATCAAAAAGGGCCACTTTGTGATACATGCTTTAACTTATTTTTGTTCGGAAATGCATGAAAATAGCAGGTGTTGATATCCAGAAACTGTCTAATTGCACTCAATTTTCTGTTTTTTTTTTTTTTTTAAACACAATAGATTTTTTATAACAAGCCTTTAAAGTTGACACTTTTGAGCACATTTCCCGACGAAAGCAGAAAAACCAGTCGAAAAGCAGGAGAAAAACGGGTGATCACGTCATCGAAATAGCTTAAAACTGGATAGGTAATTTAATTATCATAAACTGGGAAAATAAGTTCGATTCGAAATCGCTTCCATAGTCAGGCATTCCAATTTTATACATTTCTGTTAAAAAATGAATTTGTAAATGTGTCAAAAGGTTTTGGGCTTGTTGAGTGCAGCAATAGTCCAAACATTTTTCTGATTCAACTAGGCAAAAAATTCTGTTTTGTAAAATTGGTGATAAAAGATTAAAAATTCTGTAGAAGACCTGAAAAAATAGACATTATTTGAATATCTTTTCCAAAAATATTGATCAGTTAAGAACTTAAATCTAATTTAGTCACCAATTTTCACTTGAATTTCTTTACTTTTCCTATTTCTTTTTAACCCTTTCATGGGCTTCAACTAGACAAATGCTACGAGTAAATCTGACTCCAAATGTTCTGAACACCAGTATATTGAAGTAATTTTGCTCACCTCACCACAAATAAACTAAAGAAATTTTGTACTTTTTATTTATTTTTTTTTTAATTTATTTGTGCTTTACGCTAGAAACCTGGCAACACTATAACTTCAATATCCCTTGAGCAAACATCTCGAAATGAATGATTTACGCCTGAATTTACGAACAGATTTATTATATAATAGCAAAATTATATTCAAAAATTCTGATTTTTAGAGACTAAAAGTAAGCGGTAAAAATAAGGTGACACCGTCCTCCAAAATGTTAAATTAATAATGATTACACCTCTAAAAAATTCTCGATATTGCTTTTTTTTTTCTTTTGAAGTCTTTTAACCTCTTGCTACACATCCCACGATTTCCACGGGCATTAAAAGTTGCAAAATTTGCTCAACCCACGATTTTCGCGACCCTTTTATTTTAAAAAAAAATTAAATAATTTCATTCAAAAGAAAAATAATAAAAACCTTTACCTCCTATTTCCATCTCACCCCCCCCCCCCATCCCCCCAAAATATATATATTCTAATTTTAAAATAGGTAATAAACCAAAATCGCAATTTTAAAAAATATTTCGATAAAACCTTTGCGAGAAGTTTAAAGAAAACACGATATACAGCAGAAATATAAATTTTTTGTGAATTATGACAGGATAGATTTTTTTTCTGGTAGTATAAAAGAAGACCCCGTGTTTCTTGACTACTTTCACAAATTTTAGTGTGTGAGTTAAGTGTGCCGAAAAGAGTTAAGCTGTTTATTAGACTAGACATTTCTTTTCAATTGTTACAGTTATTTATTAAACGATTCTTGTTATATATTTACATTTACATTTATTTATATTTCATGTATAGAAATTTCTATTTATATTCCTTCCTTCTCCACACAAAAACTACATACATTTTTAGCTCACAGGCTATCACAGCCTGAGAGCTTATGTGCCCGTCCGTTCTGTATGTACGTTCGTACGTTCATGCGTAACGCGATAACTCATGATAAAAATATCCGATCCACTTGAAATTTTGTATGTAGGTATATCCTGACTAGGCGCTTCCCTGATTAGTTTTTGGAGTTCATTCGATATGTATAAGAGGGGGAACGGGGGGCTCATGCCCCTCCCCTTAGTTGATATAAATGTGATTTTCATGCAGAATTAAGTTTTCGTTCAAAATTTAGATTAGGATCATTCTGATGAAGCGATTCCGTGACTGTTATTAAGTGTTCATTGAATAAGCATAAATAGGGGGAACAGGGGTTCTAATGCCCCCCCCCCCCTTAATTTATATAAATGGGTTTTTCAAGCAGAATTTTCAGATTTCGTTCAAATCTCTGAATAGTTTTGGAAGTTTAATGGTTAAGTATAAAAAAGAGGGATAACTCCTTTTAAATTATATAAATGCTAAATGAGTTTTTATTAAGAATTATCTCATTTGCTCTGAATTTTGGATATAGATTTTTTATATGCTAGCATGTCTTTGATAGTATAGGAGGTTCAATGATTAAGTATAAAAAAAGAGGAAAGGGGAGAGTTGTTTCCCCTTCTTAATTTTTTTTCGAACGGAATTAACCCTTGAAAATATAAGGCTTTAATGTACAATTAGTATTTGTAGCCTGTGAGCTCAATGCCATCAGTTTAACTGGGCAGTATTCTTTATTCTTTTACTTCTCCATTCGAATTCAGAGGTGAGTATGCGCGTGTTTTTAAGCTATGAACATGAGTTTCTCATTTGTATTATTCAAACACTGAATCATTGAAATTTCATCCAAAAGGCTTGTTGAATAAGCCAACAGAAATTCTTAAGCCCACACAAAAGCAAACATCTTTAACTCTTTCCGGCGCGGGCAAATTCTGTTTGTAAAATGAGAAATTAGGTGGGGCTTGTTGAGCTCAAACCAATTAGTAGGCCCCCCCAACAAGTTGAACTTGTAAAATGAGAAATTAACTGACACTGGAAATTACAAACGACTTTTTAGCGAATAAAAACGCTTCCATTCAACCTTTCACGATAAACACAAAAAAAAAAAAAATAAAATATGTAAAGTACACAAGTAAAATATGCTTGGTGTCGCTTACAAGTTTGGAATTAAAAGAAAGGGTTACATGAAAGAGGGGGGAAAAATCCCCCCAAGAAACAAGAATTTTTTTTATTTTGTTTCATTATTATTTATAACACTTTTTAGCATATTTTATTTATAACATTTGGAAATGTTATGTAAAATGTTATGTAAAAGTAATTCATATATTCGGTTGCCCCCACAATTTTTAAAAGATACATTTCATAGAATATTTTTCTCGCAAAGTTTTCTGAACTTATCTAAAATACTTTTGTTTTGGAAAAGTGGTGCGGAATAGAATTAAAAAACAATTGCCTGTGATTCATACATATGCAGAAAATTAATTATGCGAGTAATCAGTAATAATTTGAAGAAATTTTTGATCGGTAATTGCTTTGAGGCCTATAGCAGCTGTGGCTTTTGCCTCGTATGATCAATAATAATGCACAGAAACAATCACGATTCAATACAATTTTTATTTCGTGTATCCATTACATACATATACAGTCGACTCTCGTTAATTCGAAATCGTCGGGACCACAAGAAATGTTCGAACTATCCGAAGTTCGAATTATGGAAAATATGAAATGAAAACATGCTTAATATGGTACTATTACAAATGAATTAATGTTATAGTGTTTTTTAAATTTATTTCGTCTGTTATCATCAGAATATGACTTAATATTAAATTAGAATGTATAAATACATAAACTAATTAAAAGATTAGTAACAAGCACAATTGAAGAAAATTTTAAAGTGTCACTGATGGATAGACGGGGCACTAAGAAAGTGGATATCAAATGCATTGGATTATATGTATACTTGTTCGGAACAATTTTCAGAAAAATCAAAGAAAGAAGGTTATTCAAATGATCTAAAATCCGTGAGAAAGAAGAGAAAAATAAAAAACCGGAATTCTCGTTAGTTTGAATTAAACGAAGTCAAGAGAAAATGAGTTCGATTAATGAAAAAATTTAACGCTATTCTGCCATTGAAAGTTTCGGGACTTCTTATTTAGTTCGAATTAAGCGAAGATTCGAATTATCCGATTTCGAATTAACGAGAGTCGACTGTATCACTATAAAGTGACGGCACAACATCCATGTCTTACCCGGATTCGAACCAAGACCCCTCGGCGCTAGTAATCAGTGTAATTGTATAAAAAATGTAATAAAACTTAACATATTTATATAACATTTGGAAATGTTATATAAAATGTTATGTAAAAGTAATTCATTATTGTGTGGCATGGATAGAAATCTATATTTATATTTTTTGTTTCTCTTCACAAAAACTGCACATTTTTTTTCTTTTACTTTCTCCATTCGAATTCATAGGTGAGTTTATGTGCGTGTATTCAAGCCATGAACAAGAGTTTCTCATTTTTATTATTCAAACGCTGAATCATTGAAATTTCACCCAAAAGGCTGGTTGAATAAGCAAACATCACGGGATTCTTATGCCCACACGAAAGCAAACACCTTTAAATGAAAGAGAAAAAAAAAAAAACTTAAGAAGGAGAAAAACTACGAAGCGTTTCCCCAAGAATCCACGGTCGATAGATTTTTATAAAAGTGGTTGCATTGTAATCTTCCGCAAACGGAAATGTAAACAGAAGTTTTTCGGGATCAGTTCGGTGCATAACATGGAGGCTGATGGAAGGAAATCCATGGAGGAACAAGGTTTTAGAATAGAAGTTCTTGTGGACGAAGCCTGAGGCACTTGATTTTATTATTCTTAAAAAAAAATTAATAAATAAGCTACATTAAGAATTCTTTGTAAGTAAGAATTTCCGTCAAAAGACACTTTTTAAGCATATTAAACAAAAATAAATATAAAAATAAATAGTAAACAAGCAAATAAATAAAAAACTCGTGCGAGAAATATAACAATTCAGATTAAATATTAAAAAATAGGTTTTTTCCTGCAATTTTTGGAAAAAGTGAATAGAAACTAATATTTTTTAACTTCTTTCTAACATAGTTGGAAATTGTTTGCGGATTCAGTTTGTATGTCCGTCTTCCTGCTCCTAACTTTGCTAATTGTAGCCGGTTAGCTATGTGATTCATACATATTATTGAAGTCTACCATGGCAAACCTGACGTATCTGGAGAATATGAATGCTGCGCCAAAGTTGTTTTCTTCGAAAATACTTCCTAGAAAATAGTGACATTGGCTAAAATATTGGCATTAAATTCGAAAAAATATCGATCAAACCCCACTAAAAGGGGCAATATTTTATGTCAATATTCAACAAGATCTAGCGAATATAAATAATATTGGCGCTACATTATTTTCTATTACAAATACTAGAATTTATATTCGTTTAGATTGACAACATATATCATTGATTCCTTGAGGGTTACTAATTTGTGTGTCTACAGGTGTAGGTGTTTTTATACAGAAACTATGTGATCGAAGAACATTTTCCGTTCTTTTTGTAAAGACAAAATACCTTTCAGAAAATACAGCCGTAGTTGCAGTTTAGAACTGGATTTCCGTTGAAAACAGAAAACCAGACAAAGAAGGAGAAAAACATTTTGTCACATGATCAAAAACACTTATAACTCGACAGGTAATTTATTTATCAAAAAATAAATAAAATCATTTCGATTGCAAATCGCTTCTATAGTCAAGCCTGCCAATTTTATAACTTTACGTTTAAAAATGTTTAAGTCATCACGTCAGAAAATTTCATGCTGGTTGAGCGGTAAATTTGAGAACAGCTTTGAGTCACCCGTAATTTACAACAAACATTTATATCTAATCTGTTAAAATTTACTATTAAAATTCAATGGTATAAGTAATGAAGTATTTTGATCTTTCTAAGCATCACTTATAACAGATACTAGTCGCGAAGACGTTAAAAATTTTAGAATGAATGTTTCTGTCAATCTCCTATAACTAGCTCACTTGTAGCATACATAATTGCTCGGTATCGATTTTTTAATGTTAGAGATAAATAGAATAAAATCCCGTAAATAAAAATGACAATCTCTTTAGTCTCAAGTCTAGAAAAAGAAAAAGAAAATGAAAAATCTCCATTCTTAGGTAGATATTTAAAGCGACATTAATATGACTTCATTAATCAATTACTAAACCACATCTGACAATCATGTAACCGAACGGCTTAACGTTTAGAGTGAAGTTATGCTTCATTGCATTTGAACGACGAGCAAATGCGTTATTTGAAGTTTAAAATATTTTCATTTAAATATCTATAATGGTGAAATAACTAGTTTAAAATGTAGCATTAGTTTTACGATTGCAATACAACAAAATCTTGTTACAACTAACCCCTGAGAAATACTATTTAAACTTCCATAACAGAAAAATTCTTTAAAGTGAATATTTTTATAATGAAAAAGGATAATAAGATATTTTTACAATCCAAATATTATTCGTTAAAATAAAAATCGTTGAAGTGACATTTGTTGTAACGAGATTTTGATGTATTAGTAAAAAAATACAGTAAAGTCTTGTTACAATGAATCGCTGAGGAGCACTGTTTAAATTCGGTATACTGAAAATTTTTTTTAAGTGAAAGACAATTAAAAAGAATAATAGGATAATTTAAACATTGCAAATAATATTCGTTAACTAAAGAGTTCGTTAAAATGACATTCCTTTCAGTGAGATTCTATTGTATTAGTATAAGTATAATTTTAATATCATATTGCAAAAAATATTTTTGGAAAAAAAAATGAAGAATAATCTTTTAAATAATGCCCATTTTTTTCATGTCATTTTTTTCGACATCATTTTTTCCTTGCAAAATTTGTTTTGGGGGCCAGCTACAAAGAAAAATGAAATTTGTATTATTTTATTAATCCCATCGGGACGGCAGTTTTTTACGAAATTTTTGTTGTTTTGTTATCAGTTTTTAAAAACAGAAATTTGTGCCTTATTAAATAGAGAAAATGTTTCGATTAAATAAGGCAAGTTTTACTGTGGGAATAAACAGGGGTCTTTAGCCTTTTGCACGTGTACGTGTAGCTCGTCTCCAAGAAGTAATCACAGTCTTGTTATAGTCTATTTCCATGCGAACTTGTTTGTCTATATTTCATACTACGATTTTTGGCTATCAGTATTTTAGAGAGGAAAAATGTTACTTATTTTATCGAAAATGTCACATCAATTGAATAACCACCTCAGTCCTGATGTCGCCTGGAGGCGACACTAAAAATCACCCTTTAAATTAATTTAATTTCTTCTACAATTGTTAAAAATACATCTAGACTTTTTTAATAGATGTGTGCATGTTAGAAGCATCGATGCATAAAATAATGTACTTTTGGAGACGTTCTACAATAATTTTAAACTAGTTTTTGTAGTGCAACATAAAATTTGTCTCAGGACTGAGGAGGATAAGGCGAAACAAACTTTTCGAAAATAACGGTGGCCAACACGCATAGTGATTTTCAGCTGTGAAACAGGCAAACAAGTTCGCATGGAAATAGCCTATAGTGTAATTTTTGGTAACTTCGTTTTAAAAAGTGGTGCGAATTGAATAAAATTTGTGTAAGAGTCGCCGAAGCTGAAAGGATTAAAGACAAATTTTGTAGTTCGCTTCTGTTACACATGTTGAAAAATGTTTTCTAAGAAAAGTAGTGTAAGATGAATAAATTTCATGTTAGAGATGCTGGCCCGGGTAATGTCAAAAGTGACATATAAACATAGTTGGTAACGTCTTCCGCTTTTTTGTACCACAAAAAACTTACAGTAAATTTTATAGGTGCTAATCGCCGTTAACGTCTATTAAATAAAGCAAAAATTTCAGTTAAATATTTCTGGTTTAAAAAATTGAAAGAGTTCGCAGCTACGCATATTATTGATGTAAGTTTAAATTTAAAATATGCATTCTTAAGTAAAATTGATACGCAAATGAGTCTTTAATAAGATTTCATCAATTAGTTGCTGAATTACAGCTGACAATGTAACAGTGTTATTCGAAGTTTGGTGTAAAACATGTTTCAATTCCAAATTGTTTTGGATTTTAGAGTAAAGTATATTAGATTAGATATTAGTAATTTACCTTAACAATTTAACAGATTTCCAACCTGTTACCTCTTGTTTACTTCTAATTTCCATAATTACCGGGTAACTGTATCCAAAATGTGATAGAATAAATTTTACGTAAATATGACATTTATTTATGACTAAAATCATGCCATATCTGATTATCATTTGAAGAATGAATTCATGAGATGATCGTCTTAGATTATTGGCTAGAAAATAAAAATGAAAGCGAAAAATCTCCATTTTAAAGTAAGATAGATGTGTAAAAGCGAATTTAACGAAACTTCATTAATTATTTCCTAAATTAAAACTGACAGTGATGTAATACGACGATTCGAAGTTTAGAGTGCAGCATGCTTCAGTGAATTTGGCAGTGAAGTAATTGCATTCTTCGCAGAAAGATATTTCCTTTTAATTGAAATATTGATGGATTATTTGAATAAAATATTAACGCTAATATTAGAATGTAATTTTACATTGTAATTATTTATCCTAGCAATTCAATTCAATTATAATGCTTCGTTTATCTCGAGTTTGAATAAATCTCATGAAATGATTCTCTAAATGTGACAGTGGGATTTAAATTCCATAATTTATTTATTCATATCTTCAGAAAATACCCAGTCGGGTATGTTAGATATCAGCACTTGACCATTTCCGATGCAGTGGCCCCACCATCGCGACCACCTAATTTTAATTCCAATTATACAACTGCATCAAGAATATTTTAATAAAATTTTACTTGTAGAATGAAAGAAGATTAAAATTAAAAGATTAATCGCACCATAACTAACACTTCCCATATGCTTCTACTCTTTTTTTGTCTTGTCTTTTTTTTATGTTGAAAAAATAAATGAATTAATAAAAATAAATTTTTTGGAGCGTTCATAATTACGAAAATACGTAGCAGCTATAGTCGTCGTTCAGTTCGTCCGTCTGTTAGTCCGTCCGCATATAACAAAGCAAAAACTACTCAATCAAATCGGTTGAAATTCAAAATATACAAACGTAATATAATAACGTCTTTTTAATTTTACTTGTTTTTAAGTTATAAAAAAATGGTATTTTTTTTCTAAACTCTGTCCGGAATAGGCGGATTTTTGGAATAGCGGCAGTCTACTGAATAGTATAAATTTTCTAATGTTGCTTAAGAGAATCAAGAAAAGTGTTTTATAATTGAAATTTTCATGAATTCATAATTTGGGGTAAAAAGTTTAAAAGAAGTGTAAATAATACTTATTGTTAATAGGTTAACGCATGCCCGAAGTGTTAATTTGAATAAAAAAATCCTTTTAACGTCGATTGTAAGAGTGATGGACAAAAATCAGTGAACAAAAAAAGAAACCCCTACATTGATTGAATAATCGTTTGCATCTGAACTTTTATGTAATCAACAAATGGCAACGAGTAGACGATGGTGAAAGTTTATTCTAACAAGGAAGGTCTCCATACTGGGCATACTCAGATTTTTTTGAAAATAATACTAATTAAACTACTCATGTATGTAATAAAGAATCAGTGAAAATTAGTGGCGGAACTGCATTAGAAAACACATAAAAAAATAAAATACTTTCAAATATTTGGCGTGAAAAGACGAAAGTGTCACACGATTTGGCGAACAGCACTTTTCCCCGCCAAAAGCAAACGATTTTAATGCAACTGAAAACTTGGATTTTTAGAATGCATGTAAATGGTATTTAATGAATTTAAACATAGACAATGAGCGAGTTTAATATATTATGCACATATATATATTAAATTGCACATATATATATTATTTGTTGCTGTTGTCATTTAATTTACCTCTGATAAAAATATTTTCATACATAAAAAATTCTTATTCAGTAAAATTATTTTGATACTTTTAAACGTATTCAAAAATAAAAGCCATACGTTTCCATAGCAACATAATCAAATTGACAATGCTCAACTGGACAATTTTAATTAATTTAAATTTGAATTTCGTTTTAAATCTCAAATTTTGATGGTTAAATTTGAATACAAATACATATAAGTATCAATATAACGAAATTATACTTAAAACAAACTAAAACTGACAAAACCAAAGATATTTAATTTATCTAAACACGTTGAACATGAAACTTTTTCCTTTAAAATACATTTGGCATAATTTTTTTTTAATTCCTTTTCATCGCCAACCGATGATAAATCGCCAAATAAAGAAATTTTCATTATTTTTTTACAGACAGGGTATGGAGGTTCCGCCGAAAAAAAATTTATAAACGTATATATCCTAAAGAGAAGAACATTCTGTAATTTTTTCAGATTTTTCGGAGTATGCCCGTATGGAGACCTTCCTTGTAAGATGGAACGATGTGGCGTTATCAAAACAAAGTGTAGGATATTGTGTTTTAAAAATTTGTTATATGGATTTAATATATTTTCATATCGAAATTTTATTCGTGATATGTTGTGAAGATAACAAATATGCAAAAATTTATGTCGGTTTTGTTATTGAAAATCTTCATAATTCATCTGGAAATAGTTCGTTTCATATTTTCGAATATTCTTGGAACTCACGCAATACGGTAAGTTCACCAGTTCTGTTATATGTATAAATATATGCTATTTTTAATGTAATACATGGAAGAAAATAATTCAAGTTACTTGTAAACAGTGTTGCAAGATTGGGAATTTTTTAAGTCAGATAATTTGATTGTCACCATTTTTCTAAAATAATATAATTCGCCTTATTTTTCATGATTTTTTTATTTATTACCCATCATATGTAGTATAGGGTAAGTTTTGCAATCGTTTTGAATATCGAAAAAAAAAATTTTTGACGGATTTATACGTTTCAGACACTGGAGATTCCGAAAAACATATTTTTAGAAAAAAAAATTAGCCGCCCATTCGTCTGTCTGTCTGCGTGTCTGTAAACACTCTATCTCTCGAACAAATTGAGACAGAGACTTGAAATTCTGTATGTACTTAGTATGTATGAATGGGACGAAGCCTATTTAATATCAGTAACCTCGATTATCCGGAACTACTTTTTTCGGAGAAAAATTCAATCTGAGATACATAAAAATTTTCGAAATTTTTTATTTTAAGGAGTGTACGTAAAAAGCAATAAAATAACAATTTTTTCATAAAGAACGAAGTCGATCGGATTATTAGTTGCTGAGATATTTGTAATCCTGTTTTCTACACCTTTCAATTTTTCATGACCCTGTATTTCATTCAAATTTCAATTCAAAGATATATTTTAATTGGATATGAGACGCTTAATCCAACGCTGTGAACTTTTAGTTTAAATGATTATTATTTTTGGAGTTATAAGGATAATTTTTTCACGCAATTCGATGCTATTTGAGTAATTTTGCGTTTTATATAATCTGTCGAAATTGGTTCATCAGCAATTGATTAATAGAGCATTACTATATATGTATATTAAGAATATTTAAATATACGTTTACATTTTGTTTAGGAACTGCAATGTATTTTATAAATAGTTTACACATGTTTTATTTCCATATGTTTGTTATATTATGCATTTCCATGATGGGTAAGTATTAAGGTGGTCCCCAACGACTAGTTTTTAAATAGGCTGAATATTTTTTTAATAAAAAAAATAGGTGACTGTAAAAAAATCTGGGGACATTTTTATAACTTGAAAATTTCCAAATGACATATCTATGTTATAAAGACCAAACTCATCTGTGCATCACACGTACGTCATTTTACGAATGGCAACATTTTGAAATTTGAAATGCAATTTCGTTTTGTAATTATTGCTGCTGCAAATTTTTAAACTTCTAAGCATCGCACATTTTCAATTTTTTACACCAGTCGTAAGGGAAAAAAATGTACTTTTAAATGCAATTTTTTTGGAAATTGTATATATTTTTTTCTTTTAACATTAATGTTTTTGTAAATTTTAAAGCCGTTTTTCTAATTTTAGAAATGGGAAAATAGTCGAAAAAAGTAGATTACTATATTTTTATGTTAAAATTTCGCATTAAAAGTGAAAAAATTTGAAATTAAAATGCGTGTTGTGTCAAGAATATCGTTTGTTATAAAACCCAGTGAATTTTGGTTTCATTTACAAAATTTCGTTTACACTTAAAAGAATGTAAATATCTTAGTTTCTGTTTCAGCTAATAGCATCGAGACTTCAAGTTTTGAATTAAAATTTTGAATTAAAATGATTTCAAAAGAATCAAATTAAAATGCTAATTTTTTTAAAAAAGGTGAATACAGGTATGAATGGTGCATATGTAAATTTTGATGTGGTGAAAATGATGCCGGGTTTAGATTTTATGGGTAAAAAATTCTATGATTGAGTAGAGTGAAATAAATTTTTGCTTTTTTTCATTTTGGAATACTAACATCAGTGCCTTAATTCTAATTTTATAAGAATAGATCTTTACTATTTTTTACTGCTTACATGTACGATTAAGGTTTAATTTTAACGATTTCTACAACTAAGTTTTATAGAAATATTATTTTTTTAATATTAGGTTGTTTAAGAGTTAGACTTACCGATATATGATGCATTTTTTATTATAACTAATTTTGTAGGTTTATTATAAATCTATAAAACATTTCCTTTTTAAACAATCTCTTTCGTCGAAATTTGACGGAAAGATCTATGTAAAAGATATACTAATGGGCAGTGGCGCACTTAGGATTAAGCTTTGGAGGGAGTTAGAATATTTTAGAAGTCTATGCTTTTGAAAATATAGATCTCTAAAATATGCTAGTCCTGAATATCGGATGACCTCTTTCCGACTTATTTACACATCGTTCGAAATGGACGAGATGTGTCGAGTCCGACATACTTTTTTTTTTTTTTTTTCTGTTGATATGATGCAGAGCGAAGACTGGAGATGGGGGGTGGAGGGCAGTCAGTCAAACTTTGGAGTGGGACTCGGAAAATTTTTGATGGGGCTGATTATGAAAACTTAAACCTTTTCGATAAATAAAAAGAAAATATTATTTTAAAGTGGTGAATATTAAAATTCAAATATCAAATTTGTAATTAGAAAATTTGTAAATAAGAAAAAAAATGTGAAAACGTTAGTATTTTTCAAAATTTCTATTTTGAAGGATCTATAAAAAATAATAAAAATAAACTTTCATAATTTTAGAAAACTTTAAATCATTAGTCTAGTCTCGTGGTCTGGGAAGGGCTTCAGCTTCCTTAGCTCCCTCTGTGGGTATGCTAATGCTAATGGGGTTTCAGTAATCAATTACTGAACCAAAGTTGACAATGATGTAACGGAGCGATTCGAAGTCTACAGCGAAACACGCTTCAGTGCATTCGGCAACCGAGCAATTGCATTCCTTTGCAATCCGATATCACAGACGTAACGATCGCACCGTGACGATTTCACTGCTCGTCCAGAGAAAGGTGTCACGATGCTATAATATCATTTGTCACGAGGTAACATTTGTAGTTACAAAACACCGCGATGCGACTCATAAATATATACACTCGGTCAGTAGCGGCTCGTCAGGGAGTGCTGCATCCAAATTTTCACACCACTAAAATTTAAAAGAATCTTTCATATTATTTATCCAACAAATTTTGTTGATTAAATAAAACTGAAATAACCATACAATTTTAGTGGTGTGAATAAATTGATGCAGCACCCCCTGACCAGCCGCTACTGCACTCGGTTAAACAAAGGGGAAAAGAATGCTTTCAGTTTCATGTCGTTATGAAATGGATCAAGATTTTGCAGTCTTTCATAAACTGAAAAATACAAGTGGGTTGTAAAATTTAAGCTTCTTACAAAATTGAATACAAGATTAAAACTGCTGTTTTAGTTTATTAAAAATACTGTTATGCTAATCATACCAATGATAATGTCAGTGAGAGTTTTTTTTTAACACTTTTCAATAAAGGTGAAAAGTGCTTATACATTCGGTATTATACATTCTGTTCGTCTATCCACACTCAAACTCCCATAAATATGCTCAGATTTTCATGCAATTGATAAAACATATTTAGGATCACCAAAGCATGTTTGGTATTGCATATGAAGTATGTGCGATTAATGGTCCATTTACAGGACACGCAAAAGAATTCGATTGCATTATGACATTACGCTATTTCAAATATATTGAAACTGATATAAATCACTCAATTTCCCTACGATAAAATTAAAACAAAGCATTCATAGCATTTTTTGACACACACACAAAAATCGGTTATACTACTGCCTTTGCGTAATAATTGCTGGAGAATGCATTTTAAAATTAGGCATACGCTTAAATTTAATTAGTTTTTTGTATATCGCTCTTTATTTATAAATTATGTACCTGATATACAAGGAGCACAAATATATTCCCATACCATTCTCTTTTTCAGAAGAAATTGCCGAAGGGGAATTTTCAACTGAAATATATGTATTTCTTAAATCAACTAAATTTTTGAATGCATGTTGTTAATAGATACAAAGTTCTATATTATATACAGGACTGCTAAAACATTCAGATAATTTTCCGGTTGTAGATTAGAACAGCTAAATTTCGTTTTGAAATGAGTTACACATTTCCATACGGTGAAATGAAACGTAATATTTTAATTTTTTTTAAATTGTGCCGTTTTGTTACATTATTCTGAATATGTTGGAAAGTGTGTCATGACCTATGCTTGACGTATGATTTTTTTCTTTCTTGTTACATTTAAATTTTAGTTGATACCTTTCCTTTACTTTTATATCAAGATAAAATATTTTAATTATAGTTCAATTTTTTTTTCTCTTGTAGTCGATCAATTGCTGTATCCAATGTTTGCACAGTATGTTGTAAAAAATCTGCAGCAAACCACCCAGATATCGAATCTGTTTTATAGAAAATGGTAAACCGCAACTAACCTCTATTCTGAATTGTAATTTATTTCTATTCTCAGGACTGTCCCAGGCGACTATTTTTATATTTGCATCAGTGTTTTTTTAAAATCAAGCGTGAAGTACTTTTTTCTTGCAAATGCTATCAAAGTGTGTCTTAAGGATGTCTGTTATAAGGAAGTGTTCACATAGAAATTAAAAAAAATATTGTGTTTAGAAGCCTTGTATACTGACCAACACTGTTGAAACTTTGCAGAAAACTGTCGTGTCATTCAACCTTTATATATATATATATATATATATAACAGACGTTTACCTAACCGTAATTTGCTCTCATTCTGATCTAAATTTGTCGATAATACACTATTAAAAATCTGCAGCAAATCGTTCAGTCATTCAACCGTTTTTATAGAAAATGGTTAGATGATTGTAATTTAACAGTATTCTCACTAAACACTGTTAAAAATTTAAAGCAAACTGTCTAGTCATTCGACAGTTTTTATATAAAATGGTTACATAACCGTGATTTAACTCGATTCTGATCATAATATGCGCAAAACAACATTAAATTACGGTTATGTAAACGTTTTATACAAAAGCGGTTTGTTGGAAATTTTTAACAACGTAACATGGGATGTCAAAATAGAGTGAAATTACGGCTATATAACCGTTTTTGATAAAAAAGAAGTGATTGGTCAGTTTGCTGCAGTTTTTAATAATGAGAACGCTTCATAATAAGGTCAAGTAACATTTATCTATAAAAAAAAAAAAAAAAAAAAAAAAAAAAAAAAAAACTGTTGAATGACTGGGGAATGTGTCGCAATTTTCTACAGTGGAGTACAACTATTGCAAATTTGCAGCAAACTATCCTGTCATTCGACAATTGTTTTAAATAACGGTTACTTTACCGTAATTTTAATTGATGTTGATGAATGAAAACGAACTCTCTCTTTAAAAACGGTTGAATGACTCGACAGTTTGCTGACATTTTATATAGTGTATTACACTATTAAATTTTACAATGAGTTATTTTAAAAATTCATAGGTAACTAACTGTACATCCACTCAAGAAAAAGAAATCAAGAAATTTACTTTGCATTTGCATTTCAAGAACAATGTTATCACATTTGCCTGGTTTTCGGCTAGACATTTCGAATTATCATCATGACATTTTAGTGGTTAACTTTGCTTTATAAAATGGCTGATATTTCATAAATAACAATAAAAAAAATAATAAAAATTTTCTTCTGTGAGTTCAGTATTTCTAATACAATGACCGCCAGATACGGTAGCATTGTTCAGGGATCTTAGATTGTTGTCAACTGCTCCGCTCAACAAGCGCAAAACGTTTTCACAACAAATTTTTTAACGGAAAGATATAAAATTGGAAGACCTGACTATGGAAGCGATTTGGAATCGAACTAAATTTTTCCATTTTTTTTAAACATTTATTGAGCTATAAGCATTTTCGATCACGTAACAAGGATGTTTAAACTCCAGTTTGAGTGGTTATTGTTTTTTGAGCGTAAGTTCAGTTCAAAATGTCCATTTTGACACTAAGTTTTGAAAAGTCTATCATGTTTGTGAAAAAAACATGAAAATAATTGCGATTAGACAGTTTCTGAACAAGAACACCGGCTAGTTTCAGGATTTTTCGAACAAAAATAAGTTAAAACTTTTGTCTTAAAATTGCCCTTTTTGATTTAAAAACGTTCTTAAAGATATGAAAATTGAAAAAACAAACACTTTTTCAATTGTAACATTTGTTAGATAAATATTTTTTCTAACTGTTTTCCGGATTAGAATTCGCCAAGGTTTATGGATTTCCGGATTGTAAATCATTCCGCTTTATTGATGTCGGACTTAGTACTGCATAGACTTTTTTTTTCTATTTACATATCAATAACCTATCAATTCTGTTAAAAAGTTATCCGATGAAAATCTCAATCAAAAGTGTGGAAACGCGCTCCGTTTAACTGCATCGAACGTCCCGCCTCAACAACGATAAAGAAAAAAAAGAAACACCCTTTAAAATGACAGAGCGGAAATTTCATTTATTCCCAGTTCACTGAACAAGTGCTTTATTTACTTTGTGGCAACTCTCAGGTGATTATAGGGCATTATTTTCAATATTATATTCGGTCTGAGTGTACACGCGTACTTCCTTTTACTAATACTCTAGATCTTTTCTGTTTCAAAAGATCGGTTACAATGTATTATTAAATCCAAAAGAATGCTTTCTTTTTAGGTGCGTTCGTAATTATATAATACGTAGCACCTATAGTGGTCGTTCAGTCCGTCCATCTGTCCGTCCGTCTGTCCGTCCGCATATAACAACGCAAAAACTACCCAACCGAATCGTTTGAAATTTAAAATACATAATTATTGCATAATTTTGTCGAGTCATTTCAAATTTTATGAAACTCGGATGCATAGATCAATTACAGGGGCAATCAAAAGTATTCCATTACATTACGGTCAATGGGGAAAAAAGTTTCAAATGCATTTTAATCGTTTGAAATTTAAAATACGCAATTATTACATAATTATGTCGAGTTATTTCAAATATTTTGATAATCGTGTGCATAGATCAATTACAGGGGCAATCAAAAGTATTCAATTACATTATGGTCAATTAGGAAAAAGTTTCAAATATATTCTATACGTTTGAAATTTAAAATACATAATTATTACATAATTTTGTCGAGTTATTTCAAATTTTATGAAAATTGGATGCATAGATCAATTACAGGGGCAATCAAAAGTATTCCATTACATTACGGTCAAAGGGGACAAAAGTTTCAAATGCATTTTAATCGTTTGAAATTTAAAATACGCAATTATTACATAATTATGTCGAGTTATTTCAAATATTTTGATAATCGTGCGCATAGATCAATTACAGGGGCAATCAAAATTATTCAATTACATTATGGTCAATGGGGAAAAAGTTTCAAATATATTCTACACGTTTGAAATTTAAAATACATAATTATTACATAATTTTGTCGAGTTATTTCAAATTTTATGAAAATCGGATGCATAGATCAATTACAGGGACAATCAAAAGTATTCCGTTACATTGCGGTCAATGGGAAAAAATGTTTCAAATGCATTTTAATCGTGTTACACTCATGCGAACTTAATAAAATTTATATGCAACTATAAAGTACATATTATAATATACATCATACATAATTTGTGGTGCAAAGAACATTTGTTATTGATTTACAAGGCCACACAAAAGTATTCCATTACATAATGGTATAGGGAGAACATTGTTTGATGAGCGTTTTAATTGTAATTCACTGTTAACAATTTTATGAGATTGATATATGAAAGTAATATTTTTAAAACTTCGTTATCGTACGAACGCACCTAATTTGCTACGCTTCACGTGCAATTTCCAACTTGTTTATTTTTAGGTGCGTTCGTAATAATGTAAATACGTAGCAATTATAGTTGTCGTTTAGTCCATCCGTCTGTCCGTATGTAACAGAGCAAAAACTACCCAACCGAATCATTTGAGATTTAAAATACATAATTGTTGCATAACTTTGCAGACTCATTTAAAATTTTATGAGAATGGGATGAGTGGTTCAATTAGAGGGACAATCAAAAATATTCCGTTATATTACGGCTAATGGGATAAATTTTCAAGTGCATTTTAGTCATATTACACTCTTTCGAACACAATAAAACTGGTATGCATCTGAAAAGTATACACTAAAATGTACATTCTGTACGATCTGTGGTGCAAAGAATATTTGTCATTAATTTGCAGGGTCACGCAAAAGTATTCCATTACATAATGATAAGGGGGAACATTGTTTGGAGCACACTTTAATTGCATTTAACTATTTAACATTTTATGAAATTGATATACGTTAAGATGGATTATTACAAGTTACTTCTTGTATAATAGAAAGCCGATAGTATTTACAGGGACACACAAATTATTCTCGGGTACTATACTGTATTCGAAATATTGCATACTGTCACACCAATATCTGAATATTTTTTTTAACTTCGTTATAGTGCTACGCACCTGATTGGCTACGCTCGACGTGCAATTTCCGACTTTTTATATTTTGCTTCAATTCAGTTATTTATGAAATAGAACTTTATACATTTTTTTGGATAAAAACATTGAATAATGTTATAGTTTTAGTAACCAAAAGTTTAAACATTGTTCATGTCAACAGTGCAATTTAATATGTAGGCTGTAAATTTGTCTTGTATCCAGAGCCGTCCTAATGCAACACGTCCTATTAGAGACGTGTAGGAAGTGTTGCCTTATGGGGGACGGCTTAAAGCTAAGACCGGTGCCAGGATTTTGCGAGGTCCTTTTCCTTTCAGACTCTAAACATAATCTGATGTATACTATCAATAAAAAAGAAAGGTTTCTACCTATATACTGCGTCGCGGGGAGCCAGGGTTCGATCTCCTCGCTATAATAAAGGAGTCGCGTTTGTTTTATGTGTTTTTAGGGGTAATTTCTGGAAAATATTGGACCAATTTCAAAAGTAATGGTGTAAAATTGATGATTAAAGCCCCTCTTCCAACATAGGCAATAGTTTATATCAAAACAACACTCTCTTTTCTTAACTACAATCATAAATTTATAATAAAGGTTCTCTGTTATGCCTGTTTTTATTAAAGAAAAAATATTTTATTTTCAAGGCCATTGTAGGCGCGAGGCCCTGTGCGGCCGCACCTGTCGCACATCTCTAAGGACGGTTCTGCTTGTATCAGGGTTTGTAAACTGTCTATTCAACTCTTCCTGAATATTGGGACTAAACACTGTCACAAAAATGGTGGTTGTCAAAGGCGGATTTATTTCAATTTGTATACAGTCCCTTGAATTTCGATACCGATAATTTTTAGAAGTTTATTCCGTTTTAATTTTTTCAGATTAACCAAGATAAAGAAATTTAATATAAAAATATTAGTGTCAAAATTTAGGAAACTGTAACATACGTAAATTGGGGAAAAAACACCCTTTGAGCTCTGGTGGGTAAATTTCTTCAAAATTCCAAATGTCACAATGGCACCAGCATTTTGCAAAGAAGCAATTGGTTAGGGATATACACGAAAAAATGCATTAAACATTTTTCAAATAAATCTGTACGAATTTTCTGGTGCCGTTGTGACATTTCGGAATTAAAATTGTGTGGTAGAAATTTCAACCATCAGAGCTCAAAGGGATAAAATGACAAAGTGGAAATATCATTTATTCCTAATTCACTGAACAAGTATTTTGTTTACTCTGTGGCGACTTTCTGGTGATGTGATTATAGGGCATTATTTTCAATATTATATTCGGCCTGCATGTGCCCGCGTACTTCCTTTTGCT
Organism: Maratus speculifer; assembly: GCA_964019185.1. NCBI lineage: Eukaryota > Metazoa > Arthropoda > Arachnida > Araneae > Salticidae > Maratus > Maratus speculifer. The sequence continues at coordinate 157,501,052 of OZ025301.1, read as the reverse complement.
AATCCTACTCTTTTGCTACTCTTTTCTGTTTCAACGAGATAGATTACAATGTATTCAAATCCAAATGATTGTTTTTTGTTTTAGATGCGTTCGTAATTACGTAAATACGTTGCAGCTATAGTTATCGTTCAGTCCATCTGTCTGCCCGTCTTCAGTCAATAATATAATTTAATTTTGAAATTTTATTTGTGCTTAAAATTTTTGACTTTTACTGTACCACTGCACGCGTTAGAGAGAATATTGGAAGATTTATCATTTCTGTGGCGAAATAATTGAAAAATACTTTAAAATTTATGTATTAATTTGTAATTGTAAAAATATTAGAATGTTGCATTGTCAGAGGATACACATCCTTAAAATAATATAGTAATGGAATAATGTAATGCAATTCTAATAAATTAGGAAGTAAGTTAAAAATGGACAGCAAAACTTCATCTTTACATACAAGAACCAGATTGAGTTAAATTATAGAGTTCAATACAAATGGGAAACGTCCAATTATTATTATTTAGAAAATGTGTGTCAATTGATGCATTATAGCGTAAGGTCCTTCCTGCTTCTTTCTGAGCATCATTTGAATTCTGAATGGGAGAAAATTTACTCAATAAATATAGAGAATGTAGTTTTTTGATGTTATGATGATGTTTTGATGTTTGAAGATCTCTTTATTTTTGTCGTTCATATAATGATGATGTAATCAGAAACAATTTATGATTTTGTCACAAAACTAATTACGGTAATTTAATCTTTTTTTTTTTTTTTTTTTTTTTTTGAGATAGTTTTGCGCTTGGCAATTTTTTTAAAAATGTTATCTTATGTGGATTATTAGTTGCATGGCTCCTAGTTTGACTTTAAACTATAATTCGAAATTTCATTTCACATCGAAAATTTTAAAGGAAGAATTTTTATTTTATTTGTTTGCTGTATGTCTCCCATTAAATTAAAACTTAAAATATTTTTCTTTATTTCTGGTAAGAACACTAATTTCTGGATAAAATTGGAGGTTACACTGATTAATAGCTTGCAGGTTTGTTACTTCGGCGTCTTCTTGTAGTCTGAATTTCCAAATGATTGCCAAAAATTTTCCAATAAAATTTTGCGCTTAATTTAGCTACAGGTAGTCTGTAAACACCTAAAGTAAAAATTTTTCTTTCAGAAATTCCTATATGAATTCATAGGTCCGGACGAACCAAAGAAAGTCAAACTAGCAATCATGTTTATATATAAATCTTTTTTGTATCTGAATTGCCAATAATTTTTGGTATTAATTACTTTTTTTACTTTTTTTAGGTAAGCTTCATGTTGATTTATCCTTTTAATAATTGGTATGTATATATCATTTAGTGTACTTGATCTAGTGTTATTCATTATTTAAATAATGAGTTGTTGTGGAATACTTTTGTATTTTAAATAATCCTTGTTACCTGTCAATATCTGTAATATAAAGCCAAAACATATCCCGAGAGCAATGGTGACGTCATATCAGCGGTGGTTTTGATCTCAGCAATCTATTTCCTTCTTTCTGAAATCTAATTGCTTTCTCAAATTTAATCGCATGATTTAAATTTTTACACCGTCAAATAGCGTACTTTCAGATGAAATTTGTTTGAATACTTCATTTCTACTTACTGATTTTTTCATGCTTCTAAAAATAATCTTCAAGAAAGATTAAAAACAAAATCTATATTCCGTGCAGTTCGATTAACCGTTTGAATAGTTCAGAATTTGTCTTGAACAACTATTCCAAAACAAAAGTAACACATCACAAAGAAGTAAGCGAATAAAATAAAATAAATAAAACAGAATTTTAACACAATGTAATAACATTACGCTTTTAAAACTGATATAAACAGAATAATAAAATTGTCCCTGATAGAATATTTGATAATTCCTTCGGTTATTATCTTGAAGCTGATGCGAATTTTAACACGTAAACATCTCCATTAAGCATTTCAATGGTGTGAAATAATTCCTTGCGATGAATAAATTGAATTTAGTTAATGATAGGAATTAAGCAGCTTACTAACATTAAGCTAAAGTAAACAACTTATTTTTTAGTTTATTAATTTTAATAAGACAGAATTGCGAGTGGTCAGGGAAAAACACAGTAAAAAAAAGAGCATAATACAGTCAACTCTAGTTAATTCGAAATTGGATAATTGGAATCTTCGCTTAATTCGAACTAAACATGAAGTCCCGAAATTTTCAATGGTAGAATAACGTTAAAAATTTCCATTAATTCGAACTCATTTTCTCTTGACTTCGTTTAATTCGAATTAACTAGAATTTCGATTTTTCTTTTTTCTTTTCTATCTCACGGATTTCAGATCATTTGAATAACTTTCTCTCTTTGATTTTTGTGAAAATTGTTCCGAAAGAGTATACATATAATCCCATGTAATCCCATGCATTTGATACTCACTTTTTTTTGCCCCGTCTGTTCATCAGTGACACTTCAAATTTTTCTTCCATTGTGCTTGTTTCTAATATTTTAATTAGTTTATGTATTTATACATTCTTATTTAATATTATCTCATATTCTAATGATAATAGACGAAATAAATTAAAAAAATATTATAACATCAATTCCATTGTAATAGTACCATATTAAGCATGTTTTCATTTCATATTTTCCATAATTAGAACTTCGGATAACTTTCTTGTTGTCCCGGGGAGTTCGAATTAACGAGAGCCGACTGTACCAGTATTTTCTTGTAGAAAATACTTGAAGTCATATGAAGGGATCAAGGAAGACGAATTTCTTCTTATCAAAATACTGGTATATAACGCTTTTTTTTAACTGTGTTTCCCCCTGACCACTCGCAATCCTATAAAAAAGTGAGTTAACCCTGGAGAACGCGCGCTTACCTAAGATATCAATGATATGAACTTTGTCACCAATAAAATCAAATTATAACAGTCAATTTATTAAGACGGAGACAATTCTTACAAATTTTGCGATAAAATAAGTTGAATATTACTCAAAAAAAAATTAGTGGTTACAATTGTAAAAACCATACGCACTCCGGATCTTTTAGGCCTTGCGGGCGTCCTCTTGGGTTAATAACAATTTGTTAATACCAAAGAGTAAATTACTCAGTGCTAAGAAACTATCCAAAAAAATTGGTTGTGCTCATATAATTTTACGCTACTGAAAGTTACCTCTCACCATTTTTCTTCTGATGATATTTTGAGCAAATTATTCTATTATCATATCATTCCACATTTTAGAGACAAATCCGGAAATTCAGTCTTTTACATCACATTTTGATAAGTACTATATATGAAGAGTCACTAGCAATTTTTAATCCTATTACATTTGTGGCAATAAATGTTTTCTTTCTCTTCATCGCTGTCAATTGCCAATGTTTTAATTTCTCAGAAACCAAAATGAAATTGAAATTTGCTTTTGTGTAATTAATGAACAGAACTGGTCTAGATTTTGCATGATCAATTTATGAAAAAATTATCCTCATTATTCGATTTCAATGGAGGTTCCAATGGCGACGGGGCGACTGTCTCTTTGTGGGTGATCAAGAAATCTAATTTGAGATATCTTAGCCAATTTTAAGGCCCTTTTAATCTTTTAACTGATTTAAACGGATATATTTATATTTATTCTTTACTGCATTAAAAAAATCTAAAATATGATTAATATAATAACAAAAGTAAAAGAAATATTTAATATATAAAATATTCCGTTACAACTTTTTGTATACATAACGAATGAAAATTAGAAATTAATTAGTCCAATGGTCAGAACTTACCTTTAAAAAGAAAAATAGTATTCAGTTTTCTTTAGTGACTGAATAAATACTCCATTAATAACTTCGGGATCGGTGAATTTTCTTTCTGGTATTTTCTTATAAAAAAACACTTTCATTAAATAAGACGAAATTTCGCGTCTTTGAACAACATTTATTTTTCCATAAAAAAAATGCTGGTATTTCACTTGAAAAGTAACGGTACCCGTACGAACCATGAACATAAACCCATCCTTACGTGAAAACCTCAAATTTACAGTATCACCTCCTCGTTAGTGACATTTTAGATCTGACATTAACACGTTGAATGTCACGTCAGGCACTGATGAGGACACCGAAGCTTCCTTTTAAACCCTGTTATATTTAACAATATAACTCTAATAAATAAAAGTTAAGTAAACTTTAAAGAAATTCCCGATAATTACATAAAACAATTTTTTAAAAAAAAAGTTTTATATTGTATTTTACACTGTCAGATACCGGTAAATGACGCGGTCAAAAACGGAAAGTTTAGTGTCAGTCACCGGTGACTGGCGTGGGATTCAACGTGTTAAACGAATGCTAATGGAAAAGGACGGGTTGAACGAAAATTGTCCTCATTAACCGGAGGTATGTCTTTAATGGAAACATATTAACGAGAGTTCGCTGTATAATAGTTCTAACTGAACATTCGTACTGGGAAAGGGAATATAACCCGAGTAAAAATGGGGTAAGAAAAAACTAGTTACTAAAAAGATTCGAAGGTACTCCAGAAAAACCTTCAAAGGGTTTTCAGTGCTAGGCAGTATTGTAATACAGTGAACATTTTTTCCCTCGCAATCTATATTATGAAAAATAGTGCATGGAGAAGGAAAAAAAAAAGGCTCAGAATATATTTTTGATATGTACCCCCGACAGGCTTTCAGATTCATTTCATTCACATTTAGATTGCAAGATAGGATCACCTTAATACGGCCCCCGAATCTAATTTCTTCTCCCCACGTTCCTCAAAAACAGCTTTTTCCTTGTAAAATTGAGTAACGGTACTAAAACTTCACGATGCTAGTCAACCATGTATTAGAATTTAAAGGCAGATGCTGAATATAGATTATATTGGATACTCTTAGAAAGAAAAAAATTGTGAAAAGTGTATTTTTTTAATGCAAAATATTCAAATAGGGAGTCTCCGACTTAAAAAAAAGAAAAGATTTGGATGAATTGTAAATGCGACATAGGTTGGTGTCCCTAAGAAAAGAATCCTAGTAACCAGATTTTACAAGCCGGTGTTTCGTTTTTCATTCGTTTCATTCACATTTCAGAATTAGGAAATGAATGAAATGTGTATCTTTATTTCTTTGTCACAATTTTATTTTGGAACAAACAAAGTGCGGGGGAAACGCATGAGTAGTCAAGATGACATCAAAAACATGGCAACATATCCCGCTTCAAAGACAACGATTTTGTTAACTTACATATGACGACCCCAGAAGCCAAGGGGTACAAGTGACAAAATGTCGATTTGGAGTAAATTGAGTTTAAAGATAATTGATGTTAAATTGGAACATCAATAACAATTGAGTGGATTGAAATAGGAAACATCTGCTTGTTGCATTCTAATCTTTGAACTCTCATTTCAATAACTGTTAAAAAAAAATAGAGTACAATTTTCTTTAAATGTATAATTAATCAATATTGTTTGTTTTTCGAAAAAAGTGGTTTATCTCTATAACTCAGAAAATAATAAGAAAATGACCTATATTTCTTTGCCTGAAATGAAAAAAGCATATTTCCAGATACCCTGTGCACTTAACTCAATTTTTTCAATTTTGTTACTTATACCCTTTGGCTTCTGGACTCCTCATATATGTTCCAAGAATCTTGAAAAACCTCGTAAACACAAGATGTTGTTGTTGATATTGTTATGTAATAATAACGATCATCTATATGAGGAATATAGGGATATACGCACGAAGGACGAGTGAGGGGTCTTACTAACAGACCGGGAGGCGGCAGTACAGCCAATCGAATTAAAGGCTGCAATTTCAGAATTAGGTAAAACTCGATTCGTATTTTAAAACGTAATCGGTCTGGTAAGTCATATTTTGGTGGAAAGCACCCGAAAAAAAGATTTCAGAAGTTGACTCGTAGGTTTACCATTGTGTCTTCCGGCTCACTGTCTTTCATCTTTTCATACTTTAGACTACATGTAGACACTAATATTTTATAAAAGATTTACTTGACTTCTTTAATCTAAATAAATAAATAATAAATAAATAAGGCGGGATTTTTTAAAAGTATTAACTCCTTCGTGACGGAAGCCTTTTACGAAATTTTTAATGTTTTGTCAGAAAATTAATGTTTTGACAGAAATTTGTGCCTTATTAAATAGTGAAATTGCTCCGATTAAATAAGGCAAAATTTACAGCAGAATTTTCCAGGTGTGAATAAACAAGAATTCTTAAGCTTCTGTGCGGCACGTATAGGTGTCGGTCGTCCCCAAGGGGTTAATACCAAAATTCAATGGGCACACGATGAAAAAAATCCACCTTCGGCAACCGCCACTTTTTGTGTCAGCTTTCAGGCCTAGTATTCAGAGGGCGATGCCCAGTCTACGGATGATTGTCATCTATAATGAACCATTGGGAAAACAAGTCTAACCGTAGTTTATAAACAATATAAAAATTTAATTTAAGATTAACCCCTTGGGAAAGCGCGACCAGCATACATACTTCATATGGTGATCAGAATTCTTGATTATTCTCACCAACAAATTTTTATTGTAAATTTTGCCCATTTAATTCGAACATTTTCCCTATTCAAATAGGTAAAAAATTCTGGTGTTAAAAACTGGTGAAAAAAGTTTAAAAATTTTGTAAAAGACGTCGTTCCGGTGGGGTTAAAGATTAATATAATAATAACAAGAAAATGGTTTAATAAGAAAATAAAGGAATAATTAAGATTTAAGTGCCTTAAAAATTATAAAACGGTAAAAAATGATAAGATTTTAAAAGTTAATAAAAAATTAAACAATTTATAGTACAATTAAGAAAACGAAAAGCTCAGTAAAAGCTGGTAAAGGCAAACCACTATAAAAAAATTACTTTTCATAAAAATTTTCACATTAAAATCTCGGTATTTAAATTTAAAAGATAAGTTTTCTTGTCAATGAGCATTAATAAGTTAACTTTAACTGTGGAAATTGTTGCTATAAAGCGCAGACGACTTTCTGTTTATAAAATTGCCTTTCGAATGGTACATAATTTGTGGAGATGTTGGATTTCATAAAACTTTCTGCGATCTTTAAATTATTCTTCGTTTTGTTTTCTTTTAGAAAAACAAATTCCATTTACTGTAAGAAAAAATTATTTTCTGCTCTCTTAATCTGATGGAAACAATTACTGAATAAAGCAAGTTTACCTTGAATTTTACCATGAAAGGTTAAGAGCAATCTTCCAGGAATTCAATTCTGCAGTAAACGGAGATCTCTCGCATGATGAAATCGAACATTCATTGAAGCAATAAATTACAACGTCAACAGCTTATTGTTAAGAGATTTGTAAATCTCGCTTTTTTTCTCTGTACAAGAACAAAATACAGCTAAATGTGCACACATGTAAAACCACTAAGCATTCCTTAGTTAAGTTGATTTCTAAGTTAGGTTATAAAGCATTTGGATAACAGAGAAATAGTTGCACAATGTTTTACTATGTTTTTCTTTAAGCTTTTCCCGCCAAATTTGATTGAATAGAGCATAGGTTCCCAACCTTTTCTGGTCCACCGCCCCCTTTACAATAAAAAAAATGCCAACGCCCCCCCCCTTTCATAATAGTTAATTATACAAAATGTTAAAATATTATTGCATATTATCTATATTTTGTCTGTCTGTCAGTGTACAATGTATTTAATCAAAATAGAAGTTAATTAAAACGACCATCAAATGTAGAAATTTTTTTAAATAAAATTTGAAAAATAATCACAAAATCAATAAGAATTAAAGAAATAGTGAAGTAGTTGATGCTATTGGAGTTTTAACAGTTCTTTCACATCAGATTCCAATTGTCAGGTTGTCACAAATTGTCAGGTTCAAAGAAACATGTTCCTTTTCTTAAATAGTAAATTAGCTTCTGCACGGAACCCACATTCAGCCAAATTTGATGAAAGGAAAGCAATTAAAATTTTATGTACTCTGCCTCACAATCCAGATTAGAGAACTGTAGGTTTTGAAGTTAGAACTCTTGGTATCCATTTCGGAATTTTATTTATAGTTCGCATTTGCTACGAGTTCCATGATTTCCTCCTCCAAATATGATGATACTTCTGTAGCTGTATTTGCGAAGGATCTAAAAACCAATTCAGTTTAATCATGTATAAATATCTTGGAATGACTCTGAGAAAACGTCACGAAGAACGTCCAAGTGTTGACAGTGGGTAAATAAATATTTTTGTTTTCACAGACTGCGAAAAATGTGGTAATTTGGCTGTATTCTCTTCTACTAATATTTCCTTTGAGAAAAAGAAGTTTACCTACAGAAGCAGCTATGAGGGGTTTGTTTGTTTTAATTAAATTCAACTCATCATCTTGCAATCATCTGATGCCTTATTATAAATATTTAAAATATTTAAATTTATTTAATTAAAGATTCTAAACAGGTCTGTCAAATGGCATAATCGATGTCATTTTTTAATGCAATCAGGTTTTAGCGTATTTTAACACCTCTGTTTTTACCTGAAGTGTAATACTAAATGAAATATATCGAAAAACGATTCAGACAAATACCTTTTTAGAGACAACGAACTTCTGTATGCAGCAGCAACCCGCTAGATTCATTTACAAGTCTAATACAACGTGATAGTGACAACTGCACTACAAAGTAAAACAATTGTTTCACTTTGTTGTGAAGTGATTTTCACTATAAAATTGGCAAAATATCCCGTCATTCATAAATTGCTTCTATTCCTTTTGACTGCTCTAATAATGTAATGAAGCGACATATACAGGTGATTCCAATTTTTTTAAACCAATTGCTGATGATGTGTAACGGAATGTACAGAGAGTACATTTAGTAATGCTTGTTTAAAATACATTAATGAAACCCTCCTAATGTCTCATCGCTTGTTCGAGCAACATCGGTAGCAAGTTACAAAATATTATGATAAAGAATTTTTTTCTCTTGGACCAACTTCGTGGTATTAAATATCGATTCTCGCTTTGTATCAGTTTCTAAATTTTTAGCAAATAACGGCTCTTGAATTTTTTTCTTTTATGAGTTTTTGTTATTTTGTAATTCTGATCCATGGAGTTGAATGGGAAATTTGTAGGTCTTTAAGTAACAACATAATGATATTTCAATGCTTTTAGCCATCTATTTCTCTGTACCGAATTATTACTCAGGATTTTTTTCTATTGATATCAGGCGGTTTCTTATGATGAAGATCAGTTTTTATTATTTCTGTGACTACAGGCAAGATTAATTTCTCGCCGACTGTGCCAAAGTTTGATAAAAATCCGAGCATTAATTCTAGAGATACAGCTGTTGCTGAAATCGTGAAAAAGATAGCATAACAGCGCCAACTGTTGGGCGCTTTTCAACAAAATGTAAACAGCATCTATTCATATCAAGGAATAATCAAGTCAGAAGTTTGGTGAAAATCTATGCAATAGTTCTTGAGATAAAGCCATTGCGGAAATCGTGAAAAAAAGCAGCATAATACCGCCACCTGTTGAGTGATTTACACCAAAAGCTAATCAGCATCAATTTATAACAGAGAATACCAGAATAGGAATTTTTTACAAATTCCGAGCATTAGTTGTTGAGTGAGATAGAGTGCCTATAAAATTTATGTCACATACAAATAGGCTAACAGACAGCCATTTTGTAAATCATGTTTTTGGAATCTGTAACTCCTAAAATGTGTAAATCCATCAAAATCCGGAATTTGAAAATTTACACGAATCTAATACTTTCTTCTTGTAAAGATAGAAAAATGTAAAAATAGGACATATCTTTGTCTTTTCTATCAGCACACATTTATTCAAATTCTTTTGTAGCCAGAAGGCTTTATGGCTTCATTTGAAAAAAAATCTTGGCAAATTATGCACATAGATAACGATTGGTTTGTAGGAGAGTGCTTAAATCCATATTTCAAATGCTCAGTACTGAACTGCAAGCATTTCTTCTTCGATTAAGATATTTTTAAACATAAAATTTTTACCTATATAAGTTTAAATAAATTTACTTATGAACAAATTTATAGATATAACGATTTTTATCCCTTTCACTAAGGTAAACAAATTTCTTGAACTGATTCAAATCACGGGTTCGTTTAAAAATATTTGTTGAGGCATCTGTCGTCATACTTTCAGATTTTTCGAAATACAGGTTAAAAAAAAACTGTGTTTAAAACTTTTAGCCGCCAATTACCACGAATTTTTTACTCCACAATTTTTGAATACATACGGATTTTTAATTCGAGTCATAGCCCTTCTTCGAGAGAATTTTTTGCCATTAGCAAAATAAATTCAATTAACCCCTCCCCTAAGATTTAGGTTCGTCTGTTATAGATTTCCATTTAAAGGTGTAGTTAATGTTTTTGTCTCGGACTGGGAAATGTTGAGGAGATCAACTGTTTTCATTATATTAGTTTCTAAATAAGTAGGTATGCCATGACCGCCCCCCTCGACAGTCTTAACGCCCCCCATTTTTCTCTAGACTCGCTACCGCCCCCCTGGAAGGCTGCAGCGCCCACTGGGGGGCGGTACCGCCCCCGTTGGGAACCTATGGAATAGAGGAATAATGTTTAAGCATTGGCGAGCAGGGTCTGATTAAAGCGCGTTAAAGCCTAGGCACAGAGTTTTTCTTTCTTTCTTTTTCTTTTTCTTTTTTTTTTTTCTTTTTTTTCTTTTTTTTTTTTTTTTTTTTTTTTTTTGAGGGGGGAGGCACAGACCACTATGTTTTGAAAGTTTGATATAAAGGCGGAAAAGAGATTTAAAAAACAAAACAAACAAATAATAATAATAAAAAAAAAACACGCTAACTTTCGAGTTTATTTATCGAAGCTCAATATTTTCTTTTTTAATATCTAGGGCTCCCACAAGTGTTTCCAGAACGGGGACTTTTTAATTCAATTATTAGAATGTAACCATTTTTTAAAATGATATAATTCGTCTTATTTTTCAGGATTTTTCATCGATTTTTAAATAGATCGAATATTTCTATTTTAAAACAGCGGTGACTATCGAACAATCTGGGGCATTTTTTAAAACTAATCTGGTAACAGTGGTTCTCATTAATTTTTTAATACTAATACGTTTTACATTACTACTCATACATTTTACATCTTACACGCATACTCATACGTTTTACATTGCTTTAAATAACTTTTTAAAATACAATTTTTTATCTCTAAAGATTTTTTTCATCGTAAATTTCTACATTTGCAATAGAAATAGAAAACGAAGACGGTTTTTTGTAAAATCTTGTATGGCCAAAAGCCGTTTATATCCTGTCCCTCTTTAAATCCAAATTTTTAAACATGAATTTTGAAACATAATAGACTTACCCTTTCACAACGAGAGTATTTTGTTTAATTTTTAATCTTTTTCATCCGGTTTTCACAAACAGAAAATAATTTGTAGCTTTATTGCGGAAATGCGTTTATTAATCTATGTAAATTTTACAAAAAAAAAAAAAAAAAAAAAAAAAAAAATCTACTAAGAATAGTGAAGGATTTTAATTATAAACAAGTTAAGTGAAACGTTTACCTATCTTCGTCCCCAAGTGGTTAAGACTGCTGGTCACTCACGTTCTGAATTCTGCTCTGTAATGTTAAGTCTAATTTTTATTAGAAAATTTTTATTCAATATTTAAATCTCCAAATTTGTAATTTCCTTGTTTCATATATGAGTTTGTAAAATGATGATATTTATGATTATTGTTATGATGATATTTATAGTATTAGAATTTGTTATAAACTTTTAAACTGATGAAAGAATACTTATCAGTATTTGAAATTTAATGAATTCGAAAACTTCCGTATAATTTACCATTACTCATTAGTAAAAATAATATTTATTTAAATCAAGTTGAACATGATATCAATTTTTAAACGTTTTCAATAACAACTGATCAATTATCAGCTTCATAAATCATTCATAGCAAATCATTGCTCAATTTCCAGTTTCTTCTTTGTTTATTTATCTTATTTCTTTATGTTCATGTCCTAATACATATTTATTGGAAAAAATTCATTTCTGTGAAAAGTTAGCACTTTTATCAGAACAACGCCTTAGCCTGAAGCGTTTACAATCAAGGAAGCTTGTTTACAATCTGAATTAACTTAATCCTTTATTGATTACAAATTCTGACAAATTGACAAGATATTTACAATACACAGAGTTATTCAAATTCAAGTTTTACACATATTACATTATTAAGGTCAGTTGACATTTAATTTAGAGTTTTATTTGATGAGTTTTGGTTGCATAATAGGAATGTCAAAATTTAAATGTTATTTGTAATTAAAAAATGCTGGGGAAGTTATTTTCAATTTGTAACATTTTTGTAATATTGTGACTAAATGAGAATATTGATATTGTGCTATTTGATGAGAACGTTTATAGCAAGTTTATGACATGTTTATTGATTAATAATACTAAAACAACTTTTTTTTAGCACCTTTCAAATTAATTTTTATAATCTGAATTAACTTAATCCTTTTTTGATTACAAATTCAGACAAATTAAGAAGATATTTACGATGCACAAAGTTATTCAAATTCAATTTCTACATGTATTACATAATTAAGGTCAGTTGACATTTATAATTTATAGTTTTATTCTTTGAGATTTGGTTACATAATTAGAATGTCAAAATTTAAGTGTTATTTGTAATTAAAATATTCTGGGAGAAGTTATTTGCATTTTGTAATTGCGTAACTAAATGAGCATGTTGCTAGTCCGCTATTTGATGAAGATGTATTATAGCAAATTTCTGGCATGTTTATTGATTAGCGATACATAAATAACATTTTTAACACTTTCCAAATTAATTAAACATTTATAAATACTTATTGTCTGCCTGTCTGTCCATCTCTCGCGTAAATATACATGAATAGAATTGCAATTTTTGTATGTTAATTATGTTCACTATAGAATGTTCTTTATTGAAAAATTAGTGTATAGTATTTATAGTTCGTGTTCAAAGACATACAAAAGAATTTCGTTACATTACGGTGTATGGGGGAAAAATCGTTTCAGGTATATTCAAATCTAGTGTTACTGCAATAAAGGTAAACACTATAAATTAGATTATTATAATTTGTGTCAAACTTTATGGATTATTCAAAATTCAGATTCATTATATTAGTTTTAGAACGTCTCTTAAATTTGACCAATTTGATTTTATATGAATAGCGAACGTTCCATTTAACGTTTTATGAACATATGTTCTGCCAGGTATGCTGAATCTATAAAAATTGAATCACTGTCTATTTGAACACGTTATGATGTAAAATTAGTATGTGGGTTTCATGCTATTTGATGAGGTCAGATTTAACGTATAATTGATAGGTGATATTAAAACATAACGTGGGCTTGTTCATACTGTGTTTCACGTAATTGAGTAACGCGCGGCCTGTTCGTATTGCTTCACGAGATTACTAATTTTGATGGTGATTTCAGCTCTAGATTCGTGTTTGTGATATCGCAATAAAAACAAATCGTAAAATTTTGTTACTCTGATCTGTGTCAAACTTTGTGGAACACAATTATTTAGTTTAGATTAATTATGCTTGCTTTAGAATGCTGCTTAAACTTATACATTTATAAATGCTTACTTTTATAAAACTTACAGAATGGATGGACATTCATTCTGTAAAATTTGGGTGGGAAAAGATCAAATACTACAAATTTCATGATTACAATATAGTTGTCTTTATAAAAATTTCAGGGATTAAACAAAAGGTTACTGAATATGTAATATAGTATTGTCACAGAAATACATCAATGCCAACATTTCTTAATTATTTCTTAGTCTGATCCAAGAAAGAAAATGTTTTCAACCGAAAATTTTATTTATTCAAAAAATGTAAAATGTATTCTAAAAAATGCCATATAAAATGAAGATAAGTTTTTTTTTACATAAACTTTTTGGTTTTAAATTTGTTTATTTTGGCTAAGACTCCAAAAGAATTAAGAAATGTTGGTATCTATGAAAATATCATGCAAAGTGGCGCATAAAAATCTTTATCACACAAATCACACTATCACACAAATAGACAAGTACACTGTAAAATAGACAAAAGTTTCTCCATCTGCAAAAACATTATAATTTATTTAAAAAAATGTAAAATGTATACCATATAAAATGAAGATAAATTATTTTATATAAACTCTTTGGTTTTAAATATGTTTAGTTTGGCTAAGACTCCGAAAGAATTAAGAAATGTTGGTATCTAAGAAAATAACATGCAATGTGGCACATAATTTTTTTTATCACGCAAAAAACTGCAAGTACACTGTAAAATAGACGAAAGTTTCTAAATCTGCAAAAATACCATACAACTACAAACAAAAATATACAATAATCTTTTTCGAGTTACCCATAATTTCGAAAAGTGTTCTTAAATTTTTGACACCTCTGATATTTCTGAATTTCTGACATGAATACGAAATATTTGAATAAAAAAAATCCACTGAATCGGGAAAACTAATGATACCATAGGCATTTAGGGGTTAAAAAATTAATCACACACACACACACACACACACACATATATATATATAGTCGGCTCTCGTTAATTCAAACTCGTCGGGGCCACAAGAAATGTTCGAATTATCCGAAGTTCGAATTATGTAAAATATGAAATGAAAACATGCTTAATATGGTGCTATTACAAAGGAATTAATGTTAAAAAATTTTTTTTAATTTATTTCGTCTGTTATCATTAGAATATGACTTAATATTAAATTGGAATGTATAAATACATAAACTAATTGAAAAATTAGAAACAAGAACAATGGAAGAAAATGTTAAAGCGTCACTGATAGACAGACAGGGCACTAAGAAAGTGGATATCAAATGCATGGGATTATCTGTATAATCGTTCGGAACAATTTTCACAAAAATCAAAGAAAGAAAGTTATTCAAATGATCTGAAATTTCTGAGAAAGAAAAGAAAAAAGAAAAATCGGAATTCTTGTTAGTTCGAATTAAACGAAGTCAAGAGAAAATGAGTTCGAATTAATGGAAATTTTTAACGTTATTCTGCCATTGAAAATTTCGGGACTTCATGTTTAGTTCGAATTAAGAGTATTATTTATTAGAGTAATATATATATATATATATATATATATATTACTCTAGTGTATATAAATTTAAGACGGATCTAAGAATGTTTAATGAAAAATTGATAGCATATAAAAACACCATATTTCGCCTCGAAAAACTTAATGCATTATATAAACTATTCGGAACACTACCATCGAAATACTCAAGGCCAGAGGACACGAAGTAGGACGTAATCATTAATCGACCGACTTCTTACTAGAGTTGGACTTCACACCGGAAAATTTTGAATAGCAATTTTCTTTTATTTTAATTGCGGCGTATATATTATCTTATAACACAATAATAACTATTTAATCTTACTTGTGAGAATTTACAATCCCCAATAAAAATCAAGAAGATTCGACAACACTGTACCATGACGCATCTAGTAAAATTTTTATTTAGGGATTCTGAATTCTTACCAGTAAGTTTAAATATTTATTATTATTTTATAAAATAATATATATCCCACAAACAAAATAAAAGAAAAATGCTATTCAAAATTTTCCGTTGTGAATTTCAACACTAGTGAGATGCCAGTTATTATTGTTTTTTAAGATGGCAGATTTTCCAAAAATAAAATAAATGAAAATTGCTGTTCAAAATTTTCCGTTGTGAATTCCAATACCAGTGAGAAGTTGGTAGATTAGTAATGACGTCACACTCGTGTCCTCGAGTCTTCAGTATTTCGATGGCAGCGTTCGGAAACGTCTCTAGTAGTCAGTGGCAGAAAAAAGAGATCTTTGTTTTACAAATGACTCTTTAAATCTCGACAATATATTGACTTCTGAGATTTGTAGAGATAAAGAACGGTTTTCGGAATCGCGGTTAGCTAGGAAGTTATAGTATATTTTCGTTTGTACCGTAATTTACTGCGTAAACGGCGCCGCAGCTTAGTAAAGTCTTTTTCAAACCAGAAATTTTATTGAAAAAAAGAATTCAAATACATTCTAAGCTGGAGCAAGTTACATTTTATTTAAAATTAATTCTGGTAGGAAATTGAGTTGTCAGAGGTGCGGCACGTACGAGCGAAATTACGGTAGTTATATTTTCCGAGATTAAGAATTTGCTTTATGTTAAGAAAATTAAAGTACTGTCGTGTAAAGAAAATGTAATCCTCCCCTACTAACTTTGCCAAATGTATCGTAGAAGAAAGTTACTGGTACCAAACAATTGGAAGATAAAGTCTACTTTTAAATGATCTATATAAAATTTGAATAGGGGGCTATCTACATATTAAAACGTACCCTAACTCTGTTTTCTTAACAGCAGTACTCAATTCTAACAGCATAAATGAACTCCACACTTTTCAATTAGCTTGAAAACAAATTTTCATGCAATTCGTACATTAAGTTTCCGAGAAATTTATTATTTTAAAACGAGCATATTTTAGGGGCTGTATCCAAATTGAACTTCGGTACCCAATTGTTGACTGATAGAACCGCCTTCGTAATCAAGGAACCTTAGGCGTAACTCAAGCAGTCATAGAAGACAGCTAGATTATTTGATAGAATAAGAAGTTTGAAAATATATAATCATTTCTATCGTAGACGGTCCCTTAAATCATCATTTTGCCGTATTTTCAGCTTGTGTAATATCAAAACTACTTGAAAGAAAATAATTGAAATTTTGGGTTCAAATAAAGCAGGATTTAAAAAATCCATTAAAAAAACTGTAGGGTGTAATTTATAATTTTTGCGAATATTAATTTCATAATTCATATCATAAAATTATAAAAATTGTAAATTCAACTTATTTAAGTTTAGGTATTTTAATATTATTAGTGCATAAAAAATTAGCACATTAGGAGTGTAACTTCAGAAGATATTAATAAAATATATGAAAATGTAATTTAACTTGAGAAGCACTAAATTTTGAATGATTATAATTGAAAAATTTATCATTCAACTGACTTGAAATTTGCTGTCGAGACATAATTTGAACCAAAGATTTAAAATATTTTGTTAAAATTGGGTATTGCTATTTAAAAAAATGAAGTTTTGTTTGTTTTAATACGTAGGTGTCCCCTAAGCAAATTTTATATACATAATTTAAAAATAGACTTTGTTCCAATTGTTCGGTACCAGTAACTTTCTTCTACGATAATTTGTTGAAGAGTTATTAGGTGGAGTTTACCTTTTCCCCCCACAACTGTACATAGAAGAAATTGGTTGAATGTTGATATTATAGGAAACGGAATTCTCTTTTGCTAGGATTGCTGATTACGTTGAATTACATCGATTATATTCATTTTACTGATTTATACGGATTCTTTAAATAGTACTGAGCAAAAATTCCAATCATAAAACATCCAATATACAAATTATCACAACTCTGAATTTATTAAAATACCACTTTGCACCACTTTGCAAATACCACATACGCCACTTTGATTTATTAAAATAGCGGCACATGTAATTTTCAGTAAAATAACTTCAATGATAGAAAAGAGTAAATACAAACTTGCCAAGTCTTCGGATTTTTGCACACCACAATTACCTTACATAAAATATTGTTCTTTTAAATCGCTGAAATGTTCCAATTAAATGAAATAACAGTTTCTGTCTTATAACACTGGTATCGTGATATCCAAAAAGTCGAAGACTTAATAGCTCTGAAAATATAAAACAGCCAATTAACTACAAATCTACAGACAGGAAACATTTGTAAAAATATTTGCTATTAAGTTTTATCATACACATTGAACCTCGAATATATTACATATGAATAACTTCCAAGCAATTTACGATATAAACGGTTTACTTTACATTTCACGCTTAATTTCATTCAAAGAATACTCTTACGTTTAAAAATAATTGCTATCAATAGCATGGTTCCTTTTCCTATAACATCAACAATCAGCCAATTATTTGTATGTACTTTCTTTTCCTTAATGTAAATTAAATGCGTTTGCCAGTTATTATATCTCTGTTTCTAAATTACATCGCTGTCAAGGAATAAACAAATTAAATGTATTGAAACTTTCGCTATTAATAGTATAAATGGACATACCATGATACCCACAAACGAAAAATTCATGTTCAATTACTTTTTCGTCTTAGAACTGTTCAAAATGGCTGCTTTCTGGTATTTTTTAAAATTCATTTTTGTTTACAAACACTTAAAATTAGCAAGTTGTTATATTCAGAAGCTATGTAATTTACGTTTTGAACCAGAATTTTGAACGTGACTGCGAGGAAAAGGGGAAAAAAAGAGTGATGGGGAAATTATCTCTCTTAATTAAGTAGGAAATTCTTTTATAAATATTCGTCGAATTATCATATATTCGTTTACAAATAACTTTAGTAATCGTGTCTAAAAGTTTCATATCCTTTAAAAATCAATCAGAAAATATGTCAGAAAGTTCCGCATTGTTGAACACAGGAAGATATTTTTTCTAGAATCACCTTGATTATCTTTGCGGGGTATCTTTCTACAACATTGGAGACAAGATAAATTTACCGCGAAGACAAAACTGACAAAATGCACCAACAAAATTGTAATAAATTTTCCTCTTTATATTGAAAGCGTAGAAAAAGTATAGAGGGGGAGGGGGGGCAGGTTATTACTTTCTAAAAAAATTCTTTTGTAAATTCTGGTGGCAGTCAATTATTTAATCCTTTTACGAATGGAATTTTCTACTTCTCAAAGGGCTAACTACTATTTTAAAAAACGTTAAAAAGCCAAAGCTGAACGAATGAAATTTTGTAAAATGTTTTCACATAATTAATATGAATTAATCATGTTTTAAAATCAATTGTTCAGGATTTTCAAAAGGGCACTTTCCCCACAAGAGAGAAAAAATTATCAACTCGAATACCTTTACAAGACATAGACTTATGGATGGCTTTAAAATTAACGGAATATGTTAAAAATTCACAGCAATGAGTATGCGATTTTCTCAAATACTTTCGCACAACTATTTGATTTATGATTGAGTTATTCATGTTTTCCATAAGATGGCATCCATCAAAAGAAAATCCATTTGAAAGCGATTTGGACAAAGCCATTGTGAAACTTCCGCAATCGTCAGCCCATGCATTTATTGTTAAGGAAAACACAAAAATGCGTTAACCTACTCCAAAGATTTTTTTTTATCTTTTTTACTTTCAAAGGACTAGTTAGATAAAATCAGTTTTGAACCAATTGCAAGCTGTGTACATCTTTCTGTGATATAAGAAACTCTATAAGTGTTATTTTGAAACAAATTCGATTTGAAATATTCTCTTTTCGTCCGAAGTTTATAGTAATTTAGAGCCCTGATCATTTTTAGTTAATCATTAAGGGGATTTATCTAATGGGGAAGAAAGAAATTGAAATTCTATGCTATCTTACGGAAAAAACTACCTACCCCTCTTCTTCATTCAAATTTGTAAATTTCATCAATATATATATTTTTTCCAGCATATAGATATGAAAATTCTTTATCACTCTGTAAAGTTAAAATATTTTAAAGATAATCATGAGTATTCTAAAAATTGTATTATAGCTTCAAAAAAATATATATATAAATAAATAAATACAAAAACGAAACGTACAAAAAGTACTCGTTACTCGTGTATGACGTATTATTAATATATATATATAGATTAGACTCCCTTAAATCTGCAAAACTGACATCCACAACTCTCTAAAATCCATAATTTTCAGATGTGAACAATGAAATTTTCAATTCAAAAGCAGGATCGAAATTTGCCTTCTTTTTTATATCAAATCTATGTGTGTTTTAATCTGTAATTTTCTTTAATATGAAGAAATTCGTGGTTTTTCCACGAAGGAAAAATAAATTTATTTCGGAAAAAAATCAAGATATTGCTGATATCCCTGGTAATCACAATATTTTTGCCAAATGTGTTAAATCACACCTATCTAAACCTGAACAAAAACTTCGTTATTTTATTATTTTGATGTGAATTTGTAATGTATCTTTATGAGGCAAGTTTCATGGAATAATTTAAGAAAAATGCATCTCTCATCTTTATAATGAATATTTGACTATACATTGATTATTTACTTGATCTTTGATTTTAATATTTTCACTATTTAAAAAAATTATCTAATTTTTTTATTTTACTTTATTACTTTACTTAATTATTTTAATGTTTTACTATATTGTAAACATTCATCATAATCTCAATTTCATTATTAATTACATTGAAACTTTTTGTTTTAAAAATATAAACAAAGCAATAACCAGAAATCCACAAAATTCTAAAATCCGCATAACATCTGGTCCTAAGCTTTGAGGATTTAAAGAAGTGTACTGTATATATATAAATTCAGAACTTATAGACGGATACGAACCTTCCCTATCTACGTGCTGAAAAAAATGTTGAAATTTTCAAATTTGAATGAACAAGAAGGATGAGTACATGATTTTAAAATCATGTCTTCACAACATGGTACGAAATTGCAACACTAACTGCGGGGTTGGGTCTCAATTACTTTTTTCAACTTTGTGCGCGTGTAACTCCCACTGTGGCTTGTGCACGACAAAAGTGTAGCATGCGACGATCAGACTAACTCAATACCTCCTGCTACCGAGAAAACCGGCAACATCGCACCGGTAGATACTGAGATTCAAGCAAAATAAAATTTACCGGGTCACACAGACCCATGACGCCAGGTTGAAAGAAAATCGCCTGTAAATTCTAGTGTCAGTCAATCAATTCATTATTTTATGAGCCTTTTCGTAACATGTTTTTGAAATGATCCTCCATTACTGGGTCTGAAAGATGATTTTGGCCCTAAAATTCCTATGTGATTCCGAGTCATCTAGGTGTTTCCTACCTTTCCTCGAAGTATGTAACATCTTATTTGGGACATCCAGTGTATATGTGTGTGTGTGTTTTTAAATAAACCAAGTACATTAATATATTTTATGGAATCTTGCTTTCATCATGAGTCAATCCATGTTTAGTTCATTTACGATAATTGGATTTAATAGTTATTTTAGCATCGTTAAGATTTTATTTGAGGTAAATCTCTCTTTCTATAAGCTAAGCTGATTGAAAAAAAACATCACAGCGTAATGGTAGTTATAATTAGATACTCCATACAGTAGGGGTAATGTGTATTTTACCCACAGCCTAGTCAGGGAATTTTCGATCACGACAGTTCACAGTTTTACTACGCTTATTATATTAGTTATTTACGTTAAAAAATATGAGAGAAAGAATTGTTTTTTAGATGCGTTCATGATTATGTAAATACGCAACACCTATTGTCGTCGTTCAGGCCGCTCGTCCGCCATTCCATCTGTTCGTCCTCATATAACAAAGCAAAAATTACCCAACCGAATCGTTTGAAACTTAAAATATGTAATTCTTGCATAATTTTGTCTAGCCATTTAAAATTTTATGAAAATCGGATGCGTAGATTAACTACAGGACAATCAAAAATATTCCGGTACATCACGGCCAATGGAAAAAAACTGTTTTAAGTGTATTGTAATAATGTTAAAAGTTTAACATGTTTGAGCTACATTTATTTTTCTATAAAAAAAATTGCTGGAGTATCACCTGGAAAATAACGGTACTCATACTATTTGATTATCGATAAGTTACATTGCCTTATTAAGATTCCCATGATAGTTGGTAACAGTGACCGTTGCATTAAACGTATTTTGTTATCATTAGATGGATAAACATCATTTATAACATCATCCACATAAAGTTATTACACGCCCTCTATTGTTGATTTTTGGAACAATCTTATTAGCTCAAAAAAAATCATTATCTCCCTATTACATCCTTCAAATCTCATGTCTTTGTGATAAATAGTTTTTTTTTTTTTTTTTTTTTTCTGTAAACCTATCTGAAGTGTGTAGTTTAATTAGAAATATTTTTCACTGAATATTATGACTGAATTCACAAAAAATTTCTACGAAATTACAACTGGAAAGTGCGTTTAATCTATGCACAACCACAGTGTTTCCATTCATGTTCCCGCTCTTATAATGAAATTCCATCGTGATTTTCGAGCATGCGTAGCAGCATCGTTATACGAAAGCGAAAGAAACGCTTGATGGATCTCAAACATTTTCTTTTTTTCTTTTTTACTGAATGGGATAGAATAAGGTGGAAGTGCCCATCTGTCAGTGCTGAGGTGTGTGACCATTTACGCTATTAAACAGAGCCTCGATACATTTTTCACGATCTCAATTTCGAAACAGAGGCATAACAACAAGCAACACGTTTTTAACTTCCGTCGAAAAAAATGAAAGTAAAAACGTATGGCAATAATTGGCTGGTTTCTGAGGTTACAATGAAAAGAAAGTGTGCTATTGGGTGCATTTATTTTTAAGATGAAGCGGAATTCTTGGAAGGAAATTAAGCGTGAAATGTAAACTGTTTGTAGCGTAAACTGCTTGGAGGCTATTCATGTGTAATAATATCGAGGTTTACTGAAGTAAAAAATAAATATTTGTTATTTCTATTAATTCCCAAATAGTAATCCTTAAATGGCCGTTGCCATTAAACTTTCCTTTTCCTTTCTCTTCGGTTTTGAAGTTTCTCCAGAAATTTGGTAAATTTATTGCATATGAGGGTCGCTTGTCCCCAAGGGGTTAATGATTTAAGTGAACTATATTCTGTTTTAGATGATTGGTAGAGGAATGAAATCCACGTAGAATGGTATCATATAACTCCAATAGCTTAATTTTTGAGTTATGACACTGTTGTAGCAAGGGTACGATATGTTAAGGATCCGCTGGAACTGTTGATTTGAGTAGAAAATTTTCGAATATTTAATCCATGCATTAAATGTTTTATGTGAAAGAATGTCAGATTAAAATATCCATCTGTTATTACTGTGGCGTGTAGCCATTTATGGTATTAACAGAGCCTCAATACAATTTTTAGGATTTCATTTTCGAAATAGAGTAATAACAATAGGCAACACGCTTTAAACTTCCTGTCGAAAAACAAATGTAAAAACACAAGGCAATGATTAGGTGGTTTCGGAGGTTACAATGAAAAGAAAGTATGCTATTGGGTTCATTTATTTTTAAGCAGACGAGGTATTCTTGGAATTACTAAGCATGAAATGTAAACTGTTTGTAGTCTAAATTGCTTGAAGGCTATTCACGTGTAATATATTCGAGGTGTGGTCGGTATGTTGAAGTACAATAAGAAATTTTTGTTATTCCTTTTAATTCACAGCAAATTATCCTTATTTAGCCATGAATATTCAACTTTTTATTATTAAATTTTATAGGTTTTTTTTGTCTGAATTAAACTAAAAATGGGATAAACATATGCTGTGAATCTGTCACAACTGTATGAAATTTTCAGTATGAAAATTTTCAGGTAATTAATGCATGCACAGCATATTTTATGTGAATGAATATCAGCTGGAAGTACCTATCTATCATTACTATGGTGTGTAACCATTTCGGAGGTGAACAAATGCCTGCCACACAATGACAAGCTTGCGATTTTGACAACGTGTAAACATGAAAGATTTGCATGGAAAAGTTTTTGCACAAATCCAATAATTCTGACAATCGAGCGATTGTTCCACCGAAAATAGCTTTTCGGAAGAAAAAAGGATCAGCTCACGAGTTGCAGCTTCCTGCATCTTCGGAATCATACTCTTTTTTTCTATTGGTGAGAAATTTCGCTTATTCGAGTTTGTAAGGAAGAAGGTTTGGCTTTTATTAGGCCATAAGTCAAACAAATTTACTAGCAATTCATGACTGTCTCGCTGTTTTTTCTTTGATACTTGAAGATTTCGGATTACGCGTTTCTTAATCTGTAAATTACGGTTTCTGTAAGTGTTTAAAGTCTTTTTGTTTCTGCCTCTACTGGATCAGTATCCTTGATGGTCAAGTTCCTTTGTCATCTTTAAAACTTTGGAAACGGTTGGATAAAATACTTGAACCAGTCGAGCCGTCTCACATATATTCTTTCCTTGACAACAATGCTCAAAAATCGCGTTCCGTTTGTCATCCTAATAAAAGAATTAGAACAAAGATCAATAAGTCAGTAAAAAAAAATTGAGAATCAAATATTAATAAATTCATTAGCCGTGACTTTACTGCTAGTCGTTATATCTTGTCACCCAGTGGATTTTATGTCACATAAACTGTTCAAAACAAAAATTACATCTTATTAACTTTTTAACTACGAGTATCACACTCGTATACATCTGCATACATTTCTTTATTTTATTCGTATTATTTTTGAAAAATAATCTCTTCCATAAACTCATACTGATATATTTTTAAGAGAAATCTACCACAAAGAAAAATTTTCGTAAATTGCGATTGATTAAAAACAGTCGCCAATAA
Organism: Maratus speculifer; assembly: GCA_964019185.1. Taxonomy (NCBI): domain Eukaryota; kingdom Metazoa; phylum Arthropoda; class Arachnida; order Araneae; family Salticidae; genus Maratus; species Maratus speculifer. Next base: position 157,476,690 of record OZ025301.1, on the reverse strand, counting down.
TGTCCCGTAGTCAATGTGTCAAAGTACACTGTTTACCCATCCAAATACCATGAATATATAGATATATATTAATTTCCTCTACTGCAATGCCATGTGTTTAATTCATTTTAAACAACTCTTTGCTTTGAAATGTGCAAACTGTGTGCTGACATAATTTATAATAGATCTACTTTTATAAAACAAGAACCGGAATTGCTCAAAATACCTAACATATACATTACTTATTACATAAACCTGGATTCGCCGCCTCTACCACTAAATTTTTACTATATTTTCAATGTATTTCACTGCAGAAAAATATTGCGAAAAATGCGAATTGAGGAGGTGGTTGCGAATTCTGTATCTTAAAAATTAAACATAAATTTTCTTATCATTAATAGTGGTGCCATAGTCCTTACAAAATATAAGGAGTGTGCGAACCCTGTAAACTATTTAACGCAAAAAATCCGTCTTCGTGAACATATACAATTTCCCAAGTAAAATCTGTATTTTCTAGTTACTTTTGTTGCAATATCACGCATGTAACGCATATTTCATTCGTCTTTTTGTTTTGAAATTTGTGAATTGTATGTAATAAATACATCTACCTCTATAAACAATGTCTGGAATTACTCAGAATAACAACTATTCGGATTACACATTACACTATTTGAAAAAAATAAAAAATAAAATAAAATAAATAAAATAAATGCATGTTAGATTATTTATATACAATTTTTGCTTTCAAAATGTGCTGATAAATATATTTATTTACTAAACAAAAGAAGCGGAATTGCTCCGAGTACCTAGCATATGTATTTTAATCACATAAAATATTTGAAGCTGAAGCATATCCCATTGAAGACTGCAAGTTTTATCAAGTTATAAAGTTCGCATTGAAATGTCAGTTCGAATGTTAAATTCTACTAACGCTGTAAATATTACTTACATCAATTAAATGAACTTCAGATTAAAAAAGATATCTACATTTATTTACAGAAAGGAATATTAATTATTACTCTCATTCTGAGAGTTCAATTTTTACCAACACATAACTCGGTTCAAAACATTCTACAGAAGAATAAAAAATCATCTGTCAAATAAAAAAAAGGCTTCGTTGCCAGCAGCAACCAAATGATAAAAATTGGTTTGCGAAACCAAGGAGGCATTCATAACAGAAGCAAACAAAAAATATACTTTCGAAAACATATACCATTTCCGTTGTCTAAGACATATACATGTATATTGTAGTTACTTTTGTTGCGATATCATTCATATTTAATTCAACATTTAATTTTCAAATTTGCAAATCATATGCTAATCAATATACCTACTTTTATAAAACAATGGCTGAAATTACTCAGAATAACTAATATACGGATTACACATTACACTAACTATTTGAAAAAAAAAAGTGCATGTTAGATTACTTAAGCTATTTCCGTACTGAAACACCGCCAAACGTCTCCACCTTCTGTCTACAAGTGACCCACCTTCACCTGAGCAGCTTGTCGTGACTCACGACAAAAATCTCTCCGGAAGCCGAAGAAGAAATAATCCTCCCACGTCTCACGATAATTAAGCTTTATCGTCCACTATTCGGAAAAATCACTTAATCTACATCGTGATTTGTATTATACAGGTGTTAGTCTGGTATTTGATATGAAAGACCATTATCCCTTAATCGATGAGCTAATGTTTTATGAATGATGAGAGAAAGGTCGGTTTTTACAATGAAGCATCGAGTTATCAAAGCTGCAAAGCGTCGTGTAACGATAACAATGACAATAGGGAATAAATAATAAAGGCGACGAAAAACAGCAAAAACAATAACAATTGTTCTAAAGACATAAAATTTTAAATAAACAAATTTTAAAAAAATCCACGTTGTTAGTATATTTTAACCCATTAAGGATAATTTTCTTTTACGGTTTTTTAAATTCTTCGTTACAGTTTTTTCAAAGCTTAATTTTACATTATATAATCTCTCAAAATTTGAGATTAGATAAACAAAATAAAAAGAATATTGCCCAGTTAAACTGATGGCATTGAGCTCACAGGTTACGCATACTAATTGTACATTACAGCCTTGTATTTTCAAGGGTTAATTCCGTTCGAAAAAAAATTAAGAAGGGGAAACAGCTCTCCCCTTTCACCTTTTTTATACTTAATCATTGAACCTCCTAAATTATCAAGGACATGCTTTATCATATAAAAAAAATCTATATCCAAAATTCAGAGCAAATCGGATAATTCTTAATAAAAACCCATTTAGCATTTGTACAATTTAAAAGGAGTTATCCCCTTCTTTTATACTTAACCATTTAACTTCCAAAACTATACAGAGATTTAAACGAAATCTGACAATTCTGCTTCAAAAACCCATTTATATAAATTAAGGGGAGGGGCATTAGAACCCCCGTTCCCCCTGTTTATACTTATTCAATGAACACATAATAACAGTCACGGAATCGCCTCATCAGAATGATCCTATATCTAAATTTTGAACGAAAACTTAATTCTGCATGAAAAACCCATTTATATCAATTAACCCCTTGGGGACGAGCGACACGTATACGTGCCGCAAAAAGACTTAAGAATCCTTGTTTATTTCCACCGGTAAAATTATACTGCAAAATTTGGCTTATTCAATTGGAGCATTTTCTCGATTTAGGAAGGAATGAATTTCTGTTTTTTAAAACCGGTGGCAAAACATTAAAAATTTCGTTATAGGCTCCCGTCCCGAAGGGGTTAAGGGGAGGGTATGAACCCCCCGTCCTCCCTCTTATACATATCGAATGAAATTTAAAAACTAATCAGGGAAGCGCCTTATCAGGATATACCTATATACAAAATTTCAAGTGGATGTGATATTTTTATCGTGAGTTATCGCGTTACGCACGTACGAACGTACGAACATACATACAGAACAAACGGGCACATAAGCTCTCAGGCTATGATAGCCTGTGAGCTAAAAATTCCAAAATATAAAATACCGGTATTGAAGTTTAAAAGTGATGTTGGCTTTACATGACAAATTTTCTTGCCAAGCTGCTTTAACCCCTTAACTGGTTTGCCCGAACGCCGTTCGAGCAAGACGAATTTGCTTATTTCATCATTTAAAGCTTTTCGACACCACTTTTTTTTTTTAAAGAAAATTTTCATACTATTGCAAGGCGGAAATGTTAAAACTAAATTTTACGAATATTTTATTTAAATAATAGTGGTGCGAGTCCGCTATTTTTAATTTATTGAACGGAAAAGAATTAACCAGTTAGGGGGTTAATGAGTTGACACTAGAACGCCCGGAAATAGTCGACTCGGTTCCAACCGTGTGATCCAATTTCAATTCGAAGTAGAAACTTTTTCTTGAAATAAGTTAAATTCAATTCACGCAGATCTACGTTACAGAGGTGTGAAAATTATTAGAATAATTGCGAAATTTTTAATAAAATCTTGTTATATTAAAAATATAACATATAATTTTTTAAATATTCATATATTTATTATTTAGTGTGCATTCCACACATTTTATTGAAGATTTGATACATTTTGGCATACTTTATATGAATTTTTAACTATCAATTTGCATTTCATTGTCATAGTGCCAAATTCGGATGAGTCTTTCTATCAGATCATTTTTGTTTGTGATGCTGCAATTCTTTAAATTTTTAATTACAATGCCCCAAAGATTCTCTATGGGATTCATATCTGGGCTATTTCTAGGCCATGGAAAGTTTTTTATATTTTTTTCATCGAAAAATTTGGTCACAGATGAAGCTTTATGGCACGGAGCTCCATTATGAATGAATATGAAATCTCCATTTGGAAACTAGTCTTTTTATTGTGGAATTAGACTTTGTTCAAGCACTTTTTCATACTGTTTCTGCTGCATATTGCCTTCTACAACATATAAAAGTCCAGACCCCAAAGAAAGCATCACGATCTAAACCATTAATTTAGTAGGATGTTTAACTGTTTGTACTATGCAATTTCGGAAAAATTCTTTACTGGTACTTCTATTGAGATACTGAGAGCTTTTTTCTAATATGGCAAACACTGATTCATCAGAAAAACATACCTAAAAGATAAACAATTTCTTAAAATATGTAATTTGCTGAGAAATATTCTTATAAAGAAATTTACAAAGAAATTTAAAACAAGTTTTACATCTTTAACCAGTATGCAAAAAACATGATTTCAAGAAAAGAAATGAACAACTTAAGTTTAATTAATTAATTAAAGGAAAATTAATATTTCTCAACTTGCTTCAGTAATTTCTGAATTGTTATTGCACAACTTTTGCCCAAGCAAATCTCTTCTTTGCCTTAGAGAATGTGATTTTAACCTTTCTCGAAGATGACGAGCACTGACTCCAGCTGAGCTAAGCTTTCTACGAATATAAGAATCACAAACATTTATTCCATACGCTTGCAAAAAGATTTTTAGTTTATGACTGGTTGCTCTTCTGTTAGCCTTAACAATTTTAATTAATTTCTCTTCTATTGTTGCAGTAAATTTACCTATCCTTCCACATATCCTTATTCTAAAAGTTTCATATTCACATTTGGAGCTCAAAAATCTTTATATTCTATACACAGATGCTTGCAAAATTTCTGCTTTTTTAGCGATTTCGTGCAATGTATCGTTATTTCTTGAATGAGACATTTTATCACAGCTAGTCTTCTAACATAAATATCACTTGCTTTGCCCTTAATCATGGAATAATCCTTTGACAAACGAGAAAAAGCTGTCAATTAGCATAAGCTAATCAAAGTAGCGAAAATATTTGTTTTAAAAATAAACTAATACTAATACTAACTCAAGAAAGGGGAAAAAATACTAACACAGCAAGCAGACAAAATTTAAATTGAATTTTACATTTGTTTGCTAATCAAACTAACTCTTTATGCAATGGAAACAATTTGATTACTTTGGATAAAATATCTATCTTTTTAAAAAATGGCAACATAAAAAAAATTTTTATCCCCAAAAGTAATTTAGTGGAGTTCAAAATTGACTAGACCAACAAAACAAATTACCTTTCTTGAAAAATTGCAAGTATATGCAATATTAATCAAGAAAAACTGAAAAAAATCACAATTATTCTAATAATTTTCACACCTCTGTAAATAAAGCAATTAAATAATTTTAAATAAAAATTCTGGTGAGAAATATTATAATCGAAATAGAGTTAAATTTCTGGGCGTTCTAATGTTAATGAAAAGAAATACAGGGTGGTCATAAAAAAACTTTGCCGATATACGGAGCTCTAGCGGCCAATCCGCTCAACCGATCGAAATGAAATTTCAGATATAGCTATTCAGAGGTATGAGCTCGAGATTCTGTGAACGACAACAAATGTCATCACAGACAATTAATGGTGATAGCACCCATGTGGAAAATGTGTAATCAAAATAAAAGTTTTAATTTCTCCGATCTGTATTGTAATCAGAGATTAGTGTACTGACTTTGTGTCATATGCAAATTTCCTTCTTGCGCCCCAATCGAGTTTTTTATATGGGGGGGGGAGGATTCGCAGAACAGTTTTTTGTGCATGCATAACATGTCCGTTTCTTGCGATACACGTATGGTTCCAACGCTCTTTAGGGTTTTCGCATGCGCTGAGCATTTTGCGATGAAAAAATGGGTGTTGCCATTGGAAATTTTCGAGTTTCTGTAACTATAACCGTAACCGTGAGCTTCATTTTGTTGTCATTCACAGAATCTCGAGCTCATACCTCTGAATAGCTATATCTGAAATTTCACCTCGATCGGTTGAGCGGACTGGTCGCTAGAGCTGCATATATCGGCAAAGTTTTTTTTATGACCACCCTGTATATTAACTCTCCAGTTATGTGGACATGAATGCGCAAATACACATTTGGCATCTTACTTTTGTCTTAAAGAGAAAGAATTGATGTGAAATGTGGGGTTCGAGGGTTACGGCAAAAATCTAATCCTAAAATCTGCTATGTTCGGCCCAAACACAGCCTCATACTTTCGCAAAAAACGTGAAACTTTTAGTAATCTGTTTTTTATTCATAATACAATAAAATGATACTATATGACTTTGATTTGCCATTCACCATCTAAGCAAATTTCATATACATCTTTTAAAAGTAGACTTTATTTTCAGTCGTTTGGTGGCAGTAACTTTTTAGCACTTTCAAACAAAGTTGAAAAGTGCTTATTGGACATTATTGACGTTACTGGCGTTTAGGATGTTACTGACGTTTAACCTAGCACGAACCCTATTGAAAATGAAGTTTCTACCATAATTAGTTTATCTACAGGGAGAATCAAAGTTTCTCATTACATTACGGCCTATGGCTATGGGGAAAAATCGTTTCAAAGGAATTTTAAAGATGTTATACCCTGTTAAACATATTAAAATTTATATGCTTTTACGAGGTGCATTAAAATGTGCATTCTATAAAATATAAGGGGAAAATGTAGCCATTATTTATTTACAGAGCCACAGAAAAGAATTCCATTAGATAATGGTAATAGGGAGAATTGTGTGTGACATATTTTAAATATATTAAACTGTTTCTTGTATGATAAAATTGATGTATGTCAATAAGACTTAGTATAAATGATACGATACTGCCTTCCCTAATATAAAGTACATAGTATTTACAGGGTCTCACAAAAGATTTCAAACAGTACATTCTTTCCGAAGTACTGTATATGTATCCGATGATAGCTGATGGATGGATGAAATGCATTTTAATTATGATATGTGCGTATAAGTTTCACCAAATTTATGCATATTATATGGTGTGTATAAATGCTACCGTTAATATACAGGGCTACCCAAAAGAGCTCGCCAACGTTACTGAATATGAACATAAATTACTAAAAGGTGGTTCTTAAATAAATTATACATTTTTACACTGAACTGCATTAAATTTACTAAGAAATGTTTGCAGAATATACATTAAATGATATACAGGGCCACGCAAAGAATTTGTGATGTACATGGAGCCTATGAATGACAATTTATGAGAAAGTGATTTCAGTTATTTTAAGAGTGTTTTAGTTTAAAACAAATTTTATCTTAACACTGATGTTTAATAAAGGTACCAGGCAAACTACAAGGCCGAACAAAGTATTCAAGTATGTTTCCATCAATTAGTATAAATTGCTGAAAGAGAAATTTCAATCTACTAGGAACTTTTTGCTAAACTAAATTTTCCCATTATATAGTATGTATATTAGCTGACAGATCAAATACAGGGCTGTTCAGTAGTACTGGAATGCATATTTGGTTATATTTGGCTTTGTATCCTTATTTACCTAAATAACGAAGTTTTGTTAAAGATTTCATGAAGCGTTGGAAAAATCTATGCTTAACGCATGATTTTTCTTACTTGTTTCTATTACTATTAGTTGCGGAATCAATCTGAGCGTGTTTACTTTCTTTTCTCCACCTGGTGCTTTTTTATATAAACTACTATGAATAAAAAGGTGACATTTAGTGTATTGTCTATGAGTTACGTATGAAGTAATTGAGGAGGTTGTCACAAGATGACAACTGTTGATTTTAGTCCGAAATTGGTGAAAACTGCCATCAGTAAACTTGAATAGAAAATTTCATCTTATTTTAGCGCCTTATTAGTGGAAAAATTTCTCTCTCAAATATGATAAAAAATTTCCATTTCTTTTTACTGGAGTCAATTTGCCTAAGTAACGAAATATTTTTTACTGACACTGTTAGGATGTTGTATTGGTTGTCACAATATGGCAGAACTCTTAACTGCGACGTAAACTCCCACCAGTAAAAAATAATACAGTTTTTGCGGTTATTTTTGATTGACATTTTCAATTGATACGACATTTAAATAAATATAGATTTTCTAAATAAATTTACTGGTGATAGTTTCCGCGTTAATAATGAACCCCTGCCAAAGTGATTGCAGTAGAAGGTTCACTGTTTTAATGACATGTTAGCTCCTGTTTCTTAATAGTGCATGATTATAACATTGTCTGTAACCTAGTTTGAATATTTAACACATATTTTGGATGAATCTGAAGTGAACTTCATTACTAGCATATAAACAACATTTTTATTAAAAAGTTTTCTTTTTAAAAAATGCAAGTGGAAATTTTTGTTAATTAGAAGTGGTTCTTGTGTCCGATTTAAAAAAAAATAAACAATGAATATGTTTGCATTTTTGATTTTTTTTTTATTCGGAATTATTTAACCCTTTAATAGACAAAGCATTTTCAATGTTACGATGGTAAAATAAATGAGTGACACCGGTAATTGCGAACAAACACATTTATAAATAAAAAAAGTGATTTTTTTTTTTTTTTTTTTTTTTTTTTTTTTTTTTTTTTTTTTTTTGATACATGATAAAATGGAATTTTTAAAATTAAAATTCCGGTGTCATTGTTGAAAATCGGAATTAAAATGTTGTGGTTCCATAGAGACTGTTAAATGGTAATAATTATATATGAAAACAACATCAAGTGCATACCTTTGGTGGTTTTTGAGAAAATGTATGTAATTAATTTATCATAGTAGATATTAGTCTTTCCAACTTTTACAGTAAATAATAATGTGTTTGATAACTTAAACCCTTTAAAAAAGTTCCTATTTTTTATTGCAAAAATTGAGTAATTATAAGAATTCAAAATAAAATATGCAATTCGTAGAATGTTTAAAGCGGTCAAAAAAAAAAAAAAAAAAAAAAAAAAAAAAATGTTAAGAACAAATTTACATTTGCTGAAAAGAGGTCAGTTTAATATTTGTTTTACACCATACATATTAACCCTTTTCACTCGTGAGGTGAATTTCACTCACCACTCGTGTTGTCAGGTGTACCTCATAAATCGGGACGCTAGGTCCTTTCGACACCACTAATATCTTGCAGTTTATTTCACCATTTTTTATCACAGATTATTCGGCCATTAGATAAGACGAAGAAAAATAGTTTCAAATATTGATGTCCAGAGCATTTAGAACACCCATTTATGGGGTACACTGGTGGTGCCTCTCGAGTGCAAAGGGGTCGGAGCATATAGGACAAATTTTATTGTTGTTACCAGTATCTTTTACCAGTATTCCTCATCATATATTCCAATTGCATATCTTATTAAAATGTCTCTTGAAGATAATTCATAAAAGATACTGTTAACAGCAATAAAATTTGTCCTATATGTCCCGACCCCTGTTAATACAAATAAAATTCTCATTATTATTAGTTTTTTACTGATTTTGATGAAAATGTTTAGAAATAATTTTTAAAAGAATACATATGTAATATATGTACAGAGTTCGTACGAATACCATTATTTTTCCAAGTAAAATATCAGATTTATGTTTTTTAAATAAAACTATAAATCTAGATCAACGAGAAATTTAGCCTCATTTAAGGAAATATTTTCTATATGAAATTACTGATAAAGTAGAATTCCTTGATCCTGAAATTCCAGAACCATTACGAACTCTGATATAAGATGTTCACTATCGATTAAATTCAACTTATGTTCAGAAATGCTTGATTCATAAGAATCTAGAATTTACTCAAACATAGATTATGCAAACTAAACCCAGACGTAATTTTTTGAAAATGTCATGTCATTTTTTAAAGTTCTTTCCGGTTTTAAATCTTCAGTCTGGCAATATCACGGGCAAGAAGAATAGACAAAGACACCCTAATCCATTAAATTGATGGAAGCGAGAATTAACCCTTTAACGCGCAGTGTTGCCGGGTCGGCAACACCTAAAGTTCCCCCTGTTTAGAGACACAAAAACTCCTTGAATATTTCAAAAACTTCTCTAATGGCTACTTTAAATCTTTCTTATGAGTTCTAGATGGCAGCATCACAGAGATCAAACTCTACTGTTTTTAATTAATAGGTAAAATGTTTTACTGTAATATGCGCTTCACAGCAATGCTCTTCTCACTGCGCTTATCAATGCTTTACTTATGGGAGGTTACCACTTCGGCAACAGCTGTATAATTAAAATGGTTAATGCAATCTTTACAAAACAATACCTGTGTACTCCTCTAGGCCTAAATAGATTGCCTAATTTTTTTTCTTTAAATTCCAACTTTAAAGCGTCGTGCGCCGGAAAGGGTTAAAGAATCAATCACTTAATCATGGAACTATTAAGAAAGAGGTACTGACATATCCTGAAAATAGCGAAGCTTCAACTGTGACCGCTTTCGCAAGTGTTCATTACTACCACGGTGAATTTCCACAGGCAAAATTATGTGAAAAACTCTTTATTTAAACGACTCATTAATCGATATCTTAAATAAAAAATAATGGCAAAAACTAATATTCACTTTTACTGGTTAGAGTTTACTTCTGGCTATTTCCATGCGAATTTGTTTGTCTGTTACATACTACGATTTTTGGCCACCAGTATTTTATAGCAGAAAAATGTGGTTTAATTTATCGAACATATCTCTTCAATTGAATTAGACAAAGCGAGCTTTTTAAAAAAATGGTGGCCAAAAAGCATAGCGATTTTTAGCTGTGTAACAGACAAACAAGTTTGCATGGAATTAGCCTTCTGCAGTAATAGTTCCGCCACATTGTGACAACCAAGGCAACCTCTTATCGGAATCAATAAAAAGATTATTCTATTAAATCTTCGTCAAACTGATACCAATAGAAATAAATATAATTTTTTTACCACATATGTCAGAGGCATTTCCAATGAATAAGGCTGTAAAATAAGACGAAATTTTCTAGTTAAATTTACTGGTATTAGATTTTACAAGCTGTCATCAGAAATTGTAAATCCGATTAAGCCGTCATCTTCTGACAACCAACTCAGTTACTTCACTCGCAACTGATGGACAATGCACTATATGTCTCCTCCTTTTTATTCATATCTTTATTCACTTAACTGATCAATAGTTTTTAAAAAATCTTTCAAATAATGCCTATTTTTTATGTCTTTTACAGATTTTTTAATCTTTTAGAACCTATTTTTTAAAACAGAAATTTTCGAATAATTGAATCAGAAAATGATTAAATAATACAAAACTTACAACACAAACTTAATGGTGAGAATAATAAATCATAATTGGAACACGGATACCCGTACGTAGTACGGGAAAATCATGGTTGTCAAAAAAGCGCTGCTATATGACGTACGGGTACACAAAGTTTTAAATAAGTTATTTCATCAAATATTTTCAAATCATTGCTTTAAGAACATAGTAGAATCAATATGATGTTCTTTTGCAAAGGCTTATAGCTTAAATCGTGAAATTAATTAATGCCAGTTCCTTAAAATCCTGTCATTCTAATCCTTTCATATTTTAAATAGAGAAGAACATGCGTCAGTTTCAAAATTAATATTTCCTTCCACAGTCCTTGGAAAACTCATTAATTATTTTCCCACTTTATTGTCATCTGCTGCCAAAACATACATTAGGAAAATGACTTTTCAACGGATTGGAAATTTTGGATATCCTTTTGTGGTGAATATTTTTTTTTAAATCTATTTCATGATTAACCACTTCCTTGATTTGCCCGTACGACCTACGGACAACGTTTTTCCCGACCAGGATTTGCCCGTACCACGTAAGGCATCCAAATTCCAATTATAACTTTTTGTCTGACCAGTTAATTATTATTGTAAATTTTTGCATCATTTAATCCGAACAATTTTCCAATTCAATCGGGCAAAAATTTCTGTTTTTAAAAACCGATGATCAATATATTTAAAAGACCTGGCTGTTTTTTTGGTCATCAGCCCTGAGCTTTCTACTGGCCCGATTTTGATAATTATTTTTTTAAATGAAAGCTGTTTATGTGTATATGTGCCCATTCTGGCTAATTTTTAATTTATTTCTATTTTTATACTTTATTTTTAATTTTAAAAGCTTTTTCATGACATTTCTTCAAAACAGTGGCAACAGATTAAGCTTTTCTCAAAATTTATTTTGTTTAATTATTTTCCACCAATCAGGAGCTTGATCTCACGGTAAATGTATAATCGCATTCCAAACCAAAAAAAAAAAAAAAAAAAAAAAAAAAGTTTTCCTTAAATTTAATCATAATAAAATGATTGCATATAGTTATTCCCTGCAATACACAGATTTTTTACTGACTAGGAAGGTCTCCATACTGGGCATACTTAGAATTTTGAGAAAAAAATACTGATTAAACTACTCATATATGTAATAAAAGATCAGTCAAATTTAGCGGCGGAATTACAGAAGAAACTCAGTAAAAAAAATAAAATACTTTCGAGTATTTGTCGCGAAAAGACGAAAGCGTCGCGCGATTTGGCGAGCAGCATTTTCCCTCGCCAAAAGCAAACGATTTTAATGCACCTGAAAATTTCTTGTAAAAGATTAAAAATTCTGTATAAAAAAAGGCATTATTTGAAAGTTTTTTCAAAGATATTGATCAATTAAGTGATTACTATCACTGTATTTTTTTACATAGTGCCTTACATAAATTATTTCATCAAATAATTTCAAAACTATGCTTTCAAATAAATAATACTTGTTTTAAAATCATAGTACAATCAATATGATGCTCTTTCGTAAAGGCTTATAGTTTGAACTGTAAAATTAATTAAGGCCTTTCCTTAATATCTCTCTATTCTAATCCTTTCATGTTTTAAACAGAGAAGAATATGCGTTAGTTTCAAAATTAATATTTCCTTTTTACTGTCCTTGGAAAACTCATTAATTATTTTCCCACTTAATTGTTATCTGCTGCCGAAACATTCATTAGGAAAATGACTTATCAAAGGATTTAGAAATTTGAATTTCATTTTGTGGTGGATATATTTTAAATCTTCTAGAAGATTAAAACAGGCTTAGATAAACATAAACTCTAAAAGACAACAGCACGAACAATTCTTAATTTAACACTGTTATTGCTCTTTTTTTACAATGGAAGGCATTCATTGATTGATATTCTTTTAGAGATTCTTTTTAGTTTTGATCTAAAATTCGAGTTTCGTCGAAAATGTGACCAAACATTCGGCCTGACCGACATTAGACCGAAACTATCTCTATTTAAAAAATATTGTTTATTCTTTCAAAATTTAGAATCATATCGATTTTACTTTTTGAATCATAATTTAGAATACATCTCGGAACTTAGAATCAATATGATGCTCTTTTGTAAAGCTTACAGCTTAAACAGTAAAATTAATTACAGCCTGTTCTTTAATATCCCTCTATTCTAATCATTTCACGTTTTAAACAAAAAAAAAAAAAAAAAAAAAGAATACGCGCCATTTTCAAAATTAATATTTGCTTCCACAGTCCTTGGAAAACTCGTTAATTATATTCCCACTTTATTGTTATCCGATGCCAAAACATTCATTAGGAAAATGACTTGTCAACAGAATGAAAAATTTCGATTTCCTTTTGTGGTAGATATTTTTCTTAAAAATCTATTACAAGATTAAAATAAGTTGGAAATAGCATGTCAAGCGTAGCAAATGAGATGCGTTTGTACTATAACAAAGTTTTAAAAATATTCAGATCTTGGTGTTATAGTGTACGTATACAGTATTTTTTATCCAGCAGTCCTACCATCACACTCTTTTTTTTGCATTCAAAGAATTGAAAACATTTTTGTTAAACTCACACTTATAAAAACATAAAATTTGTAATTATTTTTATTAACTACACTGCTGAAATTAATTTTGATTTTAATAACTTCTTAAATCTTTGCATTTCTATTCTGCCATGATGGCGATTGCATAGTTCCGATTTTTTTTTTTTTTTTTTTTTTTCACCAGAAAAATTTAATAGAAATTTTTGTGTTAGTTAATCGGTATATAACGTTTCTTTTTTTTAATTTATCGTACAACTTTTCCGGGCCTAAAAAGGTGAAGATGTTGGCAGCGATGCGATTGTTTTCTTTTTAATGGTTGTCCTTCATTCGACACACATAATCTCGCCTGTTTCGTTTAATGTTTTCATTGTTGAATTGCTTTTTTAATGAAATATTGAAAAATAGAATAAGAAATTCTTTCTCTAGCGTGCAGCTTACACCAAAAAAATAATTATTGCTATTGCTTAATATCCGTGCTTTTCTTCGAAGCTTTTAATGTTTCAAAAATACAGAAATATGCCCGAGTTTCCAAAATCAATGCTTTGCTTCCTCAACTGCCAACAAATATCTATTAATTACTTTTGTATTACATTGTTATCTGCTGACGAAACATTTATTAGGAGGAACATGCTATCCAAACAGCATTTATAATCATGCTCAATTTTTTTTCAGTAAAAATCAGTCGATTAGAGTAATTACATGCTATTCAAATAGTATTTATAATTACAGACAATAAATGAATACAATTAATAATTCACGAGATCATGTTAAATATAGATATTAACCCTTTATCTACCGAATTATGAATTCATGAAAATTTTACATCCTAAAGCATTTTATGTAAATTGTTTTAACTAAATTAAAAGATTTACATAATCATTTAATAAACTTTTGAAGGCTATAAGGATTTAGAAGGATTAATTAAATTTGAATTTACAGGGATTTTATGCACTACTTATAACCCCACTCAAATCTTTTATTTTAAGTTGTTTCCTTGGTATTTTGTAGATTTATGAAATGTACAAATATGATGTTCTTACAATATAAATATTTCCGAATTGAAAAATCCCCCCCCCCCCTTACTCAGCTCCAAGAAAGCTGAAAAGATACAAAACACAGCAGAAATTATCCTTTAAAAAATATTTTTGTTTTGTATAACCAATAATGCTTATGGAACAAAATAAAGTAATGTACCTGTAACTCATTCTAAACAGTATTACAACTAATTGATGTATCAATAGAATTTTATAATAAATAATTTTAATGGTATTCAAAAGTACCGTCGGTAGATAAAGGGTTAAATGTAGCAGTCCTGCCACCACTCTCTTTTTTCCCACGATTTTGCGTTCCACGAATTGAAAACATTTTCGTTAAAATAACAATTAAGAAACTTATAATTACTGCAATTATTTTTATTAGCTCCAGTACTGAAATTAATTTTGATTTTAATATTTTCTTAACCCTTTCAGGCGCGAAATAGATCTGTTCGTCATAATTAACTTCCACCAGGATTTATTTAAAAATAAATACATTCTTTTTTTCATGTATGTTATAAAAGAAAAATTTCTGTTAAATATTCTTGGTGCCAATAAAATTAATATTAGGTGTCATTTTTATAGGAACACCGCTTCGTAATGGATTAAATCTTTGCACTTTCTATTTTATCGTAACCCTAATTAAATGAAATATTAGTGACGATTGTTTTCTCTTTAATGACTGTCCTTCAGTAGACACACATAATCTCAATTGATTCTTTTAAGTCTTATTTCATTGTAGAATTGTTCTTTTAATGAAATATTAAAAAAGAAAATGAGAAATTCTTTTTCAAGCGTACAGCTTACACCCTAAAAATAATTAATGCCATTGCTTAATATCCGTGTTTTTCTTCAAAGCTAATTAATATTAAAAATACAGAAATATGCCAGAGTTCCAAAATTAATGTTTTTTGTTTCCTCAATTGCCTACAAAAGTTCATTAATTATTTTCGTTGTATATTGTTATCTGCTAACGAAACATTTATTAAAAGAAATGGCATGTCACATGACTGAAAGCATTGGATTTTCTTTTATGTTAGCCCGCTATTCATCAGGATTGATTTAAGTTTATTTTTGGAATAATAGTGTATTTGATAATTCAATCACAATTTTTTCACCCAATTTAATTGGATTTTAATAAACTATTTAACATTCAAATGTATTGACCTGGAATAACTTCTGTTGTTTCAATAAATACATTTAACATGTTAACGTAGTATTGCAATATGCGGAACAAATAAGTAAAAATTAAAAAATAAAGTTATTTTTCATTAAGTTATACAATTAAGGTTAATTAACCGATTCCCTGATTTCCCCATACGTCATATGGACAATTTGTTTTTGCTAATGCTTCTATAATAGAATTTCTATTATAGGAGTTCTAGTTTTTACTAATCATGATTTGTCCGTATCATGTACCGCCATCCATGCTCTAATAATTATTTATTATTCGCAATAGTAAAATTTTATTGTAATTTTTTCAGTATTTAATTCGAGCATATATGTGATTAGGCAAAAATTTTTGTTCTGAAAAACCAGTGGTAAAATATGAAAAATTCTGTAAAAGATATTAAAAAAAAAAAAAAAAAAAAAGTATTGTTTGATTTTTCTTCCTACAATTATTGATCAGTTAAATGGTTAATATCTATGCTTCTCTTCGAAGCTTTTAATGTTTTAAAGCTACAGAAATATCCATGAGTTCTAAAATTAATATTTTCCTTCCTCAACAAAATCCATTAATTCTTTTTTTATATTGTTATCTGCTGACGAAACATTTATTAGAAGAAACGATATGTCACATGACTGAAAGCATTGGAATTTCTTTTACGTTAGCCAGTTATTTATCTGGATTTATTCTTTTTTTATTTTTATTTATTTTTCTTTTTTTGAATAGTATTGTATTTTAGTGCTTCTAACTTTTATTGGTACGCGACCCACCTTTTAAGCAACAATAATAAAAAAAAGTTATACAATTAAGGTTAATTAACCGACCCATCTTATAAAAGGGTGTATCAGTATGGAAATCATTGTACCGGGTTGACTATCTTCCCATACATATAAAATAGTTAAATTATATATATACCGGATGTCCCAAAAATGACTGATGGATTTTAAAATTCAATAACTTGCAAACGGGACAGCTATTTTTAAAAAATTTTGCAGGAGTTTTATGTATAATGTCAGGAGTTTTTTTACCGTAATTTTTTAATTTAGTTCGCATCTCAAACAATAGGTGGCGCTGACGGCGATTGAAGGCCAGGTGATCAGTGCTGAGTGAAGCGTCGACCTGGCCTTCAATCGCCGTCAGCGCCACCTGTTGTTTGAGATGCGAACTAAAATAAAAAAATACGGTAAAAAAACTCTTGACATTATACATAACCCTCCTGCAAAAATTTTTTTAAATAGCTGTCACCGTTTGCAAGTTATTGAATTTTAAAATCCATCAGTCATTTTTGGGACACCCGGTATGATCTCTATAAGTTAGCGGCTAGTATTCTATCCTTCGAAAAAGGCAAATTTTCTTAAGGATACTCTATCAACAAAATAAATTTTGCAATCTCAATGTATGTAAGTAGAATAATAATTAAAACAAAACAACGTCAACTCCTTTAAACAAATTATTTTAAAAAATATATGAAGATATTTAAAGTAAAAATTTAAAAAAATTATGTAACTTTTATTTAAAAATCTTACTTTCAAAAGTATATATTTCTTTTAAATTACTGTATCAAAATTAAAATAAAGTAGTCTAAAAATACATGTTCTAATTTTGGAGCACTTATCTTTAACGGTTCTTGTGTTAAGACAATTTAACCCTTAAATGCATAGGATAGAACGCGTTCTAAAAAATGCGCAATTCAAAGAATCAGAATTCACACCAGAAAAATCTAAATAGTAATTTTTTCTTTATTTAATTACGAATGGTCTGTCATTAAGTGAAAACTTCTCTTTTAAATTTCTGGTGAGAATACGAAATATGTGAATAACCCCCCCCCCCCCCCCCCCATAAATCGGGAACACTTATGGTATCGAAAGTGATACAATATGCATTTAAGGGTTAAGCATAAAAAACATAATTTTTTTAATGCAATAATTTTTTTTGGAAAAGTTGAAGATTTTTCTGTCCCGTACCCCCTTAACCCCATTCAGTAGCTTTATTGTGTGGTAAAGAATTTCGCTGCCAACTCTTAATTATAGTACTTGCAAAAAAAGATACGAAGAATATTTAGAGGGTGTTTTAGGAAATTATCTAAAACCTATTATTAAGCTTTATTTCTTCTAGAAATATCTCACTGTGCTTATTAATTTATTGTAATATTTTGCTATAATTTATGTAATTCTTGTTAGTTAAAACAAAAACAAAATGTTCCATTTTCACTGGTGATAAAGGAAGATTTTTCTTTACTCTTTTTCTTATCCCCGTTCAGAAGCTTCATTGTGCCGTAATTCCAGTCAATTATGGAACACTACCGAAAGTTAATTAATTTTAATTGCTAAAAAGGCCACGGAGAATATTTGAAGTGTTCTTTCGTGGGTTATCCTAAACACATTATTATATTTTATTCTTTCTAGGAATACATGAAGCATTGTGTTTATTATTTTATTATAATTTTATCATAGTTAAAGTTTATATTAAATTTTTGATATTTAAAAACAAAAGAAAAATGCTTCATTTACAGAGCTGAAAAAGGAGATTTTCCCCTTTTTTTCACTCGAGGAGAGGCAAGCAATAATATCCTTGTAATATTGAATTTTCACCCTAAAAATAGAAAAATTTATTTTAAAATAAGAAAAAACAATTTGTCAACATTTTGCTATGAAAGTTAAAAATATAAAATTTCGTTAAAAATCTCTGCTAAAAAAACTCAAATTATGTGGTATAAGAAATATCCTACTTCCCCTCAAGGGGTTAACCGATTTAGGAAACTTTATTGTATTGTAATGGATCCCAATGATCGCAGCTAATTATAATCAGGGGACATATAGGACAAATTTTATTGTTCTTACTAATATTTTTTATCAACAATCTTCAAGAGACATTTTCTTTTTATAAGGCTCGAAATAGGAATTTATGATAAAAATTAATGTTGAATGAAACTACAGTCGGCTCTCGTTAATTCAAACTCGCCGGGACCACAAGAAATATTCGAATTATGGAAAATATGAAATGAAAACATACTTAATATGGTACTATTAAAAAGGAGTTAATGTTATAGTGTTTTTAAAATTTGTTTTGTCTCTTATCATTAGAATATGACTTAATATTAAATTAGAATGTATAAATACATAAACTAATTAAAAGATTAGAAACAAGCACAATGGAAGAAAAATTTAAAACGTCATTGATAGACAGACGGGGCACTAAGAAAGTGGAAATCAAATTCATTGGATTATATATGTACTCGTTCGGAGCAATTTTCACTAAAATCAAAGAAAGTTATTCAAATGATCTGAAATCCATGAGAAAGAAGAGAAAAATGAAAAATCGGAATTCTCGTTAGTTCGAATTAAACGAAGTAAAAAAAAAAATGAGTTCGAATTAACGAACATTTTTAACTTTATTCTGCCATTGAAAATTTCGGGGCTTTATATTTAGTTCGAATTAAGCGAAGATTCGAATTATCCGATTTCGAATTAACGAGAGTCGACTGTAATTAGAATAATAACATTTGTTCTGTATGCTCCGACCCCTGTAAATAGTTTTTTAAAATGAGAAACTATTTATGATGTTGTTTCGTGGATTTTCCTAAGTCCATTAAGTTTTATTTTTCCCTGGGAATATATCAAACACTGTTATTACTATTCTGTTTTACTTTGTCATAATTTTAATACAATATTTTTATTAAAATTTAGATTTATTTTTTCATAGTTATAAATTAAAACAAACGGCTTCATTTCCACAGGTAAAGCAGTGATATTACTTTATTATTATTATTATTATTTTACTCTTTTCTTGATCCTAATTAGAAGCTTCTTGTGTATTAATGGATTTCACAGCCGGCAATTAAATATATTTGCAAAAAAGTCACCGCTAGTGTTCACAGTTTTAATTCATGGGTTATGTTAAGTCCATGACTAGAGTTTTTTCTCTCTTGGGGATACATCAAGCATTGTGTTTATCATTTCATTATAATTTTATTATAATAGTCTTTGTAAAATTTATATTTACTTTTTCATAGTTAAAAATAAAAACAGCGCGCTTCTTTTCCACAACTGAAGCCGGGAGATTTTTTTTCACCCCATTCGGAAACTTCATTGTGTAGTAATGGATTTCACTGTCGACAATTAGTTACAATTGCAAAAAAGTCACCGATATAATATTCAGTTTTGGTTCATCAGTTATATTAAATTCATTATTAGACTTTTTTTTCTTCTCGTAAGGCTATATCAAGCATTGTATTTATTATTTCATGATAATTTTATCACAGTACTCGTCTTAAAATTATGTTTACTTTTTTATAGTTAAAAGTTAAAAACAACATGCTTCTTTTCCACAGCTGAAGCAGGAAGATTTTTTTTTTTCCAACTCCATTCGGAAGCTTCATTGTGTAGTAACGGATTTCACTGCCGACAATTAATTATAATTGCAAAAAAGTCACTGAGAATACCTAGAGTGTAGTTTCGTGGGCTACTCTAAATCCATTATTAATGCGATGATCTGACATCATCTCTCTCTTATTTGAAGCAGTATAAGTTCCATATCAGATTAGGTTATACGGGGAAGTATTGCTTTCGTACAAATTCATGACTTTTTGTTAGATTGGGATGTTTATACACTGGCGAATAAATAAAGTGTTAAATTATCGTCATGGCGTTCACCTCGTTGCCAGAGATAATCTTTTCTGTTGTTATTGACGGAATTAATAGCAGTAAAGTTATCGGATTAATTCCGAATGAAATAAACAAAAAGTTATGTAATGCAGGCACGTTGTCAGCATTATTTTAAAATTTAATTTTAGTTTATGATGTGTTTTAGGTTTGTAAATGCAGGGGCAGTTTAAGACTATCAGCTAACGTGTATACGGGTTTTTATGCTTTAGAAATTGGTATCGGAGCCGATATCGAAAATATAACAATAACAATAACAATAACAATAATAATAATAATAATAATAATAATAATAATAATAATAATAATAATAATAATAATAATAATAATAATAATAATAAAATGCTAAATAGATATGTTTAAAAATTAATTTTATAGGATTAAGATTAATAAACGGCTGTTTTAGAGTGAGTGAAATAGTCCTTTAATCCTTTGAGGAATTTATCACTTTTAATTTAAATTCTTTATGATATTTATTATGTCTACTGTTAGACATTTTCTATGGCTATAAATAATGACGAAGTATCTTATTTATTGATTGGAGCTAAAATTGTTAATTCAACAGACCCAAACCACACCTTTCGGCTATTCGTCGCACATTTAAGTCTTTATAGGGGAGGGGGTGATCAGGTCGGACAGCCCTGGTGTAACTGAAAGTAACTTCTTTTGAAAAAGTGGGGCCGACCGAATAAAATTTGTTTAAGAGACGCCGGAGTCGAAAGTGTTAATTGCATTCAAGATATCAAGATGTTGCTGCTGTCTTTTATAATCGAAGTATGGAATTATTTTATTTTCAGATTTATCTACTGAGCGTTTTGTCCCCCTTTAGACATATTCCCAGCATCAATCTGTTGAAAGATATTTTTATATACCATCGATGATAAAAGTCGGTACGAGCATGTTAAATTTGCAAATTTACCACTATATTTGAATAGTAATGTTCGCCTTGTTTAATGAGAGATTATGCTTATTGCGATCATCTAACACCACCTTTTTAGATGCGTTCGTAATTATATAAAGTTACCAACTTTTACGCATTTTTCCTATTAGAAAAATTTTATAGTAAATATTGTCTTATTTAATCGTCAAACTTTTATGATTAAACAAATGGAAAATTTCTGTACAATTTTAGTGGTAGCAAAAATGCGTAAAAGTTAGCAACTATGTGTAAATACAAAGCACCTATTAGTCGTTGTTCAGTCCGTCTATCTGTTCGTCTGTTCGCATGCAACAGAGAAAAAACTAACCTGTCGAATAGCTTGAAATTTAAAATATATAAATGATGAATAATTTTATCGAGTCATTTCAAATTTTATGAGAATTGGATGAATATTTTAATTATAGGGGCAATCAAAAGTTTTACTTTACATTACGCCCAATGGGGAAAAATAGTTTCAAATGCATTTTAATGATGTAACACTCTTTCGAGCATAATAAAATTGATATGCATCTACGAAATATGTTCTAAAATATACACCTGGACAATGTGTGGCAGAAAGAATTTTTTTTAGTAATTTACAGGGCCACGCAAAAGTATTCCATTGCATCATGGTATAGGGAAAAAGTTGTTTGGGGCGTTTTTTTATTTATATTAAACTATTTTACTTTACACAAAATTGATATACGTTGCTGTTACTACAAGTTACTTTCTGTATAACAGGTATCAGATAGTTTTTAAAGAGACGCATATAGATTTCGGCACTATACTTTATTTGAAGTAGTTAATATTATTTCATATAGATCTAAATATTTTAAGAATTTCATTATAGTACGAACGCATCTCACTTGCTACGCTTGATGAGCTATTTCCGACTTGTTATTATAGGAAGCGGTATAAGTTGTATATTAGATTAGATTATACGTTAATTTCGTACTTTCTGATTCATGATTTTTCGTTAGATTAAGGTGTTTAAGCACTGACAAATAAATAAGGTATCACATAATCGGTAATGGCATTCACCTCTATGCCAAAGATAAATGCGATAATTAAAGAATTAATATCATGAAGATGTCGGATTAATATTGAAAGGCATAAAAAAGAATCATCTTCCGTTATGTAATGTTGGCACGTTTTCAGTTTTATTTTCAAGGTTATTTTTTGTTAGTGACAGGCTTTGTATTAACCCGTTCGCAACGGGAGCGTTTTACGAAATTTTTAATGTTTTGTCACCGGTTTTAAAAAACAGAAATTTGTGACTTACTAAATCGAGCAAACGCCCCGATTAAATAAGGTAAAATTTACGGTATAATTTTACTGGTGGCGATTAACACAGATTCTTAAGTCTGTTTGCGGTACGTATATATGTCGCTCGTCCCTAAGGGGTTAAACAGTATAACTTCCAAAAACATAATTGTTAAAGATCTGAAACCAATCATCTTTATATTTCAGTTTAAAAAGATTTAATTGCAAAATATTTGTTTGATTTTGAACCCGAAATTTTTTCCGTTATAGGTGTATTCCTATCCAAACTACTTATTTTCAGATTTATTTTTAAATTCATTTTTATTTTCAAACGCGTCAAACTGGCACATTATCTTATTTAGAAACTATATAATGTGTATTGCTTGTCGATTTTTTGATAAATGCAGGAAATATTGCGGAAAAGTAATGTCAATGTTGGCATTTTGGACCGAATTTTCCGAAGCGAGAGATCTGGGAATGAAAAATAATGATCATATTGAGAAAATGACTGTTTATAAATCAAATTCCAATTGACTGCTTCCCTGATTTGCTCGTACGTCGTACGGGCAACGTATTTTTGCGAAACATGATTTATCCGTACCACATACGGGCACCCATATTCCAATTATGGTTATTACTCTCACCAGTATATTTTTATTGTAAATTTTGCCTTATTTTATTCGACCATTTCTCCAATTCAATTAGGCAAGAATTTCTAATTTGAACAATCGGTGTAAAAGACAAGGAGGAGAAAAAGTAAGCATTTTTTTTTTTTTTTTCATTTTGATCCAGGGGTTGCAGCGTCCCTAAAATTTTCACTTTCCTACCACAATTTTAAAACAATACTTATTGCACAATTTCACTGCAGATTTTAAAGGCATTTCAGACGAAGATTTTTACTATAAAATACTGGTGGAAAAATGAGAAAATTTTAGGGATGCTGCGACCCCTGTAATCAATTGACTGGTTAAATGAGCGAAAAAAAGAAATGACACGCCTTATTACGCATCTTTTCAAAAATCACTTCAGAATATTCCACATGTTTTTACTTTAAGGCTCACGTCCCTTGACGACAAAGCACTCCCCAGATAATGCTATTCTTACGGGGAGGTTACTTTCTAATATCTGGTTTGCATTTCGAAATTTTTAAATGATTTTTTTCAGTGGATAGCTGAGGTGCATGCCGACATTGCTCCTTTTTTTAATTTTTCAATTTTGGTAGCAGATGTTTTTTAAAAAGGTACTTTCACTTTCGAAACTGATATTTTTAAAAAACGGAACTTTTGAACCGGTTTCATAATAAAAAATTGAGAGGTTTTGATCTAGTTCTAGGTATTTTCACATATGATCATTGATCTTTGTCTATAAAATTATTTGTTATTATTTTAAATTTATTGAAAAAAAATAGTCTGCATGGAAATAGCAATATGGCGGACAAAAGAAAGAATAAGCATAAATAAATTCATTCGCCTGAAAGCTAAGTCTCGTATTACCATCTGTTAATGCCTGCTAAATTATGTAATTCCTTCAAAGTTTTCGTTCCATTTAGAATATTTTTGTTTTTAGCTTTCGGCTTACCTCATTATTATACTGAATATCATTATTATAGATCTGTCTGAATTTTATTATCTATGGTTCATTTAGTTAGCCGAGAAAACCCTTAAAAAGGAGAATATTTTAGTTGGTTTGATAGTCATTTTTCATGTTATTATTGTTAAGAGATTCGTCTAGCATAGTTACCAAATTCCTGATTTCTTGAACACCATTAAATTCTTACAATAATGTTCATTTTATTTAGCTGCAGAAAATATTTTGCTAAAGTATAAGACAAGTATTTCTGAATAAAAATATCGGTAATAAAAACAATCGAAAAGTTGGGAACTACAGATTAGATATTTTCACGTAGGATCACAGATCGAAGCTACAAATTTATTTATTACTATTTTAAATACATTAAAGAATAGTCTAGAAATAGCAATAAGGTGGAAAAAAGTAATAATACGTAAAAATAAAATTCATTCGCCTAAAAGCTAAGCTTCGTATTACCATCTGTTAATGCCTGGTAAATTATGTAATTCCTTCAAAGTTTTCGTTCCTTTTAGAATATTTTCGTTTTTTGCTTTCGGCTCATTGTTATACTGAATAGTATTATAATGGATCTATCTGAATTTTATTATCCATGGCTCATTTAAAGCTCTTTAAAAGAAGTGAATTTTGGTTGTTTTTAGATACTCATTTTTAAAAGTATAGTTGTAAAGGCATTCATCTAGAAGTTTTGTAATAAGATCACTGACCTTAGTCTACAAATGAATTTATAGTTATTAGCAATTTCGTAAAAAATTTTCTACAAACGACCAGCATACAGAAAAAAAATTAGGGATTACTACTAAGGGATTACTGTATGAAATTGTATTTAGACAAAAATAGTGGTGTTAAAAAGCTTTAAGTGATAGAATAAGCAAACTCTTCTAGCCCGTACGGGCAAATCAGTTAAGTGGTTAATGCCTGGTATGATTCCTTCAAACTTTTTGTTAAATTTAGTCTCTTTGTACAGTAGAACCCCGCTAATTCGGATCCCGATAATCCGGATCTCCGGATAATTCGAATAGGTTTGGTCATTTTTTTTTTTTTTTTTTTTTTTTAAGTTTGATTAGCGATTGGCTAATTTCCATAACATTAACTTGTTTCATCGTCGTATTCTAAATAAAAAAAACTTTTTCTGACATGTTTTCGGAATAATTAAGCAAAGTAAACATTATTACTGTCTGCAAATATTCAATAAGTTTAACATAAAGGTGATTTTCTGTTAGTATGTTATATTTTATTTCATTTTTTTCTAATTCTTCGGATAATCCGGATTGGGTCAGGTCCCAATTAATCCGAATTATCGGGTTTTACTGTATTTAGTTTTCGGCTTGCTCCATTACTATGAATCTATTTAAATTTTATTACCCATGTTTCTTTTAGTTAGTCAAGGAAGCGCTTAAAAAAGAGTACATCTTAGTTGTTTTTAAATACTCATTTTTAAGAATAGAGTTCTAAAGATAAAGACATTCATCTAGAGGTTTTCTAATAGGATCACTAACCTTTAATAGTGCCGATTTGGCTGTTTTTTTTTTTTTTTTGTTTGTTTTTTTTTAAGTACTCGTAATTTTTAAGGTTTAATAGTTATATTTTCTTTATGAGAATTTAAATATTCCATAAATAACATAAAATAAAATTGCTATTCAATATTTCTAAATAAAAAATCTGTCAGGTGCGAGAATGTTGCTGACTGTAGTCTACTAATGAATCTATGATAACTAGAAATTTGCTAAAAAGTATTCTGAAAATAAAAAATATGCAGAAAGAAGTAAGAATCCGAAAAAATACATTCATTCGACTGAAAGACATATCTTGCCATCTGTTAATGCCTTTTGAACAGGAAATACATGCACACTTCGAATCTTTGAATTATCTTTGTTTTACATCTTTCGACTTAGCTCATTGTTACATTGAATCTGATTACTATCAGGGGTTGCCACTGGCGACTATTTATATATTCGATTTGTACCATTATGTTAAAAAGATGGAATTTGTAATATACTTCTCTTAAAGATGTTATCTATGTGCATGGGATTTTTTTTTAAGTGATGAGAAATAGAATTAAAAAACGTTGCCAGGGGCAGCTTTGTATTATGGGTCTAAATACGGCCTTGGACATGAACTGCCTTAGTTTCATTATCCATGGAGCGTCCACAAATGATGTCACGCTTGGAGGAGAGGGGGAGGGGAATTCGTGAAATTGTGACAATTCGTGAGAAGGAGGTGGGAGGGGGTATGAAGAAGTGGGACATCACACATTTTTGGTTTAAATAAAAACATTAAAAATCAGCAGATTAAATTTTGAAGTTAATTTGAAATTAGAATATTTCGTATTCATAAGGAAAAGATAAGATTTAAAGGAAAATCTATAAATCCTCTTTCAAATTCCAAAATATTACTGTTTTCAATTGCTCTTTCATATTACTGTAATATTAGTACTGTATATTAATTACCGTAATTTCGTGCGTATCCGCCGCACCTTAGATAATTCGATTTCCTCTCAGAATTTATTTCAAATAAAATGCAACTAACTTTAGCTTAGCATGTATTTTACTTCTTTTCTACTATAAAGTTTCTGGCCTGAAAAAGATTTAACCGAACCGCGGCGCATACGCGGTATGTTTTTTGTAGAAAAATCTTAATCTTAATTCATACAAAATAAATACACGAATCATTTTTATTGTTATGCGCTGAAATATCATTAAAACATAAAGTTTAAAAATAAAAATTGAAATATGATCTGTAACATAGTGTATTGTTTCTGAACTATCTGTTTATCTAATATAGCGTGACTTGTTACAAGAAGAGGGAAAGGAGGGTATGATGATCTGTGACAGTTTGTGACAAACGGAGAAAAAAGAATAAAAAATATTGAAAAAAAAGTGTGATATCAATCATGGACAATCCTTCATTTAGTTAGACGAGAAAATGCTCAAAAAAGGATTACATTTAAGGCGTTTTTACAGAATTCTTAGGCATGGATGGGTTCAGAAGATTTTATGTGTTTTAGTGCTATAAATTTCGTGACTGACTGGTCCCTGCATCTGGAGATGGACTTCATTTTCATTAACCCTTTGAGGGGTAAAGCGCGTTTATTCTTGCAATTCTTAAATGAGTGTTTTGACACCAGGTTTTAAAAACAAATTTATTTCAAATGGGTGAAAGCTTTTCTTCAAGCATTTGATAAAATTAAGATTTTCATTTCAAAATTCTGATCTCAATGTGGTATTTCGCAATTAAAATTAAGTGGGATATATTATAATCCACCGTCCTTCAAGAGGTTAAATAAAGCAAATAGTGCTTTGCAAAAATTCTGATGAAAAGTTCTTGAAAGTCCTTGAAATGTATGAACCCTATTTTAAATATTCATTTTTAGCTCTTTCAGGGCAAGGTGCTTTCTTTTTGTAAAATGCTGAAATGATTGATTGATACCAGAATTTACAAACACCTTTATTTCAAAATAACTCAAGCTTCCATTAACGTACTTATTATTATTATTATTATTTATCATTCAAATAGTCTAGCGACATTTAGGAATTAAAATTAAGTGATCCAAAAACGATCCACTGCCCTTGAAGGGGTTAAGAGCATAGTTGTAAACTTGTAAGTTTACTGACCTACAAATGAATTTGTGATCAATAATTAAGAGTGGACTTCACACTGTGGTTTACTATAGGAATATTGAGACAAGCTCAGAATTTTTACTTTCTTCTATCTTCAATAGAAGAAAGTATTGTAATCGAAATTTTTTTCGACTTCCTGTTTTCGACGGATTTACACGTTTTAGGGGTCAGAGATTCCAAAAATCGTGTTTTTACAAAATGTCTGTCTGTCCGTGTTTCTGTGTGTCTGTATGTCGCCATTCTACCATCAAAAAGTGTATGAAGTTATGCATAGAATTGAACCAAATTTTTTGTGAATGTTTTTGGCTGTGGCAAGCAGGTCCTCCTCCAGTTTTGAAATATTCCGCCGGAAGGGGGAGCTGCAATCGCGATTTTTGTGCCATTTTCAGTATTTTACCGACCAAAAGATGAAGTTATGTATCGAATTGAACTAAATTTTTTGTGTATGTGTATGATTATGGCTAGTTAGTCTTCCTGAATTTGAAAATAATTTGCCGGAAGGTGGCGCTGCAATCGCGAATTTTGTGCCATTTTCAATATTTTACCGACCAAAAGTATATGAAGTTATGCATCGAATTGAACCAAATTTTTTGTGTATGTGTATGACTACGGCTAGTTGGTCCTCCCTGAATTTGAAAAAAATCAGCCTGAAGAGGGCGCTGCAATCGCGATTTTTGTGCCATTTTCAGTATTGTACCTGCCAAAAGTATATGAAGTTATGCATCGAACTGAACCAAATTTTTTGTGTAAGTGTATGGCTATAGCTAGTTTGTCCTCCCGGAATTTGAAAAAAATCCACCTGAAGGAGGCGCTGCAACAGCCAAATTTATGCCATTTTCAATACTGCACCACCTAAAAATGTATAAAGTTAGTCCTAGAACCGAACTAAATTTTTTGTATATGATTATTTTTTGGTAAGGCAAGTAGGTCCTCCCTGAATTTGAAAAAATAATCTGCCTATCATTCTATTCTCCATCGGCTCGTGTAGAGACGGAAATTCCTTTTCACTCCGATTAATTGATTGGAACAGAAATTTAAGATGAAAACCAAAGTTCGTATGGTATTGAATTAAAATTACTAAAATATTAAAATGAAAAACTATTTTTTTTTTTAAATATTAAAATGTACGTATGAGATAGAAGAAAGTTTTGGGATTGGCACATCCAACTAGTTAATTATAAACTTGCTAAAACAGTGTACAATGGGATAAAATATAACAGTTTAAAATCTACATTCCATTTTGCATGACGTTTAAACATTAGAAACAATGATAAAATTATCCCGACGGTTTCAATCGAGTTACTCGGCCTTTGTGAATAATTTGTGATAATTCTAATTGCTAAAGAATATTCTCGCAATAGGCAATTTACGAAAAAAGCAAGAATACGCAAAATTATATCCATTGCTCTGAAAGGCATGAATTACAATCTGTTAATTTCTTTTAACCCTTATCGGCCTATGTCACTCCTCAGCATCTGGGAACTGGCATCTGTTAGACGAGTTTTATTCGGATTGTACCACTTTTTTTTAAAGAAATATTGTTACTTGTACTTTGTAACTGACCACTAGGACAACTTTGAAGGACTCTCTAGTTGATAGCAATTTAATGCCTTGAGGGGCTTTCCACCTAGGGTTAAGTAAAATTTATAACGCAAACTTTAATAAAGTTTTAATTTTATAACTTTAACCGCTCGCCAGATTTGCCGTATGTCATACGAGCAACGTGTTTTTCCCATTCATGATATGCCCGTACTAAATACGGGTATCCATATTCCAATTATGACTTATTATTCTCGCCAGTAAATTTTGATTGTAAATTTTATATTATTTAATACGAGCATTTTTTTTTTATTCAATTAGGTAAATATTTTTCTTTTGAAAAACAAGTGATAACAGATTAAACATTATGTAAAAGATATAAAAAATAGGCATTATTTAAAAGTTTTTTTAAACATTCATTAGTTAAGAGGTTAAGAGAAATGATTTAGAACATTGCTTTTCCTTATTTATAATTTTTTCTTCCAAATTTCTGGTGGTAATTCAGCATTGCGCAAACCCATTTGCTTGTCCCTAAAAAGATTAAAATCCAGTCTATTGTTTAACATTAGAACCGCGGAATTTTTTTTTTAAATTTATAAAAATACTTTGCATCAGAATTTTTATTTAAAACTGATAATGTTCTCTACTTAACTATCTTATATAAAAGTAACTGCGATTTTTTTTAATGTAGTGGTGCGAATAGAATATAAAAATAAAATCATGCGTTACCGTTCAATAAAAATTGAATACATTATACATCTAAGCTTTTCTTTGCATTTAGAATTTCTCTGTCATCTCTATTCTCATCTTTCGGCTTACCGCATTGTTACAGTGAGTATCATTATTAAGGGTAGATGGGAATATCATTATCCATGGTTCATTTCACTTCTCACTATTCCAACGTCACTCATTTTAAGCACAAAAAACGACTTCTCTACAGCATCGTGGGCATTTAAATTATGACGGCTTCACTGATGCGCGTAGGAACACGTGGGAGACCAACGCCAGTTCAAAGTATCTGAGCCTAAAAAAATTATGCATATTTCAATCTTTTCTTCCTTTTCTTTTTACTACTACGTGCAGCATATTTTCTGCTTCTTTAATGTTACACCGGATTTTTTATATGATTTTGCAAAACTAAAATATCGTATAGTGTAGTGTATAGCCAGAGCCCTCTGTAAGGGAGTGTGTAAATTATAATATTTGTTAGATTATGAGTGTTAGGTATAGAAATCAACTTATATGAAATCCAAATGCAACAAAGTGTAGGTAATTTTGAAGCGAATTGTGTCATCGATGTAGCGTTCAGAGAGTCGTGTCCATTTGGGAAAATCAATTCGTACCAGAAAATGCTGCCTATTAATTACTAAAGGTTCGATATCGGAAACAATTTCTAATTAAATGATAGAATTTTTCGGTATGAATTAATTTTCCCGAAAGGACACGATTTTCCGATCGACCCAATACTTAAAACTCAAGGCTGTGTTTTCGTCATCTTGTTGAAGTTGTTCATTTCTGCAGGTGTCCGCACTAGCTGTTTTTAAAAATATTCCCATTTCTATACTGTAATTTTAATTCCAAAAGGTTTTATGAAATTTCTAAAAAAATGGAGGCTATCGGATTACTTCCACTTATTCAGATAACTGAATAGAAAGAAATAATAAAGATGAAGTCTGCATGATGTTGAAAATGCAACCCTATCCATTATGTTTGACCCAAACGCAACCACATAATTCATGCTATTGATGCCCTTGTGAAATTCTACTTCAGATGCTTAAAGATAAACAGATCGCCTTAATACAGAAAAATGCAAGGGTGACGTCAAAGAATTCGGTCCCAGTTCCACGTGCTTGTTTTGTTTGGACCGACCGAATGAGAGAATTTAACCCATTAGTGCCTAGCGTCCCTTTTTAGGGACGCTTCAAAAGGTGCATTCAGCACTGTTTTTGACACAGGTAAAAAAGAAAAGCAATAATTATTTTATTTAAATGGTGCATTATCGTGATTAATGAACTAAACTTAAATCTTCTAAAAATAGTGGTGCCAACCAAATAAAATTTATGCAAAAGATACTGGGCACGAATGGGTTAAATTTGAGCGATAACCGGCATCATATTACAAACCGTCTTTACGGTTGCATTTGTGTTTTCTCTTTTTTACTCTGTGGATTCAGACAAAAGATAGATAAACATTCAGACACATAGCTTTCTGGACGTATTTTTTCATTCGTATGTTATTTTTAGTATCAAAATTTATGCATGTGTACTTTATTTTTATAAGCGAATAAAAATTCATATGTTTTGCGACTTAACGAGAATATAGCCTATTGAATTTATTTTATCTTTATGCATTAAGGTTTTTTTAAGTTATGTATATAAGAATATAATGTTTATAATGTTATGCGTTTAAAGTATGTTATGTGTTTAAAGGTTTGTCTAAAGCTGATGTTACGCTTATTGAAATGTATTTTTTACATCAATAAAACTAAAGAGAAAAATCGAATAATTGTGCCAACTTAGAGTAACTTTTACTGATTTTTTATTTCTCAATGCTAAATTTCATTTTAATTCTCTATTCTCAATTCAACTGATTTTTTATTTCTCAAATCAGATTAAAATTCGATCGCTTTTATCGATCGTTGAACTATCTCAGAAACTGAATTTTGAGTAAAGAAAATATTATTTTCATTTGTATTTGTAGAAATCATTTGTCATTTTTGAATTGTACTTTTCTGAAATACAAACCTCGCAATCATAAAATCTTCATGATGTTTTTTTTATATGAAGTCTTATGAAAATGAAACGCAGATTAACATTCAGTCATTTGTGTCGAGGATTGTGGAGTACGGGACATATGGGGTGGGGGTGAGAGGTAAATATACTATGGCAGAAAATTGGCGCAGAAGTGTGGTTACTAAATTTTTGTAGTATTTTTCGACTTATTTAAAGACAGAATTTCAGAGTTTAGTTTCAGACTAAAGAATACTATAAAGA
Source organism: Maratus speculifer (assembly GCA_964019185.1). NCBI lineage: Eukaryota > Metazoa > Arthropoda > Arachnida > Araneae > Salticidae > Maratus > Maratus speculifer. Next base: position 157,444,370 of record OZ025301.1, on the reverse strand, counting down.
AATTGTGGTGTCAGTAGGCCTCACCTCTACGCCAATTTCCCATCACTGAATTTAACCCGGGAGGACGCGTCCCGGGCCTGATAGACTCCGAGTGCATATGGTTTTTTACAATTGTCACCACTACTTTTTAAAATAATTTTCAACTTTTTTATCGCAGAATTTGTGCCAATTATCTTCGACTAAATAAGGAGATAATTTTTATTAACCCATTAGTGCCTAGCGTCCCTTTTTAGGGACGCTTCAAAAGGTGCATTCAGCACTGTTTTTGACACCGGTAAAAAAGAAAAGCAATAATTATTTTATTTAAATGATGCATTTTCGTGATTAATGAACTAAACTTAAATCTTCTAAAAATAGTGGTGCTAACCAAATAAAATTTACGCAAAAGATGCTGGGCACTAATGGGTTAATATTTATTGGTGACAAAGAAAAAAAAAAAACATTAATGCCCTGCGCAGTTTTGGGGTGCCAAAACACCCCGTGCTCGTCCTGCAGAGATATAAAAACTATCAAGTTAACTGAATTAAAAAATGATTTTTTTTTTCACAATGTAAAAGAAACTGATCGTTATACATGCCAACATCCAACTTTTTTTTAAAAATAAAAAGCAGATTTTGAATGAGAAAATTGTTTAATTAAATGTGTCTTGCATATTTATTTGAAATCTGCTCGATTTCGTTGATCAAATGAATTTCAGTTTCGTGTTATTATTATTATTATTATTATTATTATTATTATTATTATTATTTTCTTATACGGAGGTGCAAAAATCTAGGCGCCAGCATTTAGTCTGTCACCACTAAAATTTAAAAATTTTCTCCGGTTTAAATTTAATAGCATTTTAACATGATTTTTACCTGAAATATTAGAAAAACAAAGTTGGTAATTGCATGTAAAGCGAACCAAACGAGGTGCGTTCATACGATAACGACGTTTTAAAAATATTCAGATCTTGCTGTTATAGTAAACAGTACTTCGGACATAGCATAGTGGTCGAAATCCTTTTGTGTTCCTGTAAATACACAGGACGTAATTTTTATTGCACCTCAGCAACGTATATCAATCTCATAAAATTTTAAATGGTTATTTACAATTAAAACGCGCACCAAACAATGTTCTGCCTGTATCATTATGTCATAGAATGCTTTTGTGTGGCCTTTTAAATCAATAACAAATGTTCTTTGAACCATAGATTGTGCAGAATGTATATTATAAAATGTACTTCATAGATGTATATATATTTTATTATGTTCGAATGAGTGTAACACCATTAAAATGCATTTGAAACTTTTTTTCTCATTGACCATAATGTAACGGAATTCTTTTGATTATCCCTGTAATTGATCTATGCATGCGATTTTCATAAAATTTGAAATGACTCGACAAAATTATGTATTAATTATACATTGTAAATTTCAAACGATTAAAGTGCATTTGAAACCTTTTCCCCCATTGACCGTAATGTAACGGAATTCCTTTGATTGTCCTTGTAATTGATCTATTTATCCGATTTTCATAAAATTTGAAATGACTCGACAAAATTATGTAATAATTATATATTTTAAATTTCAAAATATTCAGTTGGGTAGTTTTTGCTTTGTTATATGCGGACATGCGGACGGACTGAATGACAACTATAGGTGCTACGTATTTACATAATTACGAACGCACCTAAAAATAAAATAATGAAATTAGTGGTGGGAGGACTGCCTGCTGGCGCCTAGATTTTTGCACCCCTGCTCTTATAAGTTGGGATTTTTCATGTGCGATTCATTAAACTATTTCCTTAAGTATTTATCCTTTCTTTCTTAACTTCTTTATTTTTTGCATTGTTTATTGAAAGCTGTTTATATTTTCTTTTACTTATTTTTCTCTTTATTTTCAGGTAGAGCTGCAACACGTTCTTGGTGTTACAGTTACAAATAATTCAGCCCTTGACAGTGATCCCCAGTCTGGCTTAGTAGCTTATCCTGCAGGGTTAGTATACTTATAATGTATTTAAGTAATAAATCATCGTGTCTGTGACATTTATTATATACTTTATGGGTGATTCTAGGGAAACATGAAAATGACATATCTTTGTTTCCTTCTTTCTTTATTTGATATGATGGATGAAAATGTTTTACGCAAAAGTATGTTCATACAATAGATGAGTTAAACTCTGTTTTTGACGACAAGCCTGTTTCCAGAAGCACACCATAGGAAACTGTTAAAAACAGCTTGAAATTATGTGGAAATTAATTTTCTTAGTTCGAAACCTTGTCTTACATAAAAATGATTATGAACCCTAATTATTCACCCACGACAACATTTCGTGACTTTTAATGACCCTTTGAAAAGCGGTTTAAAATAACAAATGTGTATACATATATATATATATATATATATATATATATATATATATATATATTATAGCTAGTCACTGGCAAACATACACGAAAGTCCCAATTCTTAATCTTTAAAAATAGCATTGAGCAAATTTGACAGAAAGTTCTCATTCGTAGTAATTCTATAAAAGAACTTCAAACAGAACGTGGGAATAGAGGAAGGATATCCTTAGGATTATTTTATGTTGCTAACACTGCCTGTAAAATTAACTTCAAAATCAGATAGAATATATCAGACATAAAGAAGCTATAAGATAACCCGGTCTATCATCTCTTTAGAAGTTAGAATTCACGTCCTTCTGTACCTTCCTTAGTTGTACAATGATGTTTTAAAGCAATAATAATTTTGACTTTTCCAGTATCCACCAATGGTTGACTATGAATAACAAATTTATTATTTTGAGTGTATTTTCAGAAACATAAAAACAAAGCGTAAATCGCTAAAAGGAATGTATTATACAAGAGTATTAATAAGTATTGTTTTGGAATAATACTTATTTTTATGTAAGAAAATATGATTGATCCTTATCGGGTGCTAGTTTTTTATGCATGATACTATTTTCATATTCGTCGCAGCTCTATATTTCAGACATAAATTTTATAGCACTTATATGAAGACCCCAGAAGACAAGGGTTATAATTGAAAAAATTGAACTAAGTGCACAGACAACTTAGAAATAAGCTTCTTTTTTTTCAGATAATGAAATATAACCAATTTTCTAATTATCTACTGCATTCTAGAGGTCAACCCCTTTTGCCGAATAACAATCTATATTGATTAATTATAAATATAACTGAAATTGTACTCTACTTTTCTCACATTTATTGAAATAAGAGTTCAAAGACCACAATGAAACAAGCAGTAATTTCCTAATTCAATGTAGTCAATTACTATTGATGTTCAAATTTAACGTCAAGTATCTTCAAACTCAATTTATTGCAAATCGAATTTTTGTCACTTGTACCCCTTGGCTTCAGAGGTCCTCATATACAGGGTGATTCCGAATTTTTTTTTACAATAAAAGAGGGGTGATAATACACATCAAGACAAACAATATTAAATAGGAGACCAAGGGTCCAAAAAGTTTTCCTAAGGAAATAGCCGCCATTAAAGTTTAGGGACCAAAATTTCAAATAAACATAAAAAATGGAAAAATCGGTCGATTGATTTGCGATTTTCACTAAAATTATTCTTTATGTCGGCATTTTCTTGAAAATAAATTATAAAGATAAATTTCAAAAAATGCCGATAGAGGACGCTTTAGACTTTGGAGTAACGAACAACTATTTTTTGCCGGTATTTTTTGCATCTCATTAAATGTTTTCGTAAGCTTAGACTCAAACTTAAATTTTGAGCTCAAAATCTGTAGTTGGGAGTGGTTAAGTAACACAAACTGAGCTGTGTTCAGAGGGTTCAAATTTCAAATGATTTATAAAAAACGGAAAAATTGGTCGATTGATTTGCGGTTTTTACTAAAACTATTCTTTATTTAGGTATTTTCGTGAAAATAAATTATAAAGATAAATTTCAAAAAATGCCGATAGAGGGCGCTTTAGACTTTGGAGTAACGAAACACTCTTTTTTGGCGTTATTTTTTGCATCTTATTAAATGCTTTCGTAAGCTTAGACTTGAACTTAAATTTTGAGCTCAAAATCTGATTAGCTGGGAGTGGTTAAGTAGACAAACTTAGCTGTGTTCAGAGGGTTCAAATTTTAAATAATTGTAAAAAGCGGAAAAATTGGTCGATTCGTTTGCGGTTTTTGCTAAAACTAATTTTTAAATCAGCAGTTTTCTTGATCAATCAGTGTTTTCTTGAAAATAATTTTTAAAGATAAATTTCACAAAATGCCAATAGAGGGCGCCTTAGACTTTGGTCTAGCGTACAACTATTTTTAACTGTTATTTTTTTTGATCTCATTAAATGCTTTCAAATGCATAGACTTAAATTTTGGGCTGAAATTCTGAATCGTTGGGAGTGTTTAAGTAGCGAAAAATTGAATTGTGCTCGAGGAGGAAAGAGCGTTAAATTTTAACTCCTGAACACACTTCAGTTTGCGCTTCTTAACTCCTCATAACGATTCAGGATTTGAGCTCAAAATTTAAGTTTAAATCTAAGCTTCAGAGAACATTTAAAATGCTTTTGCAAGCATTTAATTAGAACCAAAAAATAATGGTTAAAATGAATTCTTGGTTACTCTGAAGTTTAAGGCACCCTCTGACGAAATTTTTTGAGATTTATCTTTAAAATCTTATCTTATTTTCAAGAAGATACTGACTTAAAGAATAGTTTTATTTTAAACCGCAAACGAATCGGCCAATTTTTCCATTTTCTATAATTACTTTAAATTTGAACCTCCCCCTCCCCCTTGAACACAGTTCAGTTTATGTTACTTAACCACTCCCTACTATTCAGATTTTCAGCTCAAAATTTAAGTTTAAGTCTAACCTTCCTAAATCATTTAAAGAGATGCAAACAATAACGGCAAAAAATAGTTGTTCGTTACTCCAAAGTCTAAAGCGCCCTCTATCGGCATTTTTTGAAATTTATCTTTATAATTTATTTTCACGAAAATACCTAAATAAAGGATAGTTTTAGTGAAAACCGCAAATTAATCGACCAATTTTTCCGGTTTTTTTAATCGTTTGAAATTTGAACCCTCTGAACACAGCTCAGTTTGTGTTACTTAACCACTCCTAACTACAGATTTTGAGCTCAAAATTTAAGTTTGAGTGTAAACTTACGAAAACATTTAATGAGATGCAAAACATACCGGCAAAAAATAGTTGTTCGTTACTCCAAAGTCTAAAGCGCCCTCTATCGGCATTTTTTGAAATTTATCTTTATAATTTAATTTCAAGAAAATGCCGACATAAAGAATAATTTTAGTGAAAACCGCAAATCAATCGACCGATTTTTCCGTTTTTTATGTTTATTTGAAATTTTGGTCCCTAAACTTTAATGGCGGCTATCTCCTTAGGAAAACGTTTTGGACCCTTGGTCTCCTATTTAATATTGTTTGTCTTGATGCGTACTATCACCCCTCTTTTATTGTAAAAAAAATTTGGAATCACCCTGTATATGCTGTAGAAGTAGAAGGTTCATAGAAAAAAAGTGGTATATAAACCGAATAAAATTCACCTAGAGATGCTGGTCTCGATATTGTGTAGAAAGTGACATAGGACTAAAAAGCTAAAATTACAAAAGCAATCTTGTGATCATTTTAAATAGCAAGTAACATTTTTTTACTGCGGGTTTTCAGTATCGGGCTCATGCTCTGAGGGATAACCTTTTTAGGGCTCGGATGTGCTCGGATTTCAAATCATCGGATTCTGTCTCTAAAAAAAAACTAGCCCGAACTCATTTTTCTGGAAGCCCTTTACGTAGGTCAAAAATTCTTGTTTCAAAAGGTTGATGGCATCAACGTAATTCCTAATGTTTTGTATCTCAAATAATTAATATTTATTTTCGTAAGCGTCTGTATTTTGATTCCTTTTTTCTGAGCTTTTGAAAATATCATCTGAATAAACGTATGATTCACTATTCATTCACAAGCTTATTACAGAAAACCAGAATACTAAATTTGTTTCGTCATTCGACATTTGCTTTATCATTCAAGTTATTAGCTTGTCCTTATAAAATATTAATATGAATTAGTCATTCCCACGACTGCATTGTGAATAGCTAATTAATTGTTTATAGCTTACAAATATACTGAACGCATACTTACGCACCTACATATCTTTGTGTCATGAGTATTTTGACCCATCCTTATTGTTGTGCAAAAGCACCATCTAACACATTTTTTGTTTCTGGGTAATTATTAATATCATTTTCTAATTGGTTCTATCATAAAAACAGAAAAAATCTTGCTTGCAGAAATTTTGCTTATGTTGTGAAGACAACGAAAAATTGAAATTTGCTTACTGTCTTTGAGAAATCCAGGAATGCTAATTTAGCCTCTATTTTTATATTGAAACTTCGGCTTCAGACCGGAACTTTTTGAAAGAAATTTGTTACTTTATGGGGAGTCCGGGACACATTTATAAAAACATTTATTTAATGAATTAAAGAGTAAAAAATTGAGTTAAAAAGAATTTTATTAAAAGAAACCATTACAGTGATCCCTTAACATTCGCAAGGGTTAGGTTCCCGAAAACATTCGCGTATTTTGCGACTATCTTCCCGTATATATAAAGGGGTTACATTTTTTAAGAAAAAGAACAATTGTAGATTAAAAAATACATTTATTAAGCATTTTACACTAAAAGTACATGTTTTAAATAAATTTGAATAACTAAAAGCCTATTGTATATAACATTTATTTGCTAGTGTATAATGGAAAAAGTTGAGTGATGTGCGATTGTTTGTTTGACAGAACAGATCTTATGTTTATAATTTTCCATGTCAGGAAAAGTTGCGGCCTTGATTATTATTTTTTTTTTATTTAAAACTCCTCACCAGAGCAGAATCGTATTCTATTTCTACAAGTTGTTGATGTTTTAAAATTTCCCCGACAATTTTTGCAGAAAATATTTTACTTGCAATAAAAATTTTAAATTTTAGAAAACTTAAAAAATTGAAAAAAAATCTCAAAAATTAATAAATAAATAAATATAAATAAATAAATAAAATAAAATAAATTCCTAATCTATATTTTCCCTCAGCACAAGGGCTGAAGTTGTCCTACCTTAGGCCATACAGTAATATAATAGTAGGCAGACAAACTACAGTACATATACAGTACACAAGTATTCAGCATCATTTAGTTCATAGAATTAGTAAAACAAAGTGGGTTTATTTTCAGGTTTCGTACGCATCAAGGGATTCCTGGGATTTTAGGTGGTTTTGCACCGGAAAATTAGTAAAGTACTGATTGATATATTTAACCTTCCTACCCTGAATGGGTCTAATCGACCCATGACTATAATTTGTTTTATACGATTCGCACCAGAACTTTTTTCATAGAGAAAGTTAATTAACAGATTCAAAGAAATAAGCCAATTAAATATATTAAAATTTTTTAAATAACAATTCTGGTGTGAAATGTTTTTAATCAAGATTGAGTAAAATTTGAACGGGGTAGGAAGGTTAAAAGTAGAATTTTCTCTGTTTAATAAGGCAAACATTATTTTACAAATATTCTGGTAAAACATCCTTGAAGCGTACAAACCCTGATTTTGTAAAAAATGAAAAAAAAAAAAAAAAAAAAAACCCTGATTTTGTAAATCAGAAACAGAACTTTTTTGAAAATTTGATATATAGATATAATCCAATCAATTCTTTAACTAGGGATTTTCAACCGCTTGCCACCGCAAATTCTGGAAGAAATCAAATATGAAAATGTAAACTAGCCGTTACCGAACAAATCAGTGACGTGTAATCTTCTTTAACTTTTAACACTGTCCTGCTCTACTGGTGAACTCAGTGTTTTATCAGCAGCATCTTCTCATTGTTCCAGAACCATGGTATTATTGTATCGATAGCGGAAGAGAAAACAAACGCGTAAAGCTGATATTTGGATGATTTGCTAATAAGATGGTACTATTTTTTTGCTGGATGCTTGAGAAGCATTACAGAAGTAATCTTACTGGACACAATATCATGGCTGCCAACCTTTCACTAATCCTCTGTGATATGCCGATTCATTTCACGCATGTTAACCACGTTTTGAACCAGAAAATTTATTTGGTGAGTTTTTATTTATCTAATTTTAAGATTCTACTTCGAATTATTTAAATCATGGAACTAATAAGAAAGCGAAATTGACATATCCATAAAAAAATCGTGTAGCTTCAAGTGTAATTGCTTCCGCATAGCGTTCACAACCACGATCTTAAACTTCCACCTATAAATTTATGTAAGGTACCCTGGGGTAATAACGCCACGTTAAGGTTCTACCAATTTCCACGGCTTAGTTTTAGATTGTATTTTTCAAACAAATATAGGATTTGATACAGCAACTCATTGATTATCTATATAAAATAAAATAATTTAACAGATATGGATTTATAAAATGTAATGGCGTTATTTCTTGACCAATGCTATTTGGCGTTATTACCCACCTATATGGGTAATAACGCCCTGCAAACAAAACTATAAAATAAGATGTAATAATGGCATGTAGATTGCCCAATTCTAAAAATACAAACTCTACAGCTCTAGAAATTGACAAATTGCATTCTAAGCTTTTGAAAATGTTCAAATTTTTGTGACAGTGTAAGAAAAAGAAAGGTGTGGTGGTGGGAGGGGCAAAAGAATATCAGATTCTAAACTACGTTTTGCTTAAAAAGGACCGTTTAAATAGAATTATTAGAAACATTGCACCGTTTATTTGAATCAGTATTTATATTCCCATGTATGCATTCTATGCGATAGAAAATATTCAATTTTTTGTGAAAGTGAAAGAAAAAGGAGTGAGGAGGAGCTTCAACAGAATATAACAGCCAGTGTCTCTCTTTGCTTAAAAAGTCCCGATTAAATATGATTATAAGAAACATTGCATGGTTTTAACCATTCATAATATAATATTTTAATCATGTGAAGTTATATAATAACTAGAGTTATATGTAATAAACATTTTTGTTAATCCTTAACTGCTCTTAGCGTCTCACAGACTGCTGAGTTTTTCAAGTTTCAGAGTTTAACTTGCAATTTTTAGTTTAACTATAGATACCGGGAAAATTTTGTTTCATTTGGAGTCCTATTACTATCTCTAGAGACTTTTGAATAGCTGAATTTTACTTATAATAGTCTTGTATATAAAGTTCAATACAAAAGTAATATTCTAAGGGTTAATTTAACATTTTATTCATCTTTAGATTAAGCGGTCTGACAGGTAGTTATGCGACACAGTAGTTATGCGATAATTTTTGTCACAGCAGTTAAGGGTTAATACTATTATAGTTGTCTAGTAAATAATTTTTAACCCATAACTCCACACTAATGCGGATTCTCCATACCTAAAGTTAAATTGTCGGCGTTTTAAAGAACATGCTTTAATAAATTGTTAATGAATTGAATAAGATTTTTTATAAAAAATATTATCCAATGAGATCTCTTATTCAATTTTATACATGATTCATATGGTTATATATCATTATCTCTATATTAGCAACAAAATTAACCTTTAACTGCTGTTAGCAATCTGACTCAACACTGTATACCCCCCCCCCCCCCCAAAAAAAAAGCGTTTAACTGGTATTTTCCAGTTTAATATAGCTACAACTGAAATTCTCTTTCGTTTGGAGTTTTCGTACTGTTGTTAGAAATATTTGAATAGATTAAATATAATTAGAATTTATTCTATACAAAAAGTTTAGCGCAGGAACAGTATTCTATGATTTTTAATCATGGATCGCCTTTTAACCTTTAACTAATGTTACCGGTCTCATAGACCACTATTTTTCTTTTATTTTTTTTAGTTTAACTTATAATTTTCAGTTTAACTACAAACACTACCGAAATTTTGTTTCATTTGGAATTTTAGTACTATCACCAGAGACTTTTAAATAGGTGAATATTAAGTATAATAGTCTTGTATAAAAAGTTTAGTACAAAAACACAATCCTATGAGTTATTTCCGCCTTTTATTCATCTTTCAATTTTGTGGTCTCACAAACCGCTTCACATTAATTACGTCACAATTTCTGTCACATCGGTTAAAGGTTAAATTTATAAAGTTTTGAAAAACCGAGCGCTGAGAAAGCGGGCAGTTAAAATTTCGAACTCAATTGAACAATCCAATTGAGTCCAATGAACAATCCAGTGGAAATTTAATAGAAACCTGATTTTGAAGATGTTCAAATTTGAATATCGAAAAAATTTTGATATAGTTTTATTTACAAGAGTTTAAAATTATTTTTTACATTAGTTAAAAAATATAATAAAAATATAATAAAAAATATAATAAAAAATAAAATAGAGAGATTAGTTTTAGGTATTGGACCTCCCCCACCCCCCTTCTTAATCATACCATTTCAACAATGATGATAATGCTGTCCCATATTAATATATAAACCCCCTTCGGATATATTCCGGCCGCTGCACAGTGGGGCAAAATCCCGAAAAGCTGGCCAAAATATGAAAATGTTAATCAAATTGTACAAAAATTCGTATACAGGTGTTTTTGAAGATTCTAAGTAAAAATACAAAATTAAAATTGAAAAAAAAAATGGCGCATATAATATGGCGGAATAAATATTAAAATGTCTCGAAAGTTATTCAATTTATATGCAATTTCGTAAACTTTTCAGGATGCTAATTAGGATTCAAAAGTTAAATTTTAAAAATAAATAAATAAATAAAATTACAGATTAAGAGTAAAATCAATAAGATTTAAATAAAATTTAAAATTTCGAGGTAAACTTAAAAGGGAATTTTCAAAAAACAAAGACATATTTAAACGAAATTAAGTATGTTAATGGAAAGTAAAACATTAGACTATTTAATTTTTATATTATAAAATAAAAACGAAAATATATTCCAGAAATTAACCTTTAGAATCAACTGTAGTACAATAAAAAGATTCTTCAGAGGTCAAGGTGTCGAAATAGTTAGCAGAACTTGTTGGCGGTATTGGAAGATCCTGTGACTCTTAGGATCAATGATTTTAATTTCTTCTACGATAATTTACCTAAACTGGAAAGGAAAGAATATGATGACATTAAAAGACGTAAAATTAGCTTTTTTTTCTCGCTACTGCATCTTTGCGATAAATCTTCTCGATGCCTTTTGATCAGTTTGTTGCATGATTCTTGAGTATCTTGTGGCATTTGACAAATTGGCAGTAATGAAGATAATGTTATTTCTTTGTCATTAATAAGTAGTTTGTGTACTGAAGTAAGCATATAGAACCAGGGGTGCTGCTCAAATCTACGAGCTATTTGTAAGGGAAATTTTTCGAAGTTTATCAAATAAATAACATGGCTACAAGAAATTACTTAAGGCATAGAAATGTTTAATCAAATCTTCGTATATGCTCGTTTAGAAAAAAATAGTTGCGTTTTCAAAGAATCTTTGAATTGTATTTCCATCATTTGTGCTTCCAAATCTGGGATTTAGTTTCTCGACGAGAAGTCTTGATTGTAAACGAAATATTTTTTGCATATTTTATTTTGCAATTTCAGTGTTGTTCTTTTCATGCAGAGTACGAGCTTTTCATTTTTTCTCTCCAGTTGCCTGCCATGTGTAAGGTCTCTCTAAACGTCTTTGCATGTAACTTAGATATTCTGAATTCTAAATTATCTCAATCCACTTTTAATAAAATTGTCAGATCGGTAAGATGCTGTTTTGTTGTTGTCTGACATAGGTAGCAACATTGAGTATTACATTAATTCGTTTTTAATGACTTTTTCTTCTGTATCAATGATTGTATTAAACGATATATGTTGATTCTGCTAGTATTTAATGCAATCCCATTCTTTGACAGTTGCTTCCGTAATTGATGAATTAAAAAATTTGGATCTTGATTGGCCCGATAAAATCAGTAAAATGAAGATCTCGATAGTTTCAAATTGACGATTCATGAATTATTCGCAATATTTATGTATTTTAGTAGCACGGAAGAAAAGAAAAATATATTAGACATAATGACATCTTCATAGCTAAATATTTGTTTAAATGTACTCAGAATAGATGTGCCATCGCATCCTCACTTTCAAATCACATCCAAATTACTAATATAAGGAAAGTGATATTCATAATGATTTTTACTCGCATTAATGAAATACGCTCAGTAGTTTGATCTAGCAAATATAGCCATTAACAAAATAATTCTTCTAATTATAATAGAACAAACAAAATTACTACCTATAAAGAGAAGAAAATGTTATTCTTACCGGATCAGTAATGGATAATTATTTTCATTTTTTTCATTACTAAGCTTACTTATCAAATTAATGTAATCTTATGATTATAGTACTTATTTACAATATAATAGTAAATAAACTATTATAAAATTGAATAATTCAAACATTTGAAAAATATTTATCAGCTAAATTATGTAAAAAGTAGTCAATTTCGAAATTTTTGATGCGGCCGAAAAAGTGGCATTTTTATTTGCGGTTACTAAAATATGCGTGAAATGCAGAAAGGCAGTTTTAGGCAGCTGGTTTTTTTATGAATCACTAGACAATAGCCCAAGTTATTATTTCCATTAAATTTCTTTGCCGAACACTGTGGAACATTTAAACTTTTTGATGTTTAAATGCAAAAAAATAAAAAATTTTCTAACATTTTTTATTGAAAATGACAATGAATTTATTAAATTTTACGTGCTTAATATAAATTTTGTAATACATGCAAATAAAGTACATACTATCATAGTATGAATCCATTTCAAATCATTAAAATCGGATAATATTATAAAATATAGCACGTGTTTAGAGGAACTGTTGTTTTGCTGTTTTTGTTCGCTCTAAATGATACTCCTTCAAGCATCATTTTTGAAATGATGCTGCTTGTAAGGGCAAAGCAAAAATCTTTTTTTAAATACAGATTCTGACTCTCCAAACATTATTCTAGCCAACTGTACAATCGAAATTCCCTAATTAGTAACTTCATTTTTCGACTTTTGGCCAGCTTTTTGGGGTTTTGCCCCACTGTGCGCTGTTGCGAATCAACCGGGGTAATAACGCCAATCCTTGGCGTTATTACCCCGGTATACTTATTGCACAGTAAATCTTAAACTACAAATTATCTCGAGAAGATATCCAAAATCTTCTACAACATTTTGAAAGTACATGAAATACACTACAAATTTGTGTAATAAACAAAGTATTTTCGGATAAAAAATATAGTCTTCACATCAAAAACCTTATCTCGCAAATTTTAGATCAAGCGTTAATTTTAATTGTTTGTAAAAGCAATAAGACCTACAAATGAAACAAATTAACTTTAAGCTGCTTTTTGCGATTTATATGACTCAAAACCCTTCTGCGCAGAGCACTTGGGTGTCGTTTACCCGATTATTTATGCAAAATATTAGCACTTGGCGTTATTATCCCACCTGGAGTTATTACCCCACCTGGCGTTATTACACCAGAACACCTTAATAAATATATATTTATTTAAACGCCTCATTAGTAGAAAATATTAATCAAAAATAATGGCAATTTTTTTTTAATTAACTGGGTGAAGTTTATTTTGGCAGTACTAGTTCTGTCACATTGTTACAACCAAACAACTTCTTGTCAACTATTTTGCCATATCTGGCGGTCATTTTATTAGAAATACTGAATTCACACCAGAAAATTTTTACTAAAAATTCGGGACCGGAAAAAATGTTCGAATTATCCAGAGTTCGAATTGTGGAAAGTATGATTGGAAGACATGTTTAAGGGGTACTATTACAAAGGAATTAATCATAGAATACGGACAGAGCCTCAACTCGGCTTGAAAAGAACTCCCTCAGTGGATCACTTAAAAACTAAACCATCGCGTTGGCGATTTTTATCCTCGTGATTTCTGTTTAACTGCAACCATATTCTGGCTTGGCACTTCTTGCTGAATGCTGATTTGATTATCTTTGCACACGTGCTTATGCTATTTGATCTTAGATTTCCGCGCTTATATTAATTCGTAATTATTACTGTTATTGTTCTTGAATTTTCAAGTTTAAATTATTAGGTCGTTATGTTAAGAAGAGACACATGTATTGTTTGCAAGACGAATACGTCAAAGTTATTTCATATTAAAATAATTCTTTCATAAATTTCAAAACAGGAAGCAGCAAGCCGACGCTGTATATTTTTTCTTTTTTCCCTTATCATTTGTCGCCAAGGAAACGATGTTTCGCCGAATTAGCAACCTCTCTTAAGTTATGATCGGAGTTTCAGAGTGATCCGCTCGTATCGCTACTGTCTATGCGTAATCCCATGTTAAACAAGTTGCCATTGCAGTGTATGAAAGTTGATTCTCTGTTCCGTACTCTGTTGAATTAATGTTATAGTATTTTTTTAATTTATTTCGTCTTTTAGCATTAGAATATGACTTAATATTAAATTAAAAGATAGAAATACGTAAACGAATTAAGGGATTAGGAACAAGCACAATAGAAGAAGAGGTAGATGTCAATGGTATAGTCGTAGAAAAAACAGAGGGTATACGCTCTAAGCAGAGGATATACGCTCAATGCACAGGTTTTTCCCTAGAGTATATATACTATAGTTTTCTTAAGAAACAGAGGTCTATACAGTCTTCCATAAAAAACCCAGAAGGTATACAGCGTGTACCCGCGTATACCCTCCATAACACCCCTGGTGGAAGTGTCATTGGTGGACAGACGAGGCATTAAGAAAATTAATATGAAATGCATGGGATTATATGTATGCTAGTTCAGAACTATTCTGAGAAAAATTAAAGAAAGAAAGTTATTTGAAGGATCTGAAATCCGTGAGAAAGTGAGGAAAAATAAAAAATCGGAACTCTCGTTAATTCGAATTAAACAAAGTCAAGAGAAAATGAGTTCGAATAATGAAAACTTTTAACGTTAATCTGCGATTGAAAATTTCAGTACAACGTATTTAGTTCGAATTAAGCGAACATTCGATTTATCCGATTTCGAGTTAACGAGAGCCGACTGCATTTAAAATTTTTTATAATAAAAGTTGCAGTGAGTTTTCTGTTTTCTTCTTTTTCTTAAGCCGCGTAAAGGATATTTTTACAACTTTACAATTCCAATTTGTGATATAGTTTTTTTATTTGAATAGGAACAAGAAAGATGTAACGCGTATCTTCATATTAAGTGTTATAATTGTAAATTAATAGTAACAAATGGCATTATTTCAAACTTTTTTTGATAATTTTTCGGAGATTTAAGTTTTAACAATATTAAGTCGATAAAAAAATGTTAACTATACTAAAATTTAGGCAAAATCTTCTTAAAATATTATGATTTGTGCAAAACTCAGTTTTGTGAACTGCTTTTGTTGTTGTTGATTTCCACGCAGATTTTGTCATTCTGTCCAAACGCGCTTTAGGTGAGATTGACTTGTTTGAATATTGACGGTGTTACATTAACCCCTTCGCGATGGAAGTCTTTTACGAAATTTTTAATGTATTGTCAGCAGTTTTCAAAAACAGAAATTTATACCGTATTAAATCAGGAAAATGCTCCGATTAAGTAAGGCAAATTTTACACTTAAACTTTACTGTGGGGATTGATAAGGACTATTAAGTCTTTTTGAGGTACGTATACATGTCTCTTGTCCCCAAGAAGTTAAAATTTTCCTTTAAAAACAAAAGATGCTGAAAATTTTATGCTGCTTCTTTCTTTAGTTATTGATTTGTCCTACAACTTAGACCTTCCCTATTTTTCCCGTTTTCAGAATTTGTCCTCCTGCATTAAAATGCCAATAAAAATAAATGAAAGTCATATTTCAATAACATGCTTGTAAAATTAAATCCAAGGCGGTTATTTTTTTTTTTTTTTTTTTTTTTTTTTTTTTTTTTTTTTTTTTTACCATTTGATTTTGAAATTATCAACACTGTTTCTAATCACAGTCACTTGTCTAGTAAAGGTGGTCTAGTAAAGTCGCTGGTCTACGTCGATAAACTTACCCCTTCTCCATTGTTCCCGTTTTAAGAGTTTTATTTCCAGTATTATAATGATACCATAAATAAATAAAAGTCATAATATTAGAAAGAAATTCTTGTGAAGTGAAATTACCCCCCTTGATATAGATATGTATAATTATATATATTGAGGTTTGGTTTTAAAATTGGTAACACTGTTTCTAATCGTAATCAGCTTGACAGATGATTTGTGTCCAACATGTTTTGCTATAAATAGACTTAGGACATAATCAGGTGATCTCACACGAATGGATTATATCTTGCGGGGATATATGAAGTTGCTGGTCCAAGCCGGTAAACCGTAAACTTTGGATCACTTGGAAATCAACATATGCCGCATAATTGCTGATATACGGCCCCATGTTTTCGGTAAAGAGGTCGAAAATTAAATTTCTAGATTACGCTTCATTTAAGCCTGCCGTGGTACCCATACGCTCGAAATTATTTTTAAATACTAATTTCATAAAATTGTTCATTTAATAAAACCTGTATCATGGTCATTAAGTTTGTCTGTCTCTAAATACAAACATCTTATGTAACTTAAATTACAATACGAAATTACCTCTCACAATACGTTATAAATAAATAAATAACAACGTTTAAATCACTAAAATCTTATTTTCTTGTTGCAAACTAGTTTCGGTAGCCATAGCATACTATCATCAGTGTAAAATATGATTGTTCAGAAAAGATAATTGCTGAAATATATGTAAAAGAAGAGAATTCAATGATAAATTTTATTAGCCAATAAAATTACAAAAAATTTTAGGAAACAGCCAATGAAAAAGAAGCGGATTCAAACATGGAAAAATGCCGTTTCCTACAATTTTATGTAATTTTACTGGCTAATAACTTTATCATTGAATCTGCTTCTCCTACATAATATTTCAGCAATTTTCTTTTCTGAGCAATTATAATTTGTACTGATGACGGTTCGCTATGACTACCAAAACTAGTCTATAACAAGAAATAAAGTGTTTTGCTGCCTTAACCCTTGTCGGCGAAAAGCAAATCTATTTAAAAAAAAATTAACGTACATCAGAATTTATAACCAAATTTATTAGAAAATAAGAACATGCTTATTTTAACGTATGTTATAAAACAAAAGTTTTAATTAAATATTTAGGCAAGGTGCTAGTAAAATGAAAATTAGGTGTCTTTTTTTTTTTTTTTTTTTTTTTTTTTTTTTTTTTTTTTCAGGACACTGCCTTTGAAAAGGTTAAACATTATTTTTTATGTATTTAAACCCTATATAACTCCTCCCTTTTCCTTTTCCTTTCTTTATGCTTCCTAATCATTTATTTTATCTTTCTTTATATATTTTCTCCTACAGCCTCTACTTCCTTATTCCTAAAACTAAAATTGGTTTTAGTGATAAAAGATCGTGATAGGCGAAAGTGTTACATTTTACAACCATTATTATTATGAATTTTGATCAGATGGTAGCAGGCTGAGTTCACACGATTTTCTAATGAGCTTTTAACAATCTTTTGACTATTTTAAACCCTTTAATAAGTCAGATAGCTCTCATACAGTTAGAGGGTTCACAGCTCTCTTCTGACGACGAAGGGTTATCTTAAAAGGTCATTTTTCTGCATTAATCACTTTTGCACTCTTTTTGTAACTGATAGAGAGGTGCACCTCTTATGAATATAGAGTTTATCTGCAACATCTTCTCATTGTTCTAAAATTATGATTCTATACAGAGACAACGGAAGTGAAGACAAACGCCTAAAGCAAATATTTAGTTGGCCGGTTAATCATATTGTAATATTGTCATTGCACACACACACACACACACAAAAAAAAAAAAAAAAAAAAAAAAAAAAAAAAACAGGCATCAAACATAGATTATGAAACGCTTTCTACCACTAACAGGACATCGCAGGGCTCCCAAATGATCTGCCAACTGAGCACCCATAGTTTCTTTAGAAATTTTCCTTTTTAGATTTTTCTTGGAAACTACTCAGAAACCATGTTAAGGAGTTCAATTAAAGCGGAAATGTTGTGGAAACATCCCTGAAATTTTCAGTTTAAAAATATTAATGTTCAGCTCGCGGGCCATTTGGGCCCGTCCTGATATCGTTAAAAAAATTATTTTTTCAGACAATAAAAAATCTAACTAAGCAACTTAAAAACCCCTTCCAGCTCGGCCTACAGACACAGGTAAATATTGAAGTTAAGTGCTAATTTCACTTACAGAACTTTACTCAAGATTATAGATACACATTTTCAACAATAATTAAGAATATATTCGGTAAAAACATATAAACTTGCTCACTGGTACACATACACAAGAACTTTAATATGAACTTGTACAGTTAAAAATAAAATAACAGATAAAATCTTACAGTTTTAATCTTTTAACGATCATAATTCTATTGTTTAGGACAAAATTTAAATTGAATTATTGTTTCAAACTTAAAATTAAGGTCCGAGTCTGAGCATTGGCAATTTGATTTCAATATGGTTAGTGTCAGAGAACAGCGACTTAACATGGAAATTTTTAATGACAGCATTCGTAAGCAGGATGTTATTCTTAATACTTAAAGTTTTATATAGTCAGTCAAACTATGTAAAACTAAACAATTACAGAAATACGCAATTCGTACAAATCATGTAACCTCACAGGAAAAAAAAAACCATTAATCTAATCCATCGTTTAAGTTTAAATTCTTTGAGTATTACATTAAGTATTTAAACAAGTAATTTGAATAACAATTTGAACCATGTATAAAAAACTATAAAAGCGTTCGATGAGGATTAAATAAGGCGAAAAATTCTGTTCAAAGGTTCTGTTGACCTCTTCGTTCCCGAAGCTAAAATAATATTGCAAATAATCAGTCATTAGTTAAAAGGGGGAAAAATAGAAAAATGGAATCATAGATGACATAAAAATGATTTTTTCGAAAATTAATACTTTAGGGGGCTAGTAATTTGGGTTCACAAATAGGGACAATAGGGTGGTTGTATTTCTCCTATGTGTCCTATTTATGTCACAAATAGGGCACAAATTGAAACCTAAAATGTCAAATCCCCTTAAAATATCAATTTAATTAACACTAACTTAAATTCACACAATCACAAATTTAACCTCTTCAGTCCTGGAGTACCCATTTTTGGTACATTAAAACAAAAGGCAAAATTACCCCCAAAAATTTATAATCAATGCATAAATTTCTGCTATCGCTATTCAGATACATCACAGTGTCTTATATTACCAATAGATATGCTACACGTTTAAAGAAGGAGGAACTATTTGACTTTGAAAATGAGACATTTCCAAAATGGATGACATATAAGTAATTTACCCACTACTTCGCATCAAAGTACACTGGCGTCCAAAAGTTAAGCATAATTGGTAATTAAGTAAGTAATGAAAGAAATATAAATCGAAATGTGGTGAAACTCCAGGTGTGTAAACAAAATAGTACACGTCATATATTTTCGCGAAGAGTTTTCCCCGAAATCGAACAGGGGACCGTCAACAAATTGAAAAAGAACGAAGATCTTTTGGATAACCCTGTCAAAACTAATGTAGAAAAAGCGTTCACACTGCACATTATGATTAAGTGGCTTATTGTAATGTACTGTGTTTATTTTTATAAGGATAGCATTCATACTCGTAGAGAAATTAAGGTTTTTATAAAAACAGTCCTAAGTTTTTTGCTTATAATTTGCAGAGTTCTTAATATAAAATAATGTTCTTTTCTGAAAATATGACAAACATCATTGTACAAACATCATACATGTACAAACATATGAAAAACATCAAGTATGTAAGCCCGCATGTATAAGTCAAAAAAGTATTCACTCATACCATAATGACAAATGCAATGCAAAGAGATAGGTTCCGCCTTTTGCGATTAAATTTACACTTTGCTGATTCTGTAATACATTCTTCTGATACCGAAGATCGCATATGGAGAGTGCGTATTTCACTAAATGTACTCAGAAATGCCTGTCTTAAAATTCCTGAGACAAAATTTAATTCAATTGATGTGCAAAAGATCCTGCGTGGGGGGAAATGTAGCTTTCGTCAATATCTTCCTTCGAAGCCCAACCTCTGTAATATAAAATTTTTGTTCTTTCCTCAAGTGATTGTGTAGTACTGGATTTTCTCTTGTACAGAGGGGAAAATGCCGTTCTTGTTGGAGTAATCAAAGACTTACAGCTTGGTGGAGCAGTTATAAAAAAATAATAATAACTGAGAGTGTACCCGTAAATGAAACTACAGATATATTCACTGGCAGGTATTTCACTGTAGTGAAAACAGCTGAATATCTTCTTTGAAAGGGAATTCTGAGTACTGGGGCAGTCATGATTAATAAAATAGGTGATGTTGCAAACAAAATGCATGCTGTGAAAGACAGTGCAATGAAACGTGGTGAGTGGACTTAGTTTAGAAAATCAGATAATAAAATTGTTGTGTTGAAATGAAAGGACAAGAAATATGTGCATGTAATGTCCACCACATGTGAAAGTGAGTTCAGTGATACATGTGAGTGCTGGTGTAAAGATAAAAAAAGCTAAGGTTCTTGTAACCAGACCAGCTATAATAAAAATGTATAAAGCACATATGGGTGGAATCAATTTAAACGAAAGGTTCATTAATGCGAACACGTAAATAGTCAGTTCAGATCTCTTCTCACTTTCTCGACTTAGTTACGGTAAATAGTTGGGTTTTATATATATGAGATTATACAGGGTGGTCATAAAAAAACTTTGCCGATATATGGAGCTCTAGTTGCCAGTCCGCTCAACCGATCGAGGTGAAATTTCAGATAGAGCTATTCAGAGGTGT
The DNA here is from genome assembly GCA_964019185.1 of Maratus speculifer. Lineage (NCBI taxonomy): Eukaryota > Metazoa > Arthropoda > Arachnida > Araneae > Salticidae > Maratus > Maratus speculifer. The sequence continues at coordinate 157,423,604 of OZ025301.1, read as the reverse complement.
GAGCTCGAGATTCTGTGAACGGCAACAAAATGGCGCTCACGGTTACGGTTATAGTTACAGAAACTCGAAAATTTCCAATGGCAACACCCATTTTTTTTCATCGCAAAATGTTCAGCGCATGCGAAAACCCTAAAGAGCGTTGGAACCGTACGTGTATCGCAAGAAACGGACATGTTATGCACGCACAAAAAACCGTTCTGGGAATCCTCCCCACCATTGAAAAAACTCGATTGCGGCGCAAGGAGGAAATTTGCATATGACACAGAGTCAGTACACTACTCTTTGATTACAATACAGATCGCAGAAACTAAAACTTTTATTTTGATTACACATTTTCCACATGGGTGCCATCACCATTAATTGCCTGTGATGCCACCCATGTGGAAAATTTTCGAGTTTTTGTTACTATAACCGTAACCGTGAGTGCCATTTTGTTGCCGTTCACAGAATCTCGAGCTCATACCTCTGAATAGCTATATCTGAAATTTCATTTCGATCGGTTGAGCGGACTGGCCTCTAGAGCTCCGTATATCGGCAAAGTTTTTTTATGACCGCCCTGTAGATCCTCCAATGTTCCGAAAAGAGACCAAATGAATTTACTCGAATTTTGTCTTTACATTGCTGAAGTCCTTATAAAATGTGAAAATGAAAAATCTACTGTTGGAAGATCACGAACATTAGAGCAATCATCCACTGAATCTACATGTCTATTTCCAAAAATGAGGTTCCCTATGATGGGTTTGGACATTGGCCAGAATCTTTTGTTAGGGTACATCAATCTCGATGGCTCATGAAAGGATACAAAGGATAAACTTTTCTACCAAAAATTGAACCGACTTCAAAAACTACTGCAAAGTGAAAAATATTTTTTTTTACATAATAGTATTAAGAAATTAAATTAAGAGCGTAG